>JAOTOM010004559.1:0-50000 GCA_034440615.1 Ashinkailepas kermadecensis | reverse complement strand
GTCTGCGGGAGATGTGCCGAGGGACACCCCACCGACATGTGCACCTCCGAGGTCACTCGGTGTGCGTCCTGCGCGGGCCCCCACCCAGCGTCATCCCCCCGGTGCCCGGCATGGCTCGAAGCCAAGGACCGCCAGCAGCGCCGACTTGCCGCCCGCGCCGCTCCTGTTCCCCCACCGCCGATGGAGTGGGCCCCGGCCCGCTCGCCCCCCCTGTGGCCGACCCCGGCTGAGGCGGCTTCTCGCCCCCCTCGGGCTGGGCCGCACGAGCCCAGCCTACGCTCTCCTCCCCTGCCCCTGGCCTCTCGCCTGGCCCCCTTAGCGGGCCCCCCTGCCCCTGTCGCCGGTCCCTCTAACACCCGGAACTCTCACCACCAACAGGACGTCCCGCCTCAGGCCACGCGCCCAGCCCCGGGCCCCTTTGTCGCCCGACCCCCCCTTCGCCACCGAGCCGCCACGCCTGCGCCGGCAAGGGCTTCGTCCACCCCACCCCCTCAGCGCCGTCACCTCCCCTCTCAGTCCCCGGAGTCCCGCCCTCGCTCCCGGTCCCCGTGCCCTGAACCACCCGAGGATCCAGAGCAGTCCTCCACCTCACCTGGCTCGTCAGATTCATATGAAACTGACGATCCCACCTTGCCGTCCCCGCCACACACACGCCTGCGAGGGCGTGATCATCATACCACACATCACTAATGCAGACACCCACCACTGAATTCTTGCTCCAATGGAATACGAGGTCACTCATATCCCATTGGGCAGAATTCAAGGAATATATCATCAGAAATAAACCATTGATTGCCGCCGTTCAGGAGACCCGATGGCGCGACAATGACCCATATAATTTTAATATCTTTGGTTATTCCCTCTACACCGACAATAGAAATTCTACATCCCGCGGCGGCGGGGTCGCCTTATTTATATCCGACACCCTCCTTCATCGTCAGATCCCCATTGTAAATAACCTAAATTTTATTGCCGTTTCTGTCAAAATTGCACAACTAGAGCTTACTATACTCTCTCTCTATCTCCCACCTTCTCCTACACTATCCTTATCTTCTGTGACCGACCTATTCGGTCTCCTCCCTCACCCCTGTCTGGTGCTGGGAGATTTTAATGCCCACCACCAGGCATGGGGCTGTCACACCACATCACCTCGCGGACTCCACATCGAAACACTCCTCAACACCCACAACATGGTCTTTTTAAATGACCAAACACCCACACACAACACCGACATTGCCCCGTTCCGTCCATCTGCCATCGACCTATCTTTGGCCTCGGCCTCCATCTCACCCCTCTTTTCTTGGCATGTACAACCCGACCCTCTCTTTAGCGATCACTTCCCTATTCATATTATGCTTGAACGCTCAGCCCAGGCTAGAGATTATTCATTTCTCCCCCGCTGGAATGTTCGCAAGGCGAAATGGCCCTCATTCTCCCAGGAAATTGACACCGCCTTCCCTCCTCATTCACACCCCCCAATATCAGCTTTTCTTGACACCATATTACTCGCGGCTGAAAATCATGTCCCCCACACTCGTCGCTCCCCCGGCCGTCATCACGTGCCGTGGTGGAACGACGAGTGTCAACGCGCCGTCGCTCTGCGGCGGCGGGCTGAGCGAAAATTTCGCAAAAATCTCACCACCCAAAACATGTTAGAAGCCCGCGAGGCTAAAAAACGTTGTCAGCAGATTATCCTTAGCTCCAAAAAACGCAGCTGGCAACTCTATTCAAACTCATTCAACCGTTTTACCCCCATCGGCCAGATTTGGACCAAAATTCGCTCTTTCTCAAATGGCAGATCCCCACACCGCGGATTCCCACAACTGACAATTAATCAACGCAGCATCACAGATCCCTCGGACGTCGCGGAACACTTTGCCACGTATTATGCAGACATCTCCTCAAATACGCAGTACTCGCAACAAACCACCGACTTCCTACACACCACTCTCGCCACCTGCAACTTTACCTCTGACAACACGGAACCATATAATGCCCCCTTTACTCTCTATGAACTAAATTTATCCCTCTCCAAAGTAACAAACACCGCGGCTGGCCCTGACCAATTGGCATACCCCTTCTTCCAAAATTTATCCGACTCCGGAAAAGACAACCTCCTTTCGGCACTAAACCAACTATGGACTGACGGCACCTTCCCCCTCTCCTGGTCCACTAGCACTATCATTCCTATCGCTAAACCCCGCAAACCTCGCGACCTTCCCTCTAGCTATCGACCTATCTCTCTCACTAGTTGTGCCTCTAAACTTTTTGAGCGCATGGTCAATGGACGAATCAGAGTTCACCTTGAAAACAACGAAATTCTCACACCCTTTCAAAGCGGCTTTCGACCCAGACACAGCACCACTGACAACCTTATTCTATTAGTTGACTCGATTCAGCGCGGTTTCATGAAAAAACATGAAACCGTGGCACTCTTTCTCGATTTAAAATCCGCATTCAATAAAGTACACAGCTCGGCACTCCGAATCAAATTACATCGTATTGGCATCCGAGGCAGGATGGCAAAATTTATCACCAACTTTCTCGCTAATAGAACATTCACCGTCCGCTGCGGCAATATCCATTCTCAGTCCAAAAAGTTAGATCAAGGCGTCCCACAAGGCAGCGTGCTATCCCCCACCCTCTTTCTTATCATGATTAACGATGCGCTCGCTGACCTCCATCACATAGCCCCCTGTCTAAAATACTCCATTTACGCCGATGATTTGGCCATATGGTGCACGCACCCATCGGCAGACAATGCAAATCATATAATGCAGCGCGCCATGAATCAAATTGATTCCTGGTGCTCCCTCTGGGGACTGCAAATCTCCCCCACCAAATCCGTCACAATGCTTTTCTCCCGGCTCACCACGTACATTCCACCTCTTACACCACTCCGTTACCGCGACCAAATTATCCCTCACCAAACCACCTTCACCTATCTTGGCATCGTACTAGACAAAAGTCTTTGTTTCGGCCCCCATATTGCTTATCTAAAACAACGTTGCGCAAAACGTCTAAATCTCCTGCGCTGCATCTCCGGTCGCGACTGGGGTGCAGACAGGGCCACACTCAACACGATGTATATTACCCTGATTCGCTCAATCCTGGAATACAATGCGTTTATCTTCGATAATATATCCCCTTCACACATCACAACACTTGAACGCATACAGCATAACGCAATTCGCCTCATCACCGGAGCACACCGCACCACGCCCATCACTAGTCTCCGGGCTGAGGCCCACCTCCCCAGCTTACAACACCGCAGAATGCTTCAACTAGTCAGATACCACTTTCGCACCACAACACAACACAACCACCCTGCCACCCTCGCACTCTCTAATCCTCCCGTTCGACGCACATATAATAGGAACAAATACAATATTGCCATACATTTAGACCATGTCCTCACATTCGCACTCAAATTCCCCAACGTAATCCCCGACAAATTGCCTCCTCTAATCCCGTTTTGGCACATGAAACACCCCAAACTTGAGTATCTCTTTCGGGAAAACAAAATCCTGCTCACCCCCATCGAAGTCCAAATTAGATTTTTTGAATATCAAGAGGCCCACCCACAACACACCTTCTTCTACACGGACGGCTCACGTACCAGCAATGGTACGGGAGCCGCCTGGTGCGGTGGGCCCGACACTGGTCAAACCAAATTAACACTTCACCATTCGGTTTACACAGCAGAACTAGTCGCCATACTCACTTGCCTACAACACATCATTGCGCAACGCATTACTACCCCTACTACAATATGCACTGACTCACGATCCTCCGTGGACGCCCTCGCCTCAATACACAACACCACACACCCCACGCTCCATGCCATCCGACACCTCTACAATGCCAACCACGCACACCTCCCACTCACACTGCTCTGGATCCCTGGACATAGGGGCATCCCGGGAAATGAGCGGGTTGATGGTCTCGCCCGCGCGGCGATCGACCTCCCCGATAACCACGGAGCCCCAGTACCCCCCGGAGATCTTTTATCCCTCACAAATAATCTGTTCAGAAAGTATATTCAGGCCTGCTGGTCACACAACACCACACACCTACACATCATCAAGCCCACACTCTCCAGCTGGCCCTCCTCCAACCAGCACACCCGTCTGAACGAGGTGGTACTCACCAGACTTCGCCTGGGCCACACCGATTTGACACACAATTTTCTTTTTCATAGACCTCTCCGCCTTCCACTTTGCAACACATGTCACGTTCGCCTTACTGTCACTCATATCTTACTTGACTGTCCAACATATGCTCTTCACCGTCGCTATATCATGCAATATGTCGCCAAGATCCACTCACAACTTTCGCTTCAAGCTCTCCTCGGGAATGACCACCCAGAATTACTTGATTTACTCTTTCGCTTCCTCCAGGACACCAAACTCTCCGAACTGATATAAAGCCTCCGTCGCATTTTCCTTTTCAAAGCTAGCCTGATAAAAGGTATACGACACGCGCCACACTCCGTACTGGCTGTATGACTCCGCTCCACATCTCTTCTTCTCCGTCGTCGCAAAACACGTCCATATAGGTTATCTCACACTAGGTAGACAGGATCCGATCCAATTTGGCTACTACGGACGGACTTCCTTTTAAATTGCGCTTGGTTTTTTACCCTCGGGTTTTCCAAGCAGCCTGGTTTTCCCCTTTTTAGGGGTTTCCAGGCTTTAACTTAAACCATACACTTACACACACAAGGTCGGGCCCGACGCCCACGACTCGCCCTGGGCGTCGGGCCTCCGCTTCGATTTTCAGGTCGCAGGTGGGCAGTGGAGCCTCTCCGGAGGTTACGATGCTGCCCACCCTCCAAATGTCCTTCCATTGTCATGAGTGTCTGTATGTATGTATATGTACCTGTATGACATGCGTGTTTCGTCTCTACGCCATATTTCTTGTTTCACGGCGTCTCTCCTTTCTTGACTAGTTGGTATAACCGGATGTCACATAAGCCGGATTAACGTAACTACTTCTTTAACGTAGCAATCTCTAGCAGATGGCACTTTGCCTCAGCTAAAGATTTAGGGAAAAAAAAAAAAAAAAAAAAAAAAAAAAAAAAAACGAGCGCGTAGTAACGCTCGGGGAGACGGATGGAGGAAGCTTTCCACACAGTAGTGGTCCGACGGGGTGTGATACCCCACACGGTGGTGGCGGCTTTACACACAGTAGTGGTCCGGCGGGGTGTGATGCCCCACACGGTGGTGGCGGCTTTACCCACAGTAGTGGTCCGGCGGGTGTGATGCCCCACACGGTGGTGGCAGCTTTACACACAGTAGTGGTCCGGCGGGTGTGATGCCCCACACGGTGGTGGCGGCTTTACCCACAGTAGTGGTCCGGCGGGGTGTAATGCCCCACATGGTGGTGGCAGCTTTACACACAGTAGTGGTCCGGCGGGGTATGATGCCCCACACGGTGGTGGCGGCTTTACACACAGTAGTGGTCCGACGGGTGTGATGCCCCACACGGTGGTGGCGGCTTTACACACAGTAGTGGTCCGGCGGGTGTGATGCCCCACACGGTGGTGGCGGCTTTACACACAGTAGTGGTCCGGCGGGTGTGATGCCCCACACGGTGGTGGCGGCTTTACCCACAGTAGTGGTCCGGCGGGGTGTGATGCCCCACACGGTGGTGGCGGCTTTACCCACAGTAGTGGTCCGGCGGGGTGTGATGCCCCACACGGTGGTGGCAGCATTACCCACAGTAGTGGTCCGGCGGGGTGTGATACCCCACACGGTGGTGACGGCTTTACCCACAGTAGTGGTCCGGCGGGGTGTGATGCCCCACACGGTGGTGGCGGCTTTACCCACAGTAGTGGTCCGGCGGGGTATGATGCCCCACACGGTGGTGGCGGCTTTACCCACAGTAGTGGTCCGGCGGGGTATGATAGCCCACACGGTGGTGGCGGCTTTACCCACAGTAGTGGTCCGGCGGGTGTGATGCCCCACACGGTGGTGGCAGCTTTACCCACAGTAGTGGTCCGGCGGGGTATGATGCCCCACACGGTGGTGGCGGCTTTACCCACAGTAGTGGTCCGGCGGGGTGTGATAGCCCACACGGTAGTGGACGGCGCGCCATCAATGTCCTAGGTGTAGGCGAGTAAGCATGCACCTACACAGCACATCACATGACCCCCACAGTGACTCACAAGTTCTCTTCACTTGTCTCGTATGCAGAGAACCTAATTGAACATTTGGTAATAGCACTTGAAATACACTGTTTTACATTGCATTAGTCCGATGTTGGTTGATGTGGAAATATTTACTTTTCCATGGCGGTTATGCGAGTCGTAGGAACTTGGATGTAATAACCATTTGCGTTGCCTGTGCTGAAATAAACTACACAGAAGAAAACTTACTTTCAAAGATGTGCTTAGGCATGTCCTCGAGGAGCAGGTGATTCCAGACTGAACTCAAGGAATAAGCACACGCCATGTTACCTTCTCTGGCGGTGCCGAACCTGTTGCTCGGTTTACCACGACCGCGGGCCGCGCCAGGGCCCAGGTCACCGGACTAGACGAACGGTCACGCGTTCGCGAGAAAGGTCGCCACCGAAACACACTGCCATGGGCGCCAAGATGTTCGGTGCATACAGAGTATTGCTTGCAAATGGTTGTGTGGCAAAACCGAACAGTTACCAGTATGATAACCAAGGTAGTGCATTTTCGAAAGCATTGAGTGAAACGGTCATTACATAACTCAGCAGGGTAGCAAGTTGCAACACTGATCACTTCGCTTTCCGAGAGTTCAGTTGATGCTGTTGCTACCGTAGCGATGCCGCCTCTGCCACTTCTACCCCATCTGATCCGGAACCCGTGGATGTCCCGAGCCGCGGTGAGCGCCGCCGGCGTCCCCTGGCCGGCCGGCGGTCCCACCGGGAGGGCAGGTCGGTCAGTCCCATTATGATCTTTGTTGGACCATCTTCTTTATCTCACGGCTATTCAAATACTCTGAATACGTTAAATGCCTGCATTGATAAAAAACTATAAGAAATGTGTCATCCGCACATTTTCATATTTCATCGTTACCGTTATCCGTACAGTCCAGACTTCTATGATAATCTTGCTGTGTTTTAGCTGGCGCGCTAGATATAGTGTCTCCGCGTTCTTCCTTGTAAGACACTCTGAGACAAATGGTCGCACGCTTTGTCAGATCGCAAACACTTTCTTTCCTCGTAAATCTCTCGACGTTTCGCACTGGCTAGAAACTTCACAATGATCTTTCTTGCTTTCCCCTCTCGGAGTCGTCCCGCTCTATGGCTCACGTCAATGTCACTTTTGGCCAGAGTGACGACGCCAGCAGCCCTTGCCACGTCAACGACGAGGTCATCGGTGTCCTCGCACGTGTCCAGGCACGCCGGGACACCGGCGATATTCAGGCAGTTTCTTCTGCAGTACTGCTCTGCTTCGCTTGGCCGTTCACTCACCTCGCTCAGCTCACTCGTTGGTTCCTGTGTCAGCCGATCCTCGGCGCCACTGCCTCAGCCCGGCAGCCTTCATGATTGTCGCCATTGCGATATCACGGAGCAAGGAGAGAACGTCCTCGTCCTTCATGCAGTCAAAAATTGCCTGTCTGGCTTGGTAAGCCATGTTAGCGTCCCCCCCCCCACACCACCGTTCACTGTCAATGTCTCGCCATTATCACTGCTGGCAGCTCGGGGTCAACACTCGCCGGCAAGCGGACGGAAGCGGCGGGCCAAGCGGAGTGACCACTCCGGACGGCGGTCAGGGACAAACCAGTGTGCCAGAGTGACAACCAGACCAGTGACAACCAGAGTGCCAGTGCTGTGTTGAACTTCGGAAGACCATGCACGTGATGCACCTGGTGCGTTCATGGTCAGCTTTTAGTTAAATGTGCTTGCGACTGAAATGCGTGGTATGATGTCAAGTAATTCCCTAATAAATGGAAGGATCCTAGTCGGATAATTTCTTGGGAGGAGAACGAGGTTTTGCATTTGGCGCAATTCCTAATCGCAGGGACGTCAACGTACATCCATATGTGACCTCTGCGACCTTACATGGCACTGCTTTGGTACCGTCGTGCTCTCTGAACAAAATGTTTTCAACAACACCCATAACAAATACCTTCTATAATGTACATACAGCCTTCATTTTGAAGTCAGGTCACTGGCTTATGTGTACCGTCTGCATCATCTGATACACTTACATTTGTGACCATCTTGGTCTTCGAGAAAAGTGGTTTAAAATGAGACCAATATCGGACGCATTCCATAATATGCACAACGACACAATTTGCAGGTCAGGCCACTAATCCAGATGTGACTCTCTTACCTCTGACGTACTTAACAATATTTCCATCGTGTTCTATTAGCGAACAGCTTTGAAACAGCGCTCATATCGGCTATGTTCACAGTAACGGGCAATGACACTATCTGGAGGTCAGGTCAGGCTCTGACATTTCACTTGAGAGACCCATTATGGAGTCAGTTTAACAACAACAACAACAAATATTGACGCCAAAAGTTAGACAATGGATGGGGCAATGATTGATGAATAAACAAATCAAATCCAAATAGGACGTTCTCAAATGGTCAGGGTTTGCATCACCTAAAGTTAACCTCAGCAAATCGCAATTACTTGTATTGCATTAGTCAGGTTTTCCACTTTCAAAGTATTGGTAAGTTCGGAACGCTAATTGATACCATTCAAACGATAAGTCTTTTCTATACGTACTTTCTCCTTGACCTGGAATTTTCGACGACCTGTAACTCGCGACCCTTGATACCTAGAAAACTGAAAATCTCAGAATCATAATCTAGCCGTCGATAACCACATGCACCCATTTAAATTCAAATCGGAAGGAGGTGTGGTGAAGATGCCTTGTTGGTTCTTCCTGGAATCGTCCGATTGTCAGGGGCCCTCTTAGCTCTTAGGGGCCACATCACCCAGGTTCCCGTTCCAAGCCTCAGGGACATCCCTGTCCAGTCCTCTATAGCTCGCAGCGGCCCTCTCCAGCTTTCATGGGCCCTTCCCAGACCTCGACAACCCTGTCTAACTTTAAAATACATCCAACTTCTGGACAGGCATCACAATTTCTAGCAAACATCGCAAGTTCTCGGAACTCCCCTTAGCTCTTAGAAGAGCTTGTTCATCCCTCAGGGTTCCTACCACACCTCAGGGTCGTCACAGTTTAGTTATCACTAGCTTCCGTGGCCCCCTTCTGCCCACAGATGCCCTTAATCCAATTCTGAACAGTCTTTTCGGCTATCAAGGACATTCTATCTCTGAGACTGTCCCTCGATATTCCTTGAAATCATCGCTAGCCCTTCGAAACTTCTTAGCTCTCAGAGGGCCATGCTCTTCTTATAGGAGCTCCTTCGGAGCCTCTTGGGCATCCCAGTCCAGTCCTATCTAGCGCTCAATGGCCCGTTTGAATCGTCATGGGCTCTTTGAAGCTGTTAGGGCTCCTTCCCCAGTTATCGACAGCTTTTCTAGCTTCAAGGGAATTTTCAGCTCTGAGGCTGGCCCTATAGGGCCAACCTCAAAGCTTAGTCTTATAATTATGCTTACTACATAACTATATACTACATATATACATAACTATTTACTTATAATACTACTTATGCTTATACATATTTATACTTACTACATACTTGTACTTACTACATGAACATCTTATATTTATGGTTACTATATACTTATAAGCATTCCTCAGAACAATCGTCAGCAAACAGGGATTCTTCTTAGCTCTCAGGGGCCCTGTTTATCTCTCAGACGCTCCCCATAATCTCAGGGTATCCCAGTCCAATCATTTCTGGCTCTCAGAGCTCTCTTCAACCCTCAGGGCCCTCTCCATACTTTAGGGGCCCATCACAGTCCTGAATAGCCTAGGGGCGAATATAGGTGGTGCACCGGGGAAATGTTTCCCCAATGGAAACGTGACGCCCCTCCGGCCAGAGAAGATGCCTCAACAAGAAGGCTCGAACGCACTTTACACCCTCCCCCGCTCAAGGGATTTTTCAGCAAAACCCTCTTTTGAGAGCAAAAGACGCCCTTTTCAGTATGCTCCAGTGCACCCCACCCAGCCGAACAATTTTTCCCGTCGAAGGCGTCTCCGAGGTAGTGCCAGTTTTCTGTTTCCACTATATAAGGTTCACAGTCCTAGTAATTATGGATTGTATGTAATTGGATGTCGATTGTCGTGCAGATCACTTCGGGACTGTACGGCTAGAATCAGCTGTTTGGCGGCGAAGCTCAGCTGTAGTAAACATCGTAAGAACCTACCGTAGGCCAATCATAGCTCTTCAAACAGCCCGTATGTCCCTCCACCAATTGCAGCTCGACTATCTTCGGTGCCGTGTAGAGCTGCAAAATGTTCACTATGTATGAACCTCAAGCCCGGTGCACGCACTTTGACATGAAAAAGACTTTGTATTCATTATCACGCAATGAACCACGACAAAAAGCTTAGATAAGCCATACAGACATCAATACATCAAATCATATGATGCGAAATAGTTCCTGAACAGTTTGCATTTCACATAATTCCTGCACTCTACTAACCAGGCTTGGCTGGCTCATTCAGGAATCCCCGTAAGGTGGGAAGAAAAGGAGGGCTGCTCCGCCTGGGTACGGTCGTTCGAAGGAGGAAGTATTCTGCTGATTATTGGTGAGTACAGTCACACCTTTAGCTTGGTGCATGGTGGCATGCAGTGTCCGGGGTTTGCATGCAGGGTGTACAACTATCAATTCTGTCGCGAGAAGTTTCTTTGTTCGTCGGTGCCATGCTGCCACGGTGGGCGCAGGCGATTCTGACCTCTAATGGATGTCTGTCTGGGGCTGCTCAGGGACTAATAACCCGAAGAGAGCGCACATTTGGTGTGGTAAATACTGGCGTGGTATGCAGGTAAGCAATTATGGAAGCTTTGTAAGCACGTCGGAAAGCCTTCAATTCGTAATCCGTATTGGTCTGATAAAGTGAGTCGCAATCTGGGTGTGTTGCTAAGTGCCAGCTACCGCACTCTACAGGAGAAAATGTGAACTGTTGTGTTTGCGTTTGCAAACCACGAGCATCGCCAAGGACGCCGATCAAGTGCAGGCTGATAACTGATAACGAACCTGCCCTGATGAAAAAATCATTATTCCGTTCTATTGCATCATTCTTTCACATGGTGACTGCATCCCGCTATCCGTACTTCCATGTGCATTGCCGCATTAAGGCACTGAGTATGGGAGCGGTATGGGGCCGGGAAATTCGATAATCCGCCCCTCGGTGAATCGAGGGCCGTCGATCCAGGTCCAGGTAAGAATCATGATCCCACCAGGCTCCGTCTGTTTCGCCACGAAGGTGTGGATCAGCAAGCATGGGCGTCCCCAAGCTCCTTGAAATCTGTCACTACGTATGTGGTGCTGTACAACCAATGCAGTTGATGCGCCCTAAAACCCTAATAACCAACCAACAGTATGTGGAGCTGCATGGAAAGCATTAATGTGTCAAACAAATCTTGTCTTCCCATCGAAAATCCGTGGCGACGTGAATGTGGGAACTGGGCTCCGTTTCCGTTTCCTGGCAGATGCTGATTTAGATGAGGTTATGGGTCTGGGGCACGCCCAGGGCCTTTGTATGCCAACGTTTGATTTTTATTTTACTATTCTGGAAGTAACGAAACCACCTGGTCCAATATTTAACCACACCTTACCCTTTGGTCCATGGCTGCCGATTCCAGGTGGGCCGGGTTGGGGCTGAACCCCCTGCTTTGGAACCGTGCTAATGCTGATTTGTCATTTTCCATATTGTTCTATCTAAAAATGTGCCTTGAAAATACGGAATTGGACGGCCCTGGCTAGGTGAGGGATCTTCAGCCCTGATCTGGTAAATTTCTGAATTCGTCTCAGCTTCTCGACATCTCATTATTCGGCGAAAGAAGCTTCCGTAAAGTTGTTCTAGTGCGAGCAATAAGTAGTGTGGCCCGCGAAAGCTTCATGTAAGGAACCTGGTTCGAAGTTCTTAATTCCCGCATATCATTTGTGTTTATGGTCAGCCAGTTTAATGTGGCGTTAAATATTTTTGGGCAATTATATGGAAGAAGCCCCTGCCTAATTTTTTGGGGTAAAAAATACTTTTTTTTCTGGTGTTTTCTGATGCGATTTGAACGAATTTGATATTCGTTTCTTAAAAAAAGAAAGATATAAGCAAGTCAAGTTGAAGTACTTATATCTCAATAAGCAGTCATTTCATCATGAAAAGAACATCATAATCTCATCCAAATAACTTTAAATATCACCAGGAAATACTTTTTTTGGCAATGCAGATACACATTATTCCCCTAAGCAAAATATGGGAAAAGTGTGCAAGAAGAGGGGGGGGGGGATATTATATAGCGAAGAGTAATGCAAAATCCCCCCCCCCCCTACAAAAAAACCTAAGCTAACCTGCTGAGATTCGATTTGTTAAAATATACTGATCTTGTATTGCCTAATAGCATTTCATCACAGAAAAGAGTAAGCATCATTTAGCATATCGATGTCAGGTAACATTATTTTAAATAGTGAATATCTTACCTATATGTTGTTTCCCAAAGAAATGGTACAGAAAGAAGTTGTTAAGTAAGCTTCAACAAGTCAAGTGCATTCATTTGTTTTCCATTTGCTCTCAAGGGCTTTTACACAAATACCCATGCTTTTCGCACAAAGTAAGTCTTAAGTGGCCGTTCTTGTCTGTTAAATATTTCCGTTTCTGAACATGGGCGCGTAATCACCCTGGTCGTCAAAGCGCCCGAAGGCCACATACCACCACTACATCTCTGGATGATTTTTGCATAACTGTAAGGACTCAAATGCAAAACTGGCTGAGCATCACGGTTTGGATGAAATTCTGGTATATTTTCAGCTTTTAGCAGGAGCAGATCTTGTCTTGATATCTTGGTGATATTGGATTAGTCTTATTGAATATTTGAACTTATTCTGAAAAGGCACAGCCATCGCCGGCGTTTTTTAATCGATATCTGCACAGGCAATGCGAGAGATAAAGATATCGTTGCAGTCGGTTACCAGAAAATGAACGTGGGAAATACGCATATTTTATGTTCAGAGTAGGAGTGCCATTTATTTATTGTAACTCTCTGGCTCCACCACTGAACGCCCGAGCAGTTAAATGCGTCTTTGGAATAAAAAAGGTTCTTCTCCAACTGGATGTATGAGTCCCACTTTTGGTGGATCAGATAGCTTCATTCTCCCCTGTCCTGCATCAGGATTTTGGAGGATTTGAAAGCTAGCTTAATCGAATTCAGATATGCAGATTTTAACACCAAATTAATTCGCTACTCACGATAATTGGAATATTTAGACTGTAAGCTAGACGTGTTGATATTTTTGTTAGCTTTAAGATTGTGGCTTGGGATAAGGATGCTTCCCTTCCGAGGTCCAGTCGGCAATCGCGTATTTTGGTTGGTAGATTGACAATATTCAATGGCTTAGTTTGCGCCAAAGTGAACGCAACATTTCCTCATCAAATGCCTGTAAAATACAAGGCGACCGCCACAAAATATACCGATATCTTCTATCTTTCACTGAAAGAACTAGACACAATTTCCGATTTTCTACCAGTCCAAAGCATGGGAGAAGCTAAAGCATAATAACAATCCAACGTGACAGCTTGAACGAACGGAGTTGGCTGGCCACGAACGAGCTCTCGCTTCGCCGACACAAATGGAATTGTCCGTGATCGTCGACATCCACAGGGCCGAAATTGGTATATTATCCAACCGCTGGACTGCGCTTGGTCTGGGACGTCATCAATTATCCTCGGTCCATGTAGCCAATTTAGAGAACCTCATTTCAGATAGCGGAAACAGCCGGGCAAAAAAACTAGTGATCGGGTCGGATGGGTTTGTCGGAGATGGGACGTGTGGTCGGGTCGGATGGGTTTGTCGGAGATGGACCGTGTGATCGTGTCGGATGGGTTTGTCGGAGTTGGGACGTGTGATCGTGTCGGATGGGTTTGTCGGAGATGGGACGTGTGATCGTGTCGGATGGGTTTGTCGGAGATGGGACGTGTGGTCGGGTCGGATGGGTTTGTCGGAGATGGGACGTGTGATCGGGTCGGATGGGTTTGTCGGAGATGGGACGTGTGGTCGTGTCGGATGGGTTTGTCGGAGATGGGACTTCTGGTCGGGTCGGATGGGTTTGTCGGAGATGGATCGTGTGATCGGGTCGGATGGGTTTGTCGGAGATGGATCGTGTGATCGGGTCGGATGTGTTTGTCGGAGATGGGACGTGTGATCGTGTCGGATGGGTTTGTCGGAGATGGGACGTGTGGTCGGGTCGGATGGGTTTGTCGGAGATGGACCGTGTGATGGGGTCGGATGGGTTTGTCGGAGATGGACCGTGTGATGGGGTCGGATGGGTTTGTCGGAGATGGGACGTGTGGTCGGGTCGGATGGGTTTGTCGGAGATGGGACGTGTGGTCGTGTCGGATGGGTTTGTCGGAGATGGGACGTGTGGTCGGGTCGGATGGGTTTGTCGGAGATGGATCGTGTGGTCGGGTCGGATGGGTTTGTCGGAGATGGGACGTGTGGTCGTGTCGGATGGGTTTGTCGGAGATGGGACGTGTGGTCGTGTCGGATGGGTTTGTCGGAGATGGATCGTGTGGTCGGGTCGGATGGGTTTGTCGGAGATGGACCGTGTGATCGTGTCGGATGGGTTTGTCGGAGATGGGACGTGTGGTCGGGTCGGATGGGTTTGTCGGAGATGGATCGTGTGGTCGGGTCGGATGGGTTTGTCGGAGATGGATCGTGTGGTCGGGTCGGATGGGTTTGTTGGAGAAGGGACGGTTGAGCGTTGTTGAAGCGCAAGTAGTGGGTTTATGGAGCAGATATGGGCCAGCTTCTATATTTATTCGCATTTGATTCGATTTAGGCCATTTTCCCGCTTCGAATGGATCTTCGGAGAATGACAACGTTTGTAGCGAAGCTGCCTTCGATCTTTCATTCTTTACAGGTGAACATGTTGCTGACCAGTCCCCGTTTTGGAAACGACACTCGGTTTTCAATTGGCTAGAACGCGGCTGGATTCAAAATTAGGCTCAACATTTTCTTCACAATTCGGAGTCTCATTCGGGGAAGTCAAGTTGGGTGTGGTGAGAAGAAGTGGGTCCGAAAATATGTTTCAAGCTAAGTTGTCGTGGAAAGTTATTATAAAAACGTATTAGAGCGGACAATTAAGGTAAGAGAAAATCGCATAGACGATTTGGAGACAAATTATGGTTTTCTTGCCAATGTATCGATCATCTCAACGGATATAGCATAAATGGCTGAACAAAATCGTGGCATATTCTGATTCATTAATGTTTTCAGTATGATTGTGTGCATGGGACGAAGAGGTGGTTATGGAAAATTAGTCATGACATTGATCGGTAGGAGTACAAAATAATTCCTGGTTCGGTGCAATAATTCGTGGTTCGGTGCAATTTTCCACCGAAATCTGGAGATCTTGGAACGCTGGGAGTATGGTGGGCCTGTTCAGCTGGGGAGGAATATACCTATGTGAGCAGCAAGTCAAGGCCATCTCGAGTCAGTAAGACTGCATGTCTAGTCTACCACGCCAGAGAAGACCGTATCCTTCCAGCAGGTCTCGAGTGCAAGTGGCAAGTAGCATGTCTGTGGATTCAAATATGGTGCATAGCATCGTGTGAAAATGTAAATTGACCTTGCTTAGCCCTGGCCTAATTGACCTGATATTTATTACCAGAGGCGTGCTTTGCCTGAATCGAATCACCTGACCATTTCACATGCGTCGAAGGACTCAAAAGTTTACTTCATCATGGAATTCCTAGATGTTTCTCGAGCTGGAGCAGGTGTTCGTCTTTTTTCGTTTTCCTGACGTGTAGCCTTTCAGGTGATCTTGCGTTGTACTACACTGGCACTATGGTGTCATTGTCGAATGAGGCGGTTATTTCATCAGTGAATGTTGGCTGGAATTTTGATTTTATGATTGGGTAATTAGTGCCGGATATTATTGGAGGTGGAGGAGGATGGAAAGGTACCACCCAAGATGCCGTGGATGAATGAATATCGCAGCGTGTGTCAGATTATGTTCCACGTGGTCTTGTAATCATAGCATAATCACCTCGCTATATTCAGGAGATATTCCAGCGCATCACCTCCAGTTCCACATCAACCAACCTTGCTATCTTACATAGATCCCTGCCAGCTGCGGTTCCCGAATAAAACACAATTGTCGCTGTTGTCGTATTTATGTATTGCATGTCATTGTGACATCCAATACATATTAGCTGTGAAGGCACAGACACGTTAGTCGACAACATCTGTATATATTAGTTGCTACACCATAGCGCAGTGGTTCTCAAACTTTTTGATGTGGCGACCCCCGGAGCGTCGCGCCGCGACCCCACATTCTGTATTTTGTATTATAGTGTTCTGTATTTTGTTACTTGCGAAGCATCACTCATAAATTTACAGGTAGTGCATGAATTTATGGCGACAGCGCCATAAATTCATGCGGTATCAACAACAGCGCGGCGTTATCAGAGCGCAACGGACCAGGTGTGTCGGGTCAATTCACAGTCGATGATTGCTCGCGACCCCACCAGAAGGGCCCCACGACCCCAGCTGGGGTCGCGACCCCTAGTTTGAGAACTACTGCCATAGCGATTGCTTACAGTCAGGATAAAAGTATACTATCACAGCAGTCACGTGATCACGGCGGTCCTGCCTTCGCACTTTTCCCAAAATCACCACGGTCACTGATGTCACGTGTCTCGTGTTTTTAATTTGAATAAATGTGTCCATGCACAACATATCCATCAACACGGGGAAGCCTACATGACGCGTTTGAATGCCTCTTCGTTAGTAGACTTTCGTTGGATACGCGTACATTCGTGCAACATTCAGCCGTAGCATCGAACACAAAATACGTCACAACAAGAACACCTGGGAGGCAACGACACATGCCGTTACATCAGGCAGTCACCATCGCCGGATAATGGGACCATTGAGGACGGACAACTGTACCCTTTGTCTGTCACACACGACTACAACGCTTTGAACCACATGCGCAGAACCAAGGGTGCCATTTCAGCACTCGGCCACAATTACACACCAACACCGACAAAACCAGCTGTCTCGTGCGCTTCCAACGGCGCCCGTACGTCAGCCATGTTATTAGGGCCGTTCCGTGTGTGTACAGAGCGAACGGGCACGGTCTGCCCTGTGCCGGCAACACGGCGCGTCTCAAGTTGCCATCCTGTGCCTGCGCGAGTGGTGCGCTCGGATACGGTGGCCGGCAGTCCCAGCAGACCTGTGAGATGCTCAGGTGCGTCGTGCTGATGCATGTTCGGTGAACCCCTGTGTCGTCTCTGTAGCCAGTTCTGCTGCCGAAAGTCATCCAGCCCGGTTGGTTACGTCATACGTGATGACAGTGCGTACGTTTAGGGAACACAGGCCAATGGAGAACGGCTACTGCTGTGCCTTTTGGCAGGTTTCTCCTCAGTTTGCTGGTGGTAATGCGGTTGCCATGGCAACGTTGCACAGCTACAGCGGTTGTTAGCTTGGCCATGACGATATTTATCCCAGAGTAATCCCAAGAATTTCGGTGTTACTGGCTGGACTGAAATATATGTACACTTTGAAATGTGACCGAAAAGTCTAACGTTTTTTTTTGCTAAGGTTCATGCACCGAAAAGCATAAGCTCTGTTTTTGTTGGATTAATCTTTAACCCACGTGCGCACTAACGCATAGCCCCTTTGCTGACACGTGTTTCGCGTGAGGCTGTGGAGGAGTCTCTCCGAACTCCACGCAGACTGGCGCGGGAACATTGTACAGTTCAGGTGGTGTGTCCCAGGCCGTTCACGGCTATCTGCTACCGCCAGTAGGCAGCACCGTCGACCCTGAACTAATCCACAAGAGTACGTGTGAAAATGTCCATGAGAGGGAGAAAACGGTGCACCCGAACATCATAAGTAGCACATTTAGAGCTGTCGCAGCGGTCATGGTGGGATTGCCACACTCGCAGTGCGCCACTATAGCCATTTGTGGGTCACTGGCGTCGGCGATTCGGATAACAATTTTATTGGAGCGGCAATTGCCACCCCAGTGACCGGAAAATGTCTTCATTTTCAAGGGAAATATCGGCTAATCTAAGAAAATACTTCATTTCGCACATACTTTTGAACCACCTATCCCCCTCCCCAGTGAGAAATTATCAAACGATTCCCTGACTGAAGCTGAAGCTCCTTGGGTACAACTGAAGTCAGCTTAATCACGTTTTCCAACGGATCGAATGGAGGGCCTCGAAAGCGACAACGTAAGGAACAAGGGCAGACGTAGAACGTAGATGCGCCCTAAAACTAAAATAACCAACCAACCAACCAAGGAACAAGGGCGGCACGTTTTGTGTCATGAACTCAGGGTATATAATATAATTAAAATAAAAGGAGTCTGAAATGTATTTCTTGTTTCGTTTTTGTTTTGTTTTTCGTATATGTGTGTCCTTGTGCTTTTGTCTGTTATTTGTTTTTAATAACAAAAATAAATGCATGCACACAGGGGCGGATTCAGGCATTTTCATGGGGAGCGCATTTCCTCGGAAAGATTCGTTGAGCGGGGTGGTTGGTGGGAGGTGTGCACTTGAACCTTCCTGTCAATCGCCCTTACTGTAACCTAGGCAGTTGATGCGCCCCTAAACCCCAATAACAACAACAACAACAACAATCGCCCTTACTGGCCGAATGGGCGCCACCTTTCCATGGGGGTGGGGAGGGGCGCATGCCCCCAGTGCTCCCCTGTATCCGACCCTGCGTGTACCTTTCCTTGCTGTCATGTATTTGACAGTTTGGTAAGGTAACCGGCAAGAAATATAGAGTGGCTTCCGATAACAACAAACACTTAACGCTACAATGAATTACAATGGAGACACCTCTTTCCCTATAGAACTTGTGTTTTGGATGACGTAGCGCTCGGTCGATGCCATGTGGGCCAACAGAAAGTCAGTAATTCTGAAGGGTCAGTAGTAAATCAGTTAGGTTGACACAGTAGAGGGGCGCCAAATTTCCAAGTGTGTGTGGGGGGGGGTAATCACGAAGCACTGAAGCTGGCTGTTTCATGTTGCATGTATTAGCTATGGAGCTCGCCAGCATTAGGGGAGAGGACAACTTCACAGATAGGGTCCTATCCTAATTTTGGAAGACATTCATGGAGACGGGAGGGGGGGCTGAAGTAGACCACTGAGGGGCAATGGCCTACCAAAGGAACATAAAGGAACACCCTGCGGCCTGATGTGGTGCAGGTGGAGGAACAGCGGCAGCGGTATTGCTGCATGATTTCCTGCTCGCTTCAAGATCGTATGGTAAGGCCCGGCAAAATTACCCATCATTTTCATGGCTGATTTTTTTGTCATCAAAGGATGAACTGAGCCGTCACTGCGTTGGAACCTGTTATGAAGTAGTCCAACATGGCATTAAACCTCACGAAAAGCACTTGGCTGCGGCGAAGTATTCTTTTTCTGGATCATTATTTTTGTTGTCGAACTTGAAAGGAAGATGTGCGATCCACATTTCATGTTTTTCGGGATCTACGAAGAGTGAAAGGCACACTCTTGGGCTCAAAATACTTGGTAGTGGTGGTGGGAGATATTTACACTTTAGTTAGTTATTTGGGCTTTAGGGCGCTTGGACCAGAATTGATCATTCGCGGGAATTTACACTTTCGAAATCGTGTTGTGAACATGCTGCCCGACTCTCCCAAAGAACACGTCCTTGACTGGAGAACGCTATAGTAAGCTAATAAATAATCAGGTAAGTATACACATTGGTGGTCTTGTGTCTAGTCTAAACATTTCACGGATGCGAATGCCAGCACCCGGCTGCGCCCTGCCGGCTTCTGGCAACATCCCTTTCGGCCTCCCTATCCGTTCCCGCCGGTCTCTGTCGAAGAAGAGAAGAAGAAGAACATTAGGTTCTTTTACGATGCATTGAACCACTAGGTCGTATGGCGTCGCCAACCTCTCACGCCGATTGGTCGTGAGTGGACTCGGCAATGCCGCCGGTTGCGAGATTCGAACCCACAATCTTGCGACCAAGAGTCCGACACTGTACCGACGCCGGTCTCTGTCGACCTCCTCTGCTCGCCCTGTCAGCTCAAGGCAACACCGCTTTCGGCTCCCCTGTCCGTTCCTGCCGGCTCCTGTGTCTGCCCTTGTTGGCTCGTGTGCCCGCCCCTGTTGGCTCCTGTGTTCGCCCCTGTTGGTTCCTGGCAACACCCATTTCTGTTTCCCTGTTTGCTCCTGGCGGCTCCTGTTTCCGCCCCTGCCTACTCCTATGTCGGACATTGCCTGTTGCTGGGTGAGCCCTGTCCACCACCATGCACCTGACGGCTCCTGCGTCCGCACCTGTCGACTCCCATGCACGGCTTTGCCTGCTGCTGGGTGTGTCCGCTCCCATGCGCCTCCTGTCGGCCCCTGAGTACGCTCCTGCCGCTGCGGCAGGTACGGACCGCGCGGCGGCGACGGCGCGTGGTGGTGCGGCCTGTTGCCATGGCAGTTGACTCGGCAGGCGATAAACGGCGGAATCGGTGGCTGCTTAGCAGTGTTGCCAGGCGGTGCTGCCGGCCGGCTGACAGTGTTGCCAGGCGGTGCTGCCGGCCTACTGACAGTGTTGCCAGACGGTGCTGCCGGCCGGCCGACAGTGCCGCCAAGCAGTTCCACGACACGGTTCTGCTAAACGGTTCTACAAGGTTGAGATAGTTTCGAAATTCTGAGGGATATAGTAAACAAAATAGGAATTGCGCCCTGTTTCGAGGTAAGAAATGGCCTGCATGCTGCCCCGTTTCCATGGCTATCACACAATGTCCAGAAAGAATGTGTGTTATTTACATCCTGACGCCTGACTGGGCGAATTTGGACCACTGGTTCTGCCGGCCGGCTGGCGGTGTTGCCGGACGGTTCTGCCAGCCGGCTGGCGGTGTTGCCGGACGGTTCTGCCGGCCGGCTGGCGGTGTTGCCAGACGGTTCTGCCAGCCGGAGTGTTGCCAGGCGGTTCAGCAGCCGGCTGGCGGTATTGCCAGACGTTCTGCCAGCCGGCTGGCGGTGCTGCCTGTCGGTTGCGGCTGCCAGCTGACGAGTGCTGGCTGTCAGCTGACGGTGCTGCCTGCCGGCTGACGGTGCTGCCGGTCGGCTGGCGGTGCTGCCCGTCAGCTGACGGTGCTGCCAGTCAGCTGACGGTGCTGCCCGTCAGCTGACGGTCTGCCTGTCGGCTGGCGGTGCTTGCCGGTCGGCTGGCGGTGCTGCATGTCAGCTGACGGTGCTGCCCGTCAGCTGACGGTGCTGCATGTCAGCTGACGGTGCTGCCCGTCAGCTGACGGTGCTGCCGGTGAGCTGACGGTGCTGCCTGTCAGCTGACGGTGCTGCCTGTCAGCTGACGGTGCTGCCTGTCAGCTGACGGTGCTGCCCGTCAGCTGACGGTGCTGCCCGTCAGCTGACGGTGCTGCCTGTCAGCTGACGGTGCTGCCTGTCAGCTGACGGTGCTGCCTGTCAGCTGGCCGTGTTGCCAGCCCGGCCGGCCAGGTGGCAGCCGGCGCAGGCGCGGGCGCCGAGGCCGCTGCCAGCCGACTGCCGTCAGTGGTGGCGGCCGGCGGTGGGCGGAGCCTGTGTGGTACGGCAGCTTCGCCTGGACGCAATCCAGCCATGTTTGACCGGGCGGTTGGTTTACTGTTTGTGGGTTCGTCGGGTGCAGCTCGGCATTGGCACGTCGTGCCTCGTACCCGGCCGCCCGTTGGAGGCTCTTCGATTTGGAAGTGGCCACGCTCGTGTGATCAATCTCTGCATGCCGTATGATACGATAGCGCACCTCGGTTACTCATTGGCTCAGGAAAAGGGTAGCCGGTAGTATGACAAAGGAACGTTTTTTTCGCAATCGAACCATTTTTCCCAGTGACGTCGGTTGGAAGTGATGGTTAAAAGTGTCGTCGTGCGCTGTTCGGCATATTTCGATGCCCCCGTGCCAGGGTTGCTGGGCGTATTTCCATGCTCCCTACCAGGACTGTTGGGCGATCTCCTTGACCCGGGGGCAGTTCGGCGTATTCCCGTGGCCCCGTGACGGAGTTGTTGGGCGTGTTTCCATGCCTCCGTAACAGGGTTGTTGGGCGTATTTCCATGGGCCCGTGGGCTGGGTTGTTCGGCGTATTTCCATACCCGGTGGCAGGGCTGGATCATTGCGTCGGGGATGCGGCTGTGTAGCTGACTAGGTTGCACCTTGAAGGGCATGGCCGTATGACGGCCAATCGCTGGGCACGAAAACTGCACAGAGCTTATTTAATGAAGCAGTGCTGGGAACGGCGCGGGGCGGTAAGCACAGATGTTAATCGCTGCTTCCAGCACCAAACGAAAATAGTTTCTCTTCTGATCCAGTGTAATTTTCGTGCGCTAAGTGTCAGGAAACCATAGCAAATTTAGGTCCAGCTCTGTGGTGGCGGCCAACCTTTCACAGTCCAGCTCTGTGATGGCGGCCAACCTTTCACAGTCCAGCTCTGTGACGGCGGCCAACCTTTCACAGTCCAGCTCTGTGGTGGCGGCCAACCTTTCACAGTCCAGCTCTGTGATGGCGGCCAACCTTTCACAGTCCAGCTCTGTGGTGGCGGCCAACCTTTCACAGTCCAGCTCTGTGACGGCGGCCAACCTTTCACAGTCCAGCTCTGTGATGGCGGCCAACCTTTCACAGTCCAGCTCTGTGACGGCGGCCAACCTTTCACAGTCCTGCTCTGTGACGGCGGCCAACCCTTCACAGTCCCGCTCTGTGATGGCGGCCAACCTTTCACAGTCCAGCTCTGTGACGGCGGCCAACCCTTCACAGTCCCGCTCTGTGATGGCGGCCAACCTTTCACAGCATTAAGATTAGGGAATCTTATCCGACACACAAACATCTCCCCCTCCCATGAGAAATCGTATGCATGCGACCGACTAAAGCGACTATCCCCGGGGTGACGTCACGGGTTAAGAAGGAGGGGAATAGGAATAGCTCAACCACGTCGGTCCCGGTTCAGACGTTAAGCTATTGTATGATGTATGTGTGGCCTGGTGCTCAAGTGGGCCGGGGATGTCATCTGATGAGAACGGCTGGCTTGGTGGGTACGTCAGGCTCGTGGCAAGTCGAGGCTGAATCGGGGCATCGCAAGATCTGATTGCGCCACTGGATGAAGGATCTGTCGAGCAGAGGGAGAGGCGTGGTATGCTTTGACTTCAATCCAGCTGAGCCTCCGGTGGACACAATTCGACATTCGAGGGCCACAGTTCAGCATCGAGGGGCACGTGCCTGTCCAAAAGAACACGGGACGACACCCGTGGAAATGACCTGACTCGCCTTGGGGTCGGGTTCGCACTCGTCATTCCGACCCTATGCACCGGCTGGCAAATACAGACCATCGTACTCCAACCCTATGTACTGGTTGGCAAATACAGACCATCGTACTCCGACCCTATGTACCGGTTGGAAAATACAGACCATCGTACTCCGACCAAATTTACTTTGGCGCTGAATGTCCAGTAGAACCCAGTAGAATCCAGTAGACACACCTCCAGAACGTTTTGCCGGATTGCCTGCAAGGACTATTTTTTAGAAGCGGCCCGTTGCTGTTCACATGGCTGCCGTCCCTCGTCTCGATGCAAGCGTGTCGGCCGGCTGGGCGGTGGCCAGTGGCCCATGACCGGTGCCCCATAACCGATGACATGGGCGCTGTATGACCAACGCAGTCGATGCGCCCGTAAGCCCAAATAACCAACCATAACCGATGACCCATGACTGATGACCGGTGGGCGATGACCGGTGGCCGGTGGCCGGTGGCCGGTGGCCGGTGGCCGGTGGCCGGTGGCCGGTGGCCGGTGGCCGGTGGCCGGTGGCCGGTGGCCGGTGGCCGGTGGCCGGTGGCCGGTGGCCGGTGGCCGGTGGCCGGTGGCCGGTGGCCGGTGGCCGGTGGCCGGTGGCCGGTGGCCGGTGGCCGGTGGCCGGTGGCCGGTGGCCGGTGGCCGGTGGCCGGTGGCCGGTGGCCGGTGGCCGGTGGCCGGTGGCCGGTGGCCGGTGGCCGGTGGCCGGTGGCCGGTGGCCGGTGGCCGGTGGCCGGTGGCCGGTGGCCGGTGGCCGGTGGCCGGTGGCCGGTGGCCGGTGGCCGGTGGCCGGTGGCCGGTGGCCGGTGGCCGGTGGCCGGTGGCCGGTGGCCGGTGGCCGGTGGCCGGTGGCCGGTGGCCGGTGGCCGGTGGCCGGTGGCCGGTGGCCGGTGGCCGGTGGCCGGTGGCCGGTGGCCGGTGGCCGGTGGCCGGTGGCCGGTGGCCGGTGGCCGGTGGCCGGTGGCCGGTGGCGGGTGGCGGGTGGGCCGGTAGCCGGTGACCGGTGACCGGTGGCCGGCAGCCAGTGGCCAGTAGCCAGGCCGGTAGCCGGTGGCCAGTAGCCGGTAGCCGGCGGTCGGCGGCCTTGCACGTGCCGGACAGTGGTAAGGCCCTGCACACACCTGCCGGACAGTGGTATCCACGTGCCGGACAGTCTGCCTGCCAGCCACGCCGCCGCCCACGCTCGAGCATCTGATACACACCGCACAGTGTTCCGACACACAACGCAGTGTATCGGCGCCGGTGACTTCCGACGTGTCGGCGCCGGCAGCTCCGTGCCGTTGATCGTGATCATCGTGCCGTTGATGATCGTGATCAGGCGTCACGCCGGCGTGACGCCGGCGTGACGCCGCTGCGCTCCTCGGGCCGTCTGGCCGCGTGACGTGCTCGGAAACCGGCGCCAAGTTGTGCCGACTCACTCCTCACGCGACGGCCGGCCCGACGCGTGAATACGTGAAAATGACTCGTGAAAATTAAAACGACAGGCAATCAAGGCGCATTTCCGGCGATGCGTTTGACATCGTCAAGTTTATTTGAAATGTCATGCCAGTGGCGTACCGAAGAGGGGGCTAGGGGCATTTGCCCCTTCCCCCTGGGAAGTTGTGGGCTTCCAAGAATCGCGCCGGGGTTCGGAAGATTACCCTGGGCCCCTTATAAATCCAGCTGGCTCCCAAAAATCGCACCGACGCGCATTAAAATTACCTTAGCGGCCACAAAAATAGTTCAGGGTCCCCCTAAAATGAAGCTGAGGGACCCAAAAAAAAGTGAGTCCGGGCCCCTGAAAATCCAGTTTGGCCCTGAAAATCGCACTGGGAACCAAAAAGTCGGACCGGGGCTCTGCAAGTTTCACTGGAGTGCCGGAAGTCGTGTCAGGGCCCCCTGAGTCACGCTGTGGGTCCGAAAAGGTCGGACCTGGGCCCCTGGAATCACTGGGGGCTAAGAGGTCTCGCCGGAGCCCCTGACAATGATAGCGGCAAAATAGACAGGCCGGGCCCTGAATATCACGCTGGGGGCCCAAAAAAGTCGTGCCGGGATCCTTGAAAATCACTATAGTGGCTCCAAAACGTCCGACCGGGGCAACTGGAAATCACACCGTGCCTGGGGTTCCAAAACTTCGACCTCGGGCCCCTGAAAATAACGCTAGGGGCTCCACAGGTCTCATCGGAGACCAAAAGGTCTCATCGCCCCTCCCCAAAAAAAACGAAGTCGGAACAACGAAAAAAACAAAACAATCCGGGCATGAAAAATCACGCTGGGGACCATAAATCGTGCCAAAAGCCCTCAAAGCGCGTTGGGCTCCCAAAAACGTGTCAAGGCCGCCAAAAATCGTGCTGGGGATCCCAATGAATGACGCCGGGGCCCTCACACTGGCCCTGAAAATCACACTGGGCCCAAAAGATCGCGCTGGGGCCCAAAAGTCGCAGCTGACCCAACAAAATAAATTATTACCCGGAATGTCACTCTGCGGTCTAAAAAATCGCGCCAAAGACCACAAAAACCATCGGGCCCCGGAAAGAAAACATGTCGGAGCACCGAAAAAAAACCGCAACCGGGGCCGAAACATATCGTGCAGGGGGCTTGAAAAAATATCTACCCCCAAAAATCACACCGAGACTCGATCGAATCGACTCGAGCACGGGAAAATTCAGAACAGGTCCCGAAAGAAAATGATCCGGAGGGCCTTTCTATCCTGAAGGCTGCCATCGGCTGAAAACAACTAGTTGAGCGGCTTCAGTGGCGTGCCAAAGGGGTAAATGCCTCCTTCCCTCCTGTGACGGGTGGGCTGTTGAGAAACGCGCCTGGTCCCCACACATCGCGCTGGTGCCCCAAAAATTCGCGACATGGTCCCAGAATTAGCGTAGTGGGCTCCAAATAAAAACTCGTCAGGTCCCGAAAATTTGCACCGGGGCCCGCTAAGATCGCGCTGGACCCCAGCTAATCGCAACTCGCCCCACGAATTCGCACCGGGCCCCGAAATATCGCGCTCCGGACTATAAATTCCCGTCGGTAGTCATAATTTGGGTCGGACATAAACAATTCCCGTCAGAGTTCCTAAAAATTGGCCTCCAAGGCCGAAATAAGTACAGCGTGGCCCCAAAAATCGCATCGGGACCCAAAAGAAATCACGCCGGAGCCCTCCAAAATAAGGAGGGATTCCGACAAATATAGTCCGAGCCAGAAAATCACTCGCAAGCCTCCAACATAGCATCAGCTGCTTTCAAAAATCGCGTACGCCCCGAAAAAACGTACCGAAATTCGAAAAAAACGCGACCCTAAAACCGCATTGCTGCATGGGAATGGTGTATGGCCTCATTGGAAAGGATAGAATCAGTTATAAATGTTGATGTGTTGCCAAGTGCTTGAAGAACACGCATGCAGTGCATTTGATGTCTTCTTACCTAACAAGACACCTTATGGTAGTATAGTATGAAGAAATGTGCAACCACCTAGATGAAAGGGGAGAGTGGAGTATCATACGCTGTCACGTAGGGTGATGGATTAGGGAAAGTTTTGGAGTGGATTTGGTATTTCGCCCTTTTTATTTCGTCGTTTCAGGGCATGTTGGATGCATTAGGTGACTAGTATCGCCCGTGGTCGCCCATGAGCTGCTGGTCTCTCTATAGCTCCCGTTGCTTGCACTGTTGGTTTGGCCGTCTCGATTTTGTTGGGAGAATCTTACGGATTGAGGTGTGACGAAAGCTCATGTAGCTTTTTATAGTTTTACCTTCTCATAGGCATTGAGACAGGGGCGTCAATTTCTGAAAATAATTTGCAATGGAGGATGAGGATGGAGGATGGAGTACGTGGAAGTAATGGGAGGGCAGAAATCGATTGGGAGGGGAAGACGCCCATATTCGTTCATCGGGTGCCATGCCATATGATTTGACTTATAAGGTACCATGCTTTAAGTGAAATTATTGGAGGGACCAAGCCAGCAGTGGGCGACCAAGGCCCAGAAGCCGTACTAAACCGACATCCATGCATTCGAGAGAGGATGGGCAGACATGGTTCTAGTTGGTGAAAAACAGGAAAAAGACAATGAATCTGAATTATCCCATCTATGGGAAGTCCATTGAAGTTCGGAACCCTGTTGGCGGAGCGACACAGGGCACTATTAAAAGTGGAAATGATCCTGTCCCCTCAAAGGTTTACAAAGCAACACCCATGCTCCCATGTCTGATTTTCTCTGGAGGTTTTCGGGAAAAATAGAACAATATAATGTGCGGAGTCTGAAAGTGAAGTGTTTGAAATCCGATAACTTGTTTCATGGGGGGGGGGGGGTGCAGAGGGGATAAGATTGGTTGGACATTCCTGAGCACCGGCAACTTTTTCCACCAAGTTCCACCCGTGACTTCTCTGAGGTACCAGATTACAGCAGTCTAGCTCTGAAGCCGTGGGAAGGATGTGGCGTCGGAGAAAATAGCATTTTGATAGTCGTTTTTCGTCATCCGCTCCGACCAATCCTCACAATGCCTGCCCTGTTTCTGGCACGACCTACGATACCCTTGGTTCCCTCCGCCAGCTCAGCAGTTTTCCTCGGCTGGCTTAAGAAGCTGCATTTTGCTCGGACGCCGTCAGATGGCAGAGCAGCCGATCACCTGGCCAGCGCTCCCGCCACGCGGGGCCATAACGGAACGCTCCAAATGCATGTCGCGATCGATGGCTGCATAGTGATCCACCCTTTGTCGACATGATGGCCGATGTCTACCGAACTGGACAGCTGTTGAGCGCTAAGTGATATTGTTGCCTTTCGGAGCGCGTGACTTCCGCGTGCGACGACCCGCCCTGAAATCACATTTGGCCCACCCAATGATTCTGGCCTGGCCCAAACCCTACGTCAGCTCTTTTTCTCTCTACAATTTTAGTTAATTCAGTAGTTGCTCCAGAAAGTAAGGACAATTTGTGTTGGGAGGGACACAACAAATGCTAGTTATGTGAGGGAGAACAATGCAATGCAACCTTCCTAAACGTTCTCGCTTTGTTGGGCGGGAAAATACTTGGTCCTTCAGGGGCTTCAAGGGTATTAATTATAATTATGCCGTTGCTCTAAGACTGGTAAGAATTGAGGACGCTGGAATGAAGTGTCTAGGCACAGACGCTTTTTGGTACAATTGTCTTTATTGCTCTCTTCTGGATATGCCAGTGTTTCCATATCCGTCTCATAATCTCGAAATAGCGGTAACAGCCAGACCTGGCCGAGCAGACTTTGAGTCAAAACGCAACGAGCCAGCATGTCTTGTGCGTCTGAACGTCTATTTTTGGCTGTCCTGCAATACTGTTCCGCTTCAGTTTGCAATTCAGATCAACGACCATCAGATCTTGGCTCAATACGGACGGTTTACTTCTCTCTATGATGGGCATGCTAAATAAAAACTCAGTTCACCACGACGCTAAGCACAGTTAGCCATGTTCGTGGCAATTCTTATTTCTGCCGCACTATCCAAATCAGTCAAGCGATGTTTAATTATTGAACGATTGATCTTAAGTCGTGACAGCGAAAGACAGCGAAATTGCTAAAAGTTTAGTGGGTGGAATGACTTGCTCGAGATCTCCACCCATCCTTCCCATGGAACGTTGGGTCGGGCGTAATGTTAGCTGTTTAATTATTTTAAAGGGGGGGGGCGGCGTTGTCTCCAGCAGTGCGGCCACTTATGGCAAGACATCGTGACTAGTCTCTTGCCATGTCCAAATGGCCGAACAACTTTAATCACGACATACACCGGGTCAACGCAAGCAGGCAGGCAGGCGCAGGTATATGAAGATATATATGCATATATATATTTATATATATATATATATATATATATATATATATATATATATATATATATATATATATATATATATATATATATATATATATATATATATATATATATAATATATATATTTATTATAAACACACACACCCTCTCCAATCCTCTCACCGGATTGTCCCAGGAACGCAAGCAAGGCCTTCCATATACCCTAATGAAGCCTGTATTTTTCTTCAATGGGCTTGATGTGCTCCATTCGTTATCATAAAACACCACCCCTGCACAAGACTGAAGACTGACATTAAGTTCGCTGCATATGAATGAGGCGCAAAAATTCAATCACGAGTCGCATTGAAATGTGGCTCAGTGTAGTGGGCTGGGGTAGGGCAGTCAGTCGGCTGCGCTGTCTTCATATTGCCAACGGCACCCAACGACCAGCACTAACTCAGCGCTGAATGAAGAGATTGCGTCACGTCCCCCAGCCGGCTGCGACGCTGTGCTCCCCCGGTCGGACACGAGGGTTGGTGGGCCGTCAGCCGTACTCCCGAGTTGAGCGCGCCAGCCGCCGCAGTCGAGATGTCCCTGGGCGACGGACATCCGCTTCGTTTTCAGGTCGCGGGTGGTCAGAGCGGAGCGTGACCCGGGGCAGTGACTGTCACCCTCCAAATGTTTGTCCGTGTATGAATGCCTGTATGTATGTATGAATTGTATGTACTGCGTCATATGTATGCATCCCACCCCTTGCGCCACTTTTCTTGTTTGCCGGCGTTCCCCTACTTTCCTTTTTTTGATTGCTTGGTACCGGATGCGCCGGTTTAAAGTAGTCCTTTCTTTAACGTATCACTCCTCTAGCGGATGGCACTTTGCCTCTGCTAAGGAGAAAAAGAGAAAAAAGGTCGAGATGCCGGCCGCACTGTGGCGGGTCCACCCGGCTGGCGGCGGCGGCGGCGGCACACCGGCTCGCCGCCGGCCTTGCCGACTCGTGCGGCGTCGGGTTGTCGCTCCGCCAGCTGGCCGCCCGGCCGAATATCGATGGCGTGCCGCGCGCGGGGCCGCCCGGTGACGGATCGTCGCCGTGACCATTTGCATACGGCGCGCGGCCGGCGGGCCCGGCACCGACGGCCGCGAACGATCGGGTCGGGTCGGGTCGAAGCGTCGCCTGAAGCTCGGCTGACTAACTAGCCGGCCGGCACGGATGGCCGGCCACGGCGTCGCCGCGTGAGGTACCGGCGTCGCACGGCTGGGCCGACGTCGCCGACTGGCCGTCGAACGCGCCGGCGCCAGTCTGCGTGTTGGTACACCCAGCGCGGGCCCAAATCAAACAGCAGAACGTGGCGTGCCGTGTGCCGGGGCCGGACGCAGCCTTGGAGGCGCGCCGCCTCGTTGTCCGCTGAGGTTGACGTCACCAGTCGATGTCCGTGTCGTCCGAGTGCTGCCTGCCCTGCTGCCGGCCGCCACGTCGTGCCGTGCCGGGGCCGTGTCCTTCACCTCCAGCGACCCTGCCCGGCCGTGCTCGGCGCGGTTGGTTTCTGCACCGCCAGAGGCGCTGGGCGTCGGCGGTGCTCCGGCCCGCTGGTTTATGCTCGGCCAAGAAGGGTTGAATGAAACGTAAACAGGACCATTAATTTTTGTCGTGGGCGGAAAAGTTGCAGCGGAATTTGGCGCCACCGACGGTGGCTGTCGGCCTGAGGAGCCGGCGGTGCGCGCGAGGAATATGCCAAGGAACGCCTTCCGCCGCGGTGGGTGGGTGTGGTGAGGAGCGGAGGCGCGGGCTCGCGAGGCACACAGCCGACCGTTGAGCGCGGCCAGCGCCGGCGGCGTGCACTGTTGCCGTCAGCGGCTGGGCGGGCGCGCTGTTGCATGTGCCGGGCGGGGCGAGGTCGCGGCGCCGGCCGAGCGTGGCCGGCACGCACCGACACCTGCCGGCGGCCACCAGCGCGCCGCAACGTCCTGTGTCGCGCCGCGCGGGGCGGCGCCGAGCGCTCGTCAAGATCACGCCGGCGCGCCGAGCCAGCCCCGAGCGAGCCGCTGGGGCTCCAGCTCTGCAGCAGCACGGCGCGGTCGCAGCCCAGGCGTTAAGCTAGTTCCAGCCGGCTGAGTACGAGCACGGTGGCAGGAAGTAGGAGCACATCGAACGGAATACAACGCTTGTGATATATTTTTTCTGGTCGAATGGCCTTGCCATGCTTTTCTTGTTTCAGAATACTAGTGTGAGTATTGGCAGAATATGAATTGTGTTGTTCGCTGTTTATGTGCGCGTCAGTGGTCTGGCTCAGCTGAAGGTCTGCCTGCTACCGCATCACGCGTCCACACTTCAGCCGGCAGGACCGGATACTCTCGGCCAATCTCCAGCACCGCGACAAATAAGGCGGGCGACTTGGCTGAGGTCAACTCTGATTCACAACGGCTGCCCGCCGACCATATCGATCCGGGTATGCTTAGTCACTTACGGTACGCGATAGTTGATGACCTCTTTTTAGGCGGTGGAGGAGAACAGTTGGGTGGGGGGGATTTAAAAGGTATACAAAATGTTGTCTCACCTATTACTGTGGCGCGTCGTGCAATACCACGTGCTTAATGCCACTACAAAACATTTCTTTGAGGAAAGATTAAGAGATTTTCTAGTGATATATCATGATGAAATTTGATGGAAATCAAAGTTAGAGGAGCAGATCTAATTGCTGTGTTAAAAAATGTGTTTTCGAACACCGTAACGAACACGTTATTAAGCCTCGAAACGCGCGACGGTTGGGTCGGCCCGACCGGTGATCGATCACATGAACCTGTGTCCCACATGCACCGGAGTAGACCCGCTGGTAACGTTAGTACCGTAATGGTAACGCTGGTAACGCTGGTAACGCGTACGCCCTCGCTGGTAACGTTACGACCAGCTGCTTTTCCGACAGTCTGCTGCCTTGCCACAGAAGTGGTACACAAGTGTCACATACGTGGTACAAAAGTGCCACAGAAGTGGTACAAAACTGGCACAGAAGTGGTACATACAAAAGTACCACAGAAGTGGTACGTGTCCACGTTTCTGCTCATCCCCATAGATTACGAATTAGCGCAGGCACAGATGCAGCGGCCATTCCTCGCCGGCTGATTTCCCGTCGGCTGATTTCCCGCCTTTTCCACTGAAAGCTGCCCGGTGCCAGCAACTGCCACCTCATTTACACTGGCTTGCCCTTCCTCCTCAGGTCATGCCCGACCACGGTGTTACTCCCTTCGGTGTACCCTACAATCACGTTGTTGACCCACCTCCACTTCGGTTTATCCCCCAACCTGGATGCTGCCGTTTCGGCTGTGTTCTGAGCCATGCGTTTCCGGCGGTGTGTCGATGGCCATGGTCAAACACTTAGCGTGCCCCAGCGCTGCCAATGTGACACGAAGACGTCAGCAGTGGGACGTATCGGATTTGTTGATTCGCGGACCGTGTAAGCGCAAAGTGTTTCGATTCGGCAACACCAATGGCTTCAGCAACCTGCACTTCGACTGATCCTTGGGCTTGCGATTCTGCGTGAGCGCGAAGCGGCCAAAGTGCGTCCGACGCGTCGGAGAGTGCCGGCCACGTGCCAGCGAGTGCCGCGAGGTGTGTGGCGACGCGCGGGCCGGCTGGCGTACCCTGGCCACCGACAGGGCTGTCGATGCGGCCGCCGTCTGCCGCTACTGCTGCGGCTCGGCCGGCTAACAGACGGCGAGGCCTGGGCGAGTGCCGCCCGCCGGGCCGGCCGACTGTCGTGACCTCTGTCCTCGGCCGACTATCGTGACCTCTGCCCTCGGCTCACTATCGTGACCTCTGCCCTCGGCCGACCATCGTGACCTCTGTCCTCGGCCGACTATCGTGACCTCTGCCCTCGGCTCACTATCGTGACCTCTGCCCTCGGCCGACCATCGTGACCTCCGCCCTCGGCCGACTATCGTGACCTCTGCCCTCGGCCGACTATCGTGACCTCTGTCCTCGGCCGACCATCGTGACCTCTGTCCTCGGCCGACCATTGCGACCTCCGCTCTCGGCCGACTATCGTGACCTCTGCCCTCGGCCGACCATCGTGACCTTCGCCCTCGGCCGACTATCGTGACCTCTGTCCTCGGCCGACCATTGCGACCTCCGCCCTCGGCCGACTATCGTGACCTCTGCCCTCGGCCGACCATCGTGACCTCCGCCCTCGGCCGACTGCCATGACCTCCGACCTCGGCCGACCATTGCGACCTCCGCCCTCGGCCGACTATCGTGACCTCTGCCCTCGGCCGACCATCGTGACCTCCGCCCTCGGCCGACTATCGTGACCTCTGCCCTCGGCTCACTATCGTGACCTCCGCCCTCGGCTGACCACCGTGACCTCTGCCCTCGGCCGACGATCGTGACCTCTACTCTTGGCCGACCATCGTGACCTGTGCCCTCGGTCGACTGTTGTGACCTCTGCCCTCGGCTGAATATCGTGACCTCAGCGCTCGGCCGACTATCGTGACCTCTGCGTTCGGCTGACCATCGTGACCTCTGCCCTTGACCGACTATTGCGACCTCTGCCCTCGGCCGACTATCGTGACCTCCGCCCTCGGCCGACTATCGTGACCTCTGTCCTCGGCCGACCATTGCGACCTCCGCCCTCGTCGTGACCTCTGCCCTCGGCCGACCATCGTGACCTCCGCCCTCGGCCGACTATCATGGCCCGCTGTCCGGAGGCGTCGTAAAGCCGACACGTGTGTCAGAGTGGACGAGGGCCGCCCGGCTCGGCCAGATGGCCCACGGCCAGCCGGCGGCGGCGGCGGCGCTCCACGTGAACACCGCATGCTGATGCACCAATCTTTGACGTCCGCTATCTGCCGCCATGGCGTGTGGGGTCAAAATCCGGAAAACCCGGCATGCTGAGACCAAACAACGACTAACCGAGAGGTGGTGAAGCGGGAGTGGTGGGCTGGGCATGTTTCATCAGCAAAATGTGTCAGTCGTGCTGTGAGGGCGGGGTTTCATATGGTTAAATGCGATGTCGAGTGAGCCGCCCTGTAGGGAGTGATCGGATACCTATTACCTGTATTAGTCATGACTGAACCCATTGCCACCACAGCGCCGGAATTTCCAGGAACAGTCGGGTAAGTGACCGGCACATACGTTGATTGGTTTTCTTCGTTGGAATGCGGACGGAGCATGTGAGTGTCATGCCCGGCATAAATTGTCATCAGAGTACATTATGTGGATTGCACGTGTAAGTTACCCTAATCAATAAATATTTAAATTTTCAGCAAATCTTAAGCTCACCAAGGCCAGTGTGCGTTTAACAGCAAATAGTATTCGACCTGTCCTTATAATTTGCGAATATACGAAGAGTGCATTGGCTTTCACAAACTTTTGGAAGAATAGGCAACGATAATAGCGGAACTGACGAACAACATTCGCCTGTTTGTTTCATCATGCTTTAATAGGCCGCAGACATTTTATAATGCTGAACAACAATGTTTGCTTCTGAAATCAATTTACACCTTTGAATGTGCACTGGCAATTCTGGTCGAATGGTCGCTACGCTAGTGTCGTGTGTTGGTAGGGATACGCAATTACACCCATGAACCATGTAGGTGCCAGAGTACCTGCACAGTAACTGGATTTATGCGGACACACCTGCAGTTACATTTGTTTCATATCGCACACGGCCAGAGCCTAATGTTTACGGACGAAATGCAGCAAATTGGTGCTATGTTCAGGATCTTTTCATCTGCATGGCTGCCCACTTCACGTACGTCCTCTGTGCAACCGGGCTTGAACACAAGCAATCAGCTGCTGGGGCATCGTTCAGCTCCACATATGACGTGTGTGGCGATTGTGGTCGATATCAGTTTTTCATCTGTGCGCACGCCAAGCTAGCCGATTACAGTGCAGTATTTTTGTGGCAGTTGCAAAAATAGCTTTTGTCGAGCGCAGCTGTATATAGCACAGCTGCATTCAATTATTCACATATCAAGTCCCTCCCAGGATAGCTTGACTGGCGTGGTGGCACGTGGCTATATAATTTTCAATCGGTGAAGTTGGCTGAAGCAATCCCGGCGATCGATCGATGCATTTCGAAGCTGCTTGGAAGAAAACTATTCCATCCCACACAAATACCGCACTGCTATTGGTGAAATTGGCTCGCGCACAGATAAAAAACTGATATTGATAACAATCGCCACACGCGTCACCCCAGCAACTGACGCTATTGTCCAACCTGACTCGATAGGCCTTGGGTACGAACGACATGGATGGACGGGTCGGTCGCGTGGGAAGGCACGTCACGTAACGGTTTTGTGACAACACGGAAATCCAGTATATACCCGTCTTCGCCAAGCACTCGCGAAGGCTTCTTCTTTTGTCAGCGGACGCTCGTGACCGTGTCGAAAGACTCCGTCACACTCAGTGTGGTGCTGTCAGCAGTGATGGTGATGATTTGCCCTATTGTTCAATTGTTCCGTGGCGCCGGCTCATTTCAATGCGACGATCTGGAGTCGGTCGCGTCCGTGTGTAGGATGACGCGGAAACTAGTCACCTGCGCAGGTGTGGGTTTCTGAAACGTAATTATTGGGAGGGCGCAATATACCTGAAGGCAACGATCGGGCCCAAATGGATTGGGTGTGGGGGGGGGGGGACACACCACACATGGTCCCATGTTAAAAGTTGAAATTATTTGGGGTGGCACAGCCAACATTGTGGGAAGGAGCAAGTGCCCTCCCAAAAGTATGCAAAGCTACACTCCTGGTCAGCTGGCACGTATCATCAGGGAGACTCATTGGATGTATAAATAGCGTGCCAGTCTCCGCAGTACCACCAATAATGTCGGCAAGCGGACCAAACGATGTCCTGCAGTTGTTTCTTGTCACTCATGCGACGCGATTGGAAACTACATCGGCCGGTGTAGCTGGGAATAGCCTAGTTCGTCAAGGGCACTCCTTTTTTGTTGTTCCGAGCATGCAGCGTGCGTCTTTTTATGGCTGTCTTTTTCTCGTAGCTCCTTCGGGTTGGCCTTGAGGATCGTTGGATCGATGTCGCGACCATGAAGTAGACGGGGCAAACACGTCTTGTGTCTAGTGTGTGCAGAGCCGCAGCATTTCAGGTCCTGGGTCACCAGCGTGCCGACATTTGTCTTCACTTAGGTGCTATATGTACATGGACACTTCCAATCTCCGCTGTCAGAGATGCAGATATGTTATCAAAACGTCGGTATGCATACAATTTGTGTACAATTGAATACATCCAAATTTGCTCAGTTCAGGGCCGAACAGTACTACCAACTTGAATCATAGTAAAGTAAAATTCCTGCATATTAGGTATCGTGGCTATATAGAAGCAATTCATGGAGGTCAGTAAAAAAATAGACATACTTTTTCAATGAGGTAATAAATAATGCGATCGAAAATTGAAGCTTGGATTCTCTCAGCCTTTCGTCCTATTCCAACGGCTCCGGCATGTCGCCTTCATCAGGGAATAGTATCCAAAGCACAAACGTACAAATTTCATTAAAGTTCGTATGGGACGCGAGGTTACGCATGCCAGCGATATGCAAACGGCTGATATGTGTAGTCTTGCATCATTTGCGAGCCTCGATGGCACTTGCATGTTTTGTGTTCTGAGGACTGCCAAGATGAATCAAACATCACATGCGATTTATCTTTCCAGGTCCCGTGCCATTTTCACGCAAATTTCCGAATTTCCACACAGCACGCGTCACTGACTACGGGGAACCTGCGACTTGACGTCAAGCACAGTCTAGCTCTTTAATATACCTGCATACATTTCGGGTATTTATTACGTACGATAGCGAAAGCCGAGCAAGTCTACTTCCGTGTATATACACTACACACGTTCTTCTGAACGACCCAGCCCCCTCAGGTCCGACTGTCCCTCTTTCAAGACCTTGATAACTTTGGGTGGGCTTTTATTCGATAACCAAAGCGGATATTTGATGACTCGAAGCGGGCATTTTATACCAAAATCATAACCGTAGCGGGGGGGGGGACGAGTGGTCTAGGGGTAAGATGCTCGTCTCACAATCGAAAGGTTGTGGGTTCGAGTCTCACCTGTCGCGACTCTTCGCCCGCGACCAATCGGCGTGAGAGATTGGCGACGCTACATGACTCAACGGTCGACGTGTCGTAAAACCAATAACCAACTAACCGTAGCGGGTATTTCGTAACCGAAATGGGTACTTGACAACCGTAACGGGCATTTGGCACAACCGAAAGGGGCATTTGCCAACCAAAAAGCGTAAAACTGGAGTAATTTCACCGAAATGGGTAAATTGGTAACTGGAACAGGGCATATGAACAACCGAAATGGGTGGGAAATCATGATCTCGCTGCAGAACTAGATTTATGGTGATAGTATTAGGAGTTAATCATCTTTGTCATCTTCTCAAGGCATAGGGCCTTGGTTATCTTCCGAATTCTCAGGTGGTTTGGGGAAACGTCCTGAAAGGGAACTACGCCTGTTCTGAATGCGAATCTATGGTACAGCTGTGTTCCGTCTGGGTTTTGTCATGCTCTTGCTTCTTGCTGTCTATTGTTGTTCTGTGAAATACTGAGCGCGTCAGGTGAAATTGGAGAATGCAGGCGCATATCTCTGAAAGTGATCTTCAAGATCCACATCGAACGATAGGAAGCTTCACCCGTGTTTGTACAGTGCAGCCCCACACCCTCCCATGACCTGTGCAGTCCCTTGGCAGTCCCCTGTGCAGTCCCCTGACAAGCTCAGTGCCAATCTGAAGCCACCTGCAGTATTGCTCAGTACCAATGCATGCTCAGTACGTAAGCAATACTACAGGTGGCTCAGACCTCCGGGCCAATCCATAAACCTCCAGCAAGTAACCTAGTGACGCCCCGGGTCAAATGAACACCAGCCAGCCGCCGGTCACGTGGTTGTCATGACGACCTGCGCGCCCCAAGGCCGTGCGACCGCGTGGCTGATGTAAGTCCGATGTCCCTTCGAGGAGGCGCTTAACGGTCTTAGTGGCATACACTGAACCGGAAGGCTGAGTCAGCGTGCACCGTGCCATGCAGCGGCACCTGTGCTAGCTGGACAGCCCGGCATGGCGCCTAAGTCTGAGATACGTGCACTGATGAGTCGGATTGCGGCTGGATCGCAGCCAGTTCCGACCGGGGTGGATTGCTTTCCGGTGCACAAATGCCGAAGTTGACGGCACTATTTCCGCACTCGGGTACCTTCGCCAAATGTCCAGCACGAAGCCCAATTCCTGATGTGCTGTGCTGAGTTGTCGAACTGTGTTTTCCGTAATTCTGCAGCTCCTGCACCTCGGGATAAATTTGACGCAATAAGGCGCATGTCTTCACGGGATGCCAAGAGGACCCAGTGCGGTGGGTCCACGGGCTTCCTGTTTCGGGATCATGGTGCCCGTTCTTGTGTCGGCAGCAGTGCAGCTCCATGTCCCGTTTGCTGCCCTCGCCCTTCCAATACCCCTGATGGCACCTTTACTGGTTTGATACTGATCAAAACACAAGATCTTACGCCACCTCGTGTCTGCTCTTCATGCTTAGATCACGTCTGTGGTTGGCATCGTTTAGTAGCTGTGATTTGAAGCACAACGTGGTATCGACAGGCAAGTCCACATGTATACCCTACTTTTACAGCTGAATTCGAGTATTTTAAGTATCTGCTCGATTCAATCGTCCGATATACTCACGTTTTTCATTACACATACGACCGATTGGAGCATAATTCTTCCGCTGGCGTCTGGCCCGTCCGGTCCAACGGTGGAATCTCCTCTGATCTGAAGTCTTCAGTTTTTGCCAACCGTACATTGAGGTGTGGCCAGTGTTTCCAAAGTCGAAATCTAAAGGGAAATATTTGCATGTTACATGCAATGTTGTGCTTTTCATGTGCATCTTTCGCTGGTCAATAGCAGTTGCATCATAGAGGTGCAAAAGATGATTGCTGGCGTCAATTCCCTTCAGCTCCAGGCTTGCGTGGGAGTATTAGGTACGTGCAATCGCACAGCACCGCCTAGGTTCCGCCATGAAGCCTTTTCTTCAAACGAACAAAAACGTATACCTACAAAATCGTGTGGTGAAGGCCTCGCAACTCAAAATCACAACACTTGGTCTAATTCTGAGTGAAGTAATTATGGACTTGAAACGCTGCAGCGGAAAAGTTACCACGGCTTCGAAGCGTAACGCGACGTATATACACGAAATTAGACTCGCTCGGGCTTCGCCCTCGCTCGTAATTACGCAACAAGCAGGGGAACTACTTGGTTTGAGACTTCGACCAAAGAGCAGTGCATTCGGATCAGTCCTTGGCCAAGTAACGCCTCTTCAATTTATGCCTCCCGCTTTTCAAGTATTCCCGCTTTCAAGTATTCCCGGCTTATTCCCGCCTCCCGCTGCACACCTGACGCTCGCTTCCGTTGCAGACGGCCGGGAAGCTCGGCTCGGGCCGTCTCGCACGTCGCTTCTTCGACGCCACAGCAATCGTCTTGGTAAGTGGACGCCTCGTACGCCCGCCTGGTGCCGTCGGCTCATCTCTACGTCTCACTCTCTCTCTCTCTGCGTTGGCGTTTTTTTGTCTGTCCCTCCGGCTTCGGTCTGATGCGCATCGGTGCGCTTGTTCCTTTGTCATCTGCTGTTTTTTGTCTGTGTCTGCTTACACCTCACCAACTCTGTTGTGTGTATGTTCTCCTAAATGATCTACCATGGTCGATGCGCCCTACCCCCCCCCCCCCGTGTGTATGTTCTTAGTTCGCACGCCTCTTGTGTATAGCTGATGCAGAATGTCCATTTCCTATATAATTGTCTGCAGTTTTTCTATCACTCCTTTGTGTTCATTGTAATACTCTGTCGTCTTACATCCGTATCGATTATGACGTGTATGCATCGCCGTGTCGGTTGCCTCTTCTCATCCGCCTGTCTGCGTATCTGTCCCTGTGTTCAGAATGTTGTCGAGCTGTGTCCATTCCTTCCTGCTCTCCTCATTATCATGTCCGCATCACTTTGTCTTCGCTCGCCGTCAAATCTCCTCGGTGGTCGTCTTTTCTCCCTTCCTCCGCTCCTCTTCTCATCACGTGCAGTCGGTTGCTGGGTGCTTGTCTGCGCGATGTGCCTGCAGGGTATGCATTCAGCACAGCACACATCACAGATGTGAGTGAGTAAGTGAGCAGGTGTTGGTGCGTGCGTGCGTGTTGGTGCGCGCGCGTTTGAGCCGTGTGGCCCAGCTCCGGCGGCGGCCGAGGAATATCTGTCGGCTCGGCGGCGGCGGCAGCGGCGGCGGCGGCAGCGTGCAGACATCGATCGGCCGGGCCACCGTGGGCCGTGTCGACCCACGCCCGCCTGGAGACAGTCGCGCCGGCCGCACAAAAACGCCGCGCCCGTGCCCGTCGGCGGCCGGCCGACGGGCACGGGCGGCGCCAGGCACGCCACCGGGCGGGGCACCAGGCGGGGCCGGCCGCCCCGTCCCACCGGCCGCTGCACGGCCGACCCCCGCGTCGACGGCGTCGGTTGACGGCGCCGACGGCGTGCGGCACCACGGTGTGCCGCTGGCTATGCGTCCGCCGGGTGTAGTCTCAGGCTGCCGGAGGGGGGGGGGGGGGATGGAGAGCGAGGGGGCGGCGGTCCGACAGAGATCTACATCGGCTCCACGATCCCGGGGGATGGCGGCAGCGCGCCGTCCCAGTCAGAGGTCAGCCGGGGACGAGGCGTGCACTAATGAGCGGCGGGGAAAGCCTCGCAATGCTACTGGCCGCAGCTGGAGTCATCCACGAGTGCGCTGATTCACGTCCGGGGTTTTGCTCGCGACACCCTTGCGGCGGTCGGCAACAGGCGTGCCGTGTGTTCCCACGCGGCACCCGTGCGCTGCCTTTCGTCCAGATGTACCGGTGGTACTCGTCGCGGTTGAGCTTCCGGCTATGGCTTCGTTCGACGATGCTGATTGCACGCGTGCACATGACGAAAATGTTATCTACGCTTACGACAATTTCCGCCTCCGGAACACTTCCGATGAGACCTCCAGAACCACGTGTCCTGCGCTCGCTCAAATTGCGCACTCTACCCGTCCTGCGCTCGCTCAAATTGCGCACTCTGCCCGTAATGTTTGTGAAAGTGTGCGCCTCAAGCCTTCCGCCATCACTGCTACAAATGTAAGTGGCTAGCCCTAAATATTATCAATGATCACTGCTTTTTGTCCACGTGAAATGAATGGTATTGTTGAATGAAACCATTTTTCCTGTAAAGCGCCTGTTGTTTCAGCGCAGCATATGACAGCTAGTTTTCAACAAGCATCCCACGTGCGTCAGACAGTGTCAGCTATTTTCTTTTCTTTTTGCATATCTGAAGTTTTACGTCAGGCTTCCCTTATCCACACACACACAGACACACACAGAGACACAAACACACGCACACAAACACCCCCAACACAGACACACACATACACACACACACACACACACACACACACACACACACACACACACACACACACACACACACACACACACACACACACACACACAGTCACGTAACTTTGATTTGCGGGGACACGTGTGGTATCACATGTTTATGGGGACTTGAGCTTTAAAATTACTTGCAGTCTGAACTTGAAGAGAATGCAACGTAAAAGTGATGTGAGAGCAAAGCGTGTATCACAAAGAACGTAACCAATTAGTAACTTCTCGATTCAAGAAAGGGAAGCATCTTATTCTGCCGATTTTATTTTGGGGGGTTTATGGGGACATCCCGTCGGCCAGATCAAAGAGCGGTGGGCGGGGTGTGGGCGGGGTGTGGGCGGGGCTTACCAGGTCCCCATAAATATGGAAATGTTGAGTATGTGCTTTTGGTCCCCATAAACCGGGAAAATGTGTGTGTGTGTGTGTATGTATGCTTGGTCCCCAGAAAACATGGGAAAATCATATATGCACTTTGGGACCCCATAAGCTACGCAGCATACACACACACACACACACTGTGAGTAGTCTCATTTTCACCCCACATAGCGCACACATACATGCAGACAAAGTTGTCAGTTATTCTTAGGGGTCGGTCCAATGAAGGTCAATGCTTTCTCGCATAGTCCATAGAGATTTAGGGAAGCGTACAGTGGACATTCTAGTGCAACTGTAGTGTGCTCAACCCTCTTTAAATAAAAATCAAATAGTTGTATCTCCCCTTTGCTTTTCACAATAGCGTTCGAACCACTCTAACCAGCAAGATAACAAACGGAGAACTAGCGACATGAAAAACGGCATATTGCACGTCACATTTCGCGATTGATACGCACTGGGCACGTTGGGGTACCGGGTGACTTCCCAGATCACCATAAAGTCATGTTTGGCAAACAAAATCCACGTCTAGTCGTCGTTTTTTCACTCACTGTGAAAAACAGTGAGAGATACGGGATTAAAACGTTCATTTTTGTATTCCAGAATATATTGGGATAATAACGATGTGCGATTTGTTACATTTCAACCAGAACATGGCCAAAGGGAATGGACGGGGTGCTTCCCCCCTTGGGAACGTACGTAATCGTCTACGAGGTTACCATGGCAGAGAAAGAGGCTATCAACACCTTTCGCAGCCATCAAGGCTGTTGTCGGGCCCCTAGGAATGTATACAAGTCCGTACATACTCTTTTACGGGTTCACCATGGCCGAGGTAGAAAGGCCAGCAACATTTTGCATAGCCACCGAGGCTGTTGTCGAGCCCAAAAGAACGTCTACAAGTCCCTACGAACGTTTACAGACGCTTCAACGCAAAAATCAACGGGCTCTCATGAACATCCCCGAGCCCTTACGAACTCCTACGGGCACTTGCAGGAACCGCCGGGCCCTTATGAATGTCTGCGGGCCCTACAAATGTCGCAGAACGCTCGAACGTCTACGGACTCTTATGAACGTCCACGGATTCCTAGGAATGCGTAAGGGCTATCACGAACGTCTTTGGGCCTTTACGAACGTTTACGGACCCTTACGAACGTCTGCAGGCCTTTGCGAATGTGTACGGGTACCTACGAATGCGTGTGGGCCTTACAAGTTTATTTACCCCCTACCGGTTACTAAATCGACGTCTTTTTCAATAGTTTTGACATTCTGCATCTGGACGTATGTTCAGGTCTGCATTCCCGATTTATAGCAGTGCCATGCTCGCATACAACTTTAGGAGGTAGGGGTCCGACGATCCGGGCTCCCAATGATGATTAAAGAAAACTGTTTTTAAAGAAAATACTTCTCGAAATAAAGTGACCGAAATTCGGGTAAATTTAAAGAAACTGGAGTTAGTCCGGGTCCCTTCGCAAAGTCCTTCCCTTCATTTGACAATTACTGGCTCCATCTCTGATTTCAACACAGCTGAAGGATCAGATAGGTAAGTTCAAAGTTTCGACTGTTTTTGAGACTTCCGAAGTCATGCTACCATGCATAGTGGTAGTCATAGTGGTGGTCGAAAACATTATCTTATAGAGTCCAGGGATGGAAATAGACGCCGAAATCAATTGTAATGTCCACATTAACCCGAGTGACTGTTGAATAAAAAAGAGCATGAGGCCAAGATGGGTAACTGACATCGGAAGCATACCTATGTAAAAGGCTAGGGTTGTCCAGTAATACACGAAACCCAACATTGACCATTTGGGGTAGTGAGGTGAGATTAATTGACTACTTTCGCGACATGAGAAAACAAAACCTGACATGTTCCACTTATGATATCATAAGTCTTATGACCTGATCTAACATTTTCACCTTTGTTACACTATAAGACTGGAAAAGGATGCCCAATCAGCTATGCTAAGCTGCGGCGAGCTTGCACGGGCCGTTTCTTCGTCGTCAAAAACCATGGGGAGGGGGATAGCAACCCCAACCCTGCACAGACGATTGCTAACGTAGGTCTTCAAAAAATATCAAACTATAAAAAATTTATGCGTTGCAATTTAATGTCGATAGTCTGGGATTTTGGGATGGTATATGTCGGATGTGGCATGCATTCGTGGCAAGAGATGAACAAGTACACGGTATCCTTCATTCAATATTGGGCCCTTCCACAATGCGTTAACAGATCCTGGAAATAGCATGAAAATTTGGGACGAGCTAAGGCGCAACGGCAGGCAAGTATGATCCGACCCACTTAGAGCGCGGAAGATGTCTAAAATACCTGTCTACCAGTGGCGGATCCAGGGGATCACCTCGGGAACTCAGTTTGAGCGCTGGCCTGCATGGTCTCCCCTGTCCTAGCAGGACAGGGTTCGAGTCGCTTCACTCACTCGCATTTAGCCCCCGGCTGGAAGGGTCGGTTGGCTATTGGCTCGGTAAGGCCGGGGACGAAGTCCCGAAGAGCCCTTGTCGGTGCATCGACCGCACGTTAAACTCTTGATCAAAATCCAGTTGACTAGCCGTGAATTCGGGCTTAACTGCCGTCGAACTGGACTTCACGGATGGGATGGTGGGGGCAGGGTTCACTCAACATGCTCTGATTAGCATTAGGACCGCGGCTCATGAAGCCATCCCAGTAAGAATTTTGACAAGGCTTATTTGAAAAAGCAACAACAAACAAGTGTGCACTTTGAGCCTCACGGCCGTCCAATATGTGCCGTGACCACACATAGATAATCGCCACGCTGTTACGGCACAAGTGTGCACCTTGAGTCACACGGCCGTCCAGTGTGTACCGCGGCACTACACCGACCATGGCAAACTAAACAATACAACATTGCAACGGTTTGTCAACACTGGGACTATGCCATTCCAGTAGCAGAGGAACATACTCCAATTTGTTGGTTGCAAAAGGCGCTAAATTTGTCTGGTTTGCGTTATAAGCTTCACTACCATATCATAGCCAGATTCTTTGATCAGAATATGCTGATTACAAAGGTGATGAACTAACCCTGAACACAAATGTGATACTAAACTATCATCCATTTTGCGTTAATGTGCCTTTCATTCTGTGTCAAACGTTGAAATATTTTTCTTTCCTCACAATGTGCTACTTATTTCTGGTTGTATGAACAGGATTTCATGTGATTAAAAAAGATAAGCTGAGACCAGATTTCTCAAATAGATGAAGCTGCGAAATTCAGGTTCAATACACATTGTGAAAAGGCCTGGTGCCATCTATGTGCATCCGCATAGTATTAATCCGAAATGGAAATGCAGTCGGTGGTAAGTACGTTGTTGAAACCCTGTGCTAATGTGATGGAAATGTTAAAAATGCTCTATCCCTGATTTTTTGGTCTTTTGTTTTCTCTTGGCCTCTTCTTAAGCTGGTGATCTCGACACAAAATAGATTCCCCTTCCCAAGTTAAATAACAAGACTCTTGCATTCCCTTCACCTGAACGGCCTTAGTTAAGTTGACTTTGGGTGTTGTAACTGGTGAATATGTGTCAACTCGGTCGCTCAATTAGGTACATCCGATTAATAAAGCGGTGTCAATTGAAGAGGTAGGGCGGCTTCCGCGTGATCATTGGCACGTAAGTGGTAGTTCTGAACCTATACATGTTACCTACACGATCTGCCAATGTCAGTCACGTGGCATCGCTTCATAGCCAGTAAATCACACCGCATTGTCATGTAAGTGGTAGTTCTGAACCCATACATGTTACCCACACGATCTGCCAATGTCAGTCACGTGGCATCGCTTCATAACCAGTAAATCACACCGCATTGTCACGTAAGTGGTAGTTCTGAACCCATACATGTTACCCACACGATCTGCCAATGTCAGTCACGTGGCATCGCTTCATAACCAGTAAATCACACCGCATTTGTGTTGACTTGGTTGATGACGCCACCAATCGCTCCCATCAGGCAACTGTTTTTGTTTTGCTCGGCAGGCGTCACGGCTTCCCTGACACGATCGAGACGTACGGCCTCATCTCGGGCATGTGGGCGTCCATGTTCGCGCTGGGAGCGTTCGTCGGGCCTTCACTGGCCGGCACCCTGTACGACCACTTCGGCTTCCAGTACGCGTGCCTGCTCGTCATCGTGCTCCACGCGCTGCTGGTGCGAGATTGGCTGGCACGCCACACCTTCGCTTATGACTGGGTTCGAACCAGGCACTTGAATAATATGCCATTTGGAGGGACAATTTCCGGCAGCAAACGGACATTTCTTCATTTTCAGAAAACATTTCGTTTCAACCAGCAAATTACTTCGTTTTTGCACATCTGTCTAGCTCTTTGCTGGGCGCTGGACGGGCGAGGGCAAGTATTAAAAGGCACGGTCTAGCAGAATGCGACTACATGCATTGCACTCATTGTACAGTTCCCTTCGTGTCCATTGCACTCATTGTACAGTTCCCTTCGTGTCCAATAGCCATTGTACAGTTCCCTTCGTGTCCAATAGCCATATGTTCAAACATCTGTGAAGGGCCAGGTGAAGCTTCCTATCTCTTCGGATTGGTTTGAGGAGGCACTCCAATGTTTTGTTGGGCCCCTCCAATAATTAGAGGCTTTATTATGGAATCCTATGGATCAGGCTTTCAAATATGTTTCATGGTTTCATGGTTGTCTCATTGCTTCATGCTTCATGGAGCCACCCCTCAATGGTCGTTATCAGCTTTAACATTGCCGGGTTTCTCCAATAATTCCTCTGCGGATTTATTGAGGTCCCTGTGATGCTCCCTATGAAGAGCTCAGGTAGCCTTATATGCAGTACACTCATCGAATTGCTTTACCAAGCGCACCGATGAAACACGTCCACCCTTCTTGGGCTCGAAAACGCAGCCTCCTGATTACAATTCGTAGTGCATGCGTAGTGACATACAACCTGACCAGCTTGCGAGCGGGAACGATGTCACGACCTCTGATCCACCTGCCTTCGAGATTGTTCTCAGAAGGCACACGCTATCGGGACTCCGACTGGTACTGCCTGAGCGATATTATGCATAATATACAGTCCACCTGAACTTTTGGCCGGGGGACGTGCGAAAGGTATGGAATAAATACAAAAGCAAAATACAAATTGCGACTCGCTACCAAGTGCGCCAAGACGCCGACCGGCGACCAGTTACCGTGCACAGCCCATGGCGGGCTGTACAGGCGACCAGTTACCGTGCACAGCCCATGGCGGGTTGTACAGGCGACCAGTTACCATGCACAGCCCATGGCGGGCTGTACAGGCGACCAGTTACCGTGTACAGCCCATGGCGGGCTGTACAGGCGACCAGTTACCATGCACAGCCCATGGCGGGCTGTACAGGCGACCAGTTACCGTGCACAGCCCATGGCGGGCTGTACAGGCGACCAGTTACCGTGCACAGCCCATGGCGGGCTGTACAGGCGACCAGTTACCGTGCACAGCCCATGGCGGGCTGTACAGGCGACCAGTTACCGTGCACAGCCCATGGCGGGCTGTACAGGCGACCAGTTACCGTGCACAGCCCATGGCGGGCTGTACAGGCGACCAGTTACCGTGCACAGCCCATGGCGGGCTGTACAGGCGACCAGTTACCGTGCACAGCCCATGGTGGGCTGTACAGGCGACCAGTTACCATGCACAGCCCATGGCGGGCTGTACAGGCGACCAGTTACCATGCACAGCCCATGGCGGGTTGTACAGGCGACCGGTTACCATGCACAGACCATGGCGGGCTGTACAGGCGACCAGTTACCATGCACAGCCCATGGCGGGCTGTACAGGCGACCAGTTACCGTGCACAGCCCATGGCGGGCTGTACAGGCGACCAGTTACCGTGCACAGCCCATGGCGGGTTGTACAGGCGACCAGTTACCATGCACAGCCCATGGCGGGCTGTACAGGCGACCAGTTACCGTGTACAGCCCATGGCGGGCTGTACAGGCGACCAGTTACCATGCACAGCCCATGGCGGGCTGTACAGGCGACCAGTTACCATGCACAGCCCATGGCGGGCTGTACAGGCGACCAGTTACCGTGCACAGCCCATGGCGGGCTGTACAGGCGACCAGTTACCGTGCACAGCCCATGGCGGGCTGTACAGGCGACCAGTTACCGTGCACAGCCCATGGCGGGTTGTACAGGCGACCAGTTACCATGCACAGCCCATGGCGGGCTGTACAGGCGACCAGTTACCGTGTACAGCCCATGGCGGGCTGTACAGGCGACCAGTTACCATGCACAGCCCATGGCGGGCTGTACAGGCGACCAGTTACCGTGCACAGCCCATGGCGGGCTGTACAGGCGACCAGTTACCGTGCACAGTCCATGGCGGGCTGTACAGGCGCGCCGCGATTTTCCGTCATTTTGAGCACAAATTCCGAACACTTAAGAGGAAGCATCGGTACGAAACCTGGCTAATGATCTGAATGTAAAGAGCAGATATAGTTTTCAGTGAATAAAACTGGACTTGAAACGCTGTGGTAAGACTATTATAAAATGAGTGTTGAACCTGGTCAGGGCGGATCGCAGTAGGATATGCATTTTTATCGTACACACACCGGTGTATACCCGATCTGTCTTTCCTGTAATAATATCCCAGCCACAGTAAGCGATCTATTTTTGGGAATGAATCCGCTGGGTTATCCGACATTCCACATCCTGGTAGTTCTCTGTGTGGCTTTCTTCTCAATATTTTCATTCTGCCTTTTCCATCGACTTGCATGGAATAAGATGGCTTCCTACTCTTGCATGTGAACGTTATGCTCATTATTCCTATGCTGCATAGTCATACTCACATTCCATAGTGTCGAGAACGCTCTCAGTTTAGGATGACCATCTAGGAGGCTAAATACGGAAAACCTCAACAGCCAATTCGCTGCTGCCCACCTAGCGAATGTTTTCCTGTCGGCAGTTGGTCATGGTGGTGGTGTTCCTCTGCGCGAGGCGCAGACCGCAAGAAGCCGTGCCGCTGCCGCAGCGAACGCTGCCTCACCACACCGAAAAGCTGCCACTGCTCTTCGGTGACGCAACCGACAGCCTAGACAATTATGGCCTGGAGAGAAGCTAGGGCATCGGCAGATGGTGACGCTACAGCCTGAAGTGGTGCCAGAAAATGGCCGAACAGTAACACTACGGCCGGAAAATGAGGTGGAAACCAATGCCCGATTCTAGCATGTATTTATTAAACGGGGCTTGCAGGTGGCAGAACAAACTACATTATTCACTTCGCACACGCGCGAATGGTGCATGAAACATCAACCATCCCGTTTCGTCGTGCTAGTGAGAACCTATTTACAAGTTGAGATATCGATATGACCGCAAATCATATTTGTAATAAACGTAGTATGCTGTTGTCTGTTTGAGATGGATGTGATGTAAACAAGGAAGAATAGTTAGTCATAAGGCACATCACGAACTTTGTTCCGGGCGTGATATGTCTTTAGAAGTCTCATACAAAGCCTGAGTTATGCGCGGTTCATGCGATTTCAGTGCATGTGTGCAGTTCCTTATAATGCCAAGCTACCATGCATCAACAGTGAGGGTACACCAGTGAGGGCACTGAAGGCAACGATCGGATGTAGCTTGTCGAATTTGCCTCTGGGCAGGGATGCGACTAGAGTAATGTCAAGAGAAGGGTTAGTATTTTTAAGAGCTAATGCCTGCACCCAAATTTCAGAATCTATAAATTTTGGCTGCTATTTTTCGATAAGATCCCTTTTAGAGTTATTTGTTTCTGAAGCAAAATGTGATTATTTTTATATGTCCTGTTTTCGGCCCATAATTATATGCTCCCATTGGGGGCTCCACCGGCTCATTACCGTGGGGGACGAGAGCATGGGTTCAGCTACGCAGTTTCCTTGCAATGCAAGATACAAATATAATTGTGCACAGTTGGTAAGATAATTGAGGTCGGAAGAGGAGACGTCCTTGAACTTGGCGAGGGTGACGCACCCGACCTGCATCACTGTTGCGACATCGCATCACCAACTGCGACACGCAGCGCTGCCACGTACAGGTCCACAGGTCTAGCGCGACCGTAGCCACCGACCGCATCGACTTCGCA
>JAOTOM010004558.1:0-338386 GCA_034440615.1 Ashinkailepas kermadecensis | reverse complement strand
GATTAAATTTGATCATTAGTTTCCTACTTCCCACATTTTCTGGTAGTTATGAAATGCGGTTTCCGCTGAGGTTTGATGCACTTCATATATTTGCCGCTATCCTCCCAGATTGGCTACCGAACCGAGGCCCTGCCTCAGCGTTCTTTTTGGACCCGTTGCGTCTTTCTTGGTCTATGATTGTGCATTATGGCTCCAATCCATTTGTGTTAGGGGCCTAAAACATTTTCGAACCCCCTGCTCGTTTTAGGATTTGTTGCATTTTTGTGCACCGATAATTTTTTTGGACGTGTCAGGGCGTTTTCGAAGATCCCGATGTGTTTATTTAGCGCCCGGTATTTTTGTTTGTTTTGGAACCATGTTGCCTTTGCGGCCTCAACCACTTTTTCAGGCCCTTGTTCGTTATCATGACCCCTGTGTGCCTTGAGAGCTTCCAGTGTATTTTTTAGACCTCCCGGTATGTATATTTATGGCTGCAACGCATGTGTTAAGGCCCTGTCGTTTTTGTGAGACTCTGTGCGCTTTGGAGGGCCAGTTGTATTTTCGGCCCCCGTTGTGCTCTTAGGGTCCCGATGTGTCTATTTTGGGCTTCTGACGCACAGTTGTGGGGCCCCAGTACAATTTTGGGGCTTCGCCTTCGGTACGATGTTTCTAGGTCCCAGAGAGGCTTATCGCGCCCAGGCGTGTGGTTCCGGAGACCCAGCCCCAGTTTTCTGGGCTCAATACGATTTTTGTGAAGTCTTTCTGATTTTTTAAAAGTCCGAATCCCGGCCTGATTTCTCGAGCCGTTGGCGCCATGTTTTTGTATCCCACCTCGATTGTTCGAGATCCGGTTTGTTTTTCGGTGCCGTACGCAATTTGTGAAGGCATCTGATAATATGTTCGGTGCTCCAGAGCCCGTGTGGCCCTAGACGCCAATTTTTTAGAGCCTCGACGGGACTACCGATGGGAATCGTGGGTCCCGAGCGCGATATTTGAGGTGCCTGGTTCGAGTTTGTGGGACGCGTTGTATTTAGCTGTGGCCCCAACGCGATTTTGGCGGTTCCTGTTGCAATTTTTTCGGGCCTCGGAGCGAGTTTTCCGGAGCTCGCGTATTTATTTGGAGACCCATATGCGAATTCTGGTGGACCGACGCGAATTTTGGTTGTCCCAGCGCGATTTTTGAGGCCCCGGCGCGATTCTTGGGAGCTTATCCCTCTCAGGATGGAGGGGGCGTTTGCCCTTTGATATAGCACTGCGGCCACTGACGGAGTTTTTTTGTCCCAGAGTGACATTCCGATTAAGGATTGATTTTGGGGCAGCTGCAACTTTTGGGGCCCCGGTGCGACCTTCTGGGCCTCCAGTGTGATTTTCAAGGGCTGCGACGCGACTTTTTTTAGTCCAATGTGATCTTTTGGGCCTCGACGTCATTTTCTTGGATCTCTAGCGCGAGCTATAGCGGCCTCGACACTTTTTGGGGGTCCAATGCGCTTTGGGGGCTTTTGGCGTCATTGTTGGGCCCCCAAAGTGATTATCCATGTCCGGATTGTTTTTCGTTGCTCCGGCTTCATTTGTTTTGGTCCCAATCAGACTGTTGGGGCACGGTACGACCTGTCGTGCCCCTGGCATGATTGTCTGGTCCGGGCGTGAATTTTTGGTACCCCAGGCTCAGCATAATTTGCGGGGGCCCCGCCGGATCTTTCGGGGCCCATATCGTGATTTTAAAGTACCCAGACACGACTCCTACTATTTCTTAATGGTTTCTTCTTGCAAATTATAGACCTGCTGTCGCGTCTTAAGGGTCTCGTCTCATTTCCTAGAGCCTTTTTACTGGTTTTCGACGTCTCCTTGTGTGTCCTACCCTCCTCCATATTCAATGATCCTCCTCTCCCGTCTTGGAGGGCTTCCTCTTGCATTCTGGGGACCCTTTAACAAGGCATGGGGCTTCCTCTCATCTTCGAGGGGCATTCTCTGCCAAATTAGGGGCCTCCTGCCACGCCTCGTGGGCCTCCTCCTTTATCATGGCAAAGCCTTACCCGTTTTGAGGATCTTCAATTTTGGAAACCTCACCTCTTCCATACCTGCTACCACTCCCATCTTAAGGGCCTCCTCTCATTTCCTGGGAACTCTTTCCGGTTTTCGGGGTCTCATTTGGTCCTGGAGACCTACTCCTTCTTGAGGGACTCCTCTCGAGTCCGGCAGATCCCTCATTTCTCTTCTAGAGGCCTTCTTTTTCAAATTAGGGGCCTCCTCTCACGTCTTGGGGCCTCCTGCTCTGCGTGTGGATTCGATCTTTACCCATCTTAGGGGTGGTCTCTTATCTCCTGGTGGACTCCTCTTCTCTCCTAGGTGCCTCCTCTGACAAATTACTGGCAACCTTTCCTATCTTAGTGGCTTTGTTATTTCCCGGGAACCTTCTTAGCCGTCTTCGAGCCTTCTTTTCCGCCTGGGAGCCATTTCTCTTATCCAATGGCCTTTCTCTCCCATTTTAGGGGCCTCCTCGTTCATCATGGGGTCTCATTTCCAATCTTGTGTCGTTCTCTTCCCAATTAGGTTCTTCTTGTCACGTCTCTGGATCGTTCTTTTCTATCTCGGTGGAACCTCACCTGTTTGGGGCCTGCTTTTGCGTCTCCGAAACCTCATCTCATATCCACTGGCTTCCTTTTCAGTCTTAGGGCCTCCTCTCATATTCTGTGGCCTCCTTTCCGGTATTGGGGCCTCCTTTGCAATCCTGGTTTCCTCCGTGCCATTTTTGACACTCTTGATTTCTGGGGACTCCTACCCTCTCCTAGGTGACTCATTTTTTTTAAATTAGAGGCCTCATCTCACGTCATGGGGGCCTCCTTTTCGTCCTGGGGACCTCATCCCAATCCCTGTTCTACGTCTTGGGAGCATCCTTTTCGTCCTTGGGTGCATCCTTTTCGTCCTGGGGGCCTCCTTTTCGTCCTGGGGGCATCCTTTTCGTCCTGGGTGCCCCTTTTCGTCCTGGGGGCCTCTTCCAAATCTCTGTTTTGCGTCTTGGGGCTTCCTTTTCGTCCTGGGGACCTCCTTTTAGTCCTCGGGGCCCCCTTTTCGTCCTGGGGCCTCATCCCAATCTCTGTTCTACGTCTTGGGGCCTCCTTTTCGTCCTGAGGGCCTCCTCCCAATCTCTGTTCTACATCTTGGGGGCCTCCTTTTCGTCCTTGGGTGCATCCTTTTCGTTCTGGGGGCCTCCTTTTCGTCCTGGAGGCCTCCTTTTAGTCCTGGGGGCCTCCTCCCAATCTTTGTTCTACGTCTTGGGGGCCTCCTTTGCGTCATGGGGCATCCTTTTCGTCCTGGGGGCCTCCTTTTAGTCCTGGGGGCCTCCTTTTTGTCCTGGGGACCTCCTTTTCGTCTTGGGGGCCTCCTTTTCGTCATGAGGGCCACCTGCCAATCTTTGTTCTACGTCATAGGGGCCTCCTTTTCGTCTTGGGGGCCTCCTTTTCGTTCTGGGTGCCTCCTTTTCGTCCTGGGGGCCTCCTTTTCTTCCTGGGGACCTCATCCCAATCTCTGTTCTACGTCTTGGGGGCCTCCTTTTTGTCCTTGGGTGCATCCCTTTCGTTCTGGGGGTCTCCTTTTCGTCCTGGGGGCCTCCTTTTAGTCATGGGGGCCTCCTCCCAATCTCTGTTCTACGTCTTGGGGGCCTCCTTTGCGTCCTGGGTGCATCCTTTTCGTCCTGGGGGCCTCCTTTTCGTCCTAGGGCCCACCTCCCAATCTCTGTTCTACGTCTTAGGGGCCTCCTTTTCGTCCTGGGGGCCTCCTTTTCGTCCTGGGGACCTCATCCCAATCTCTGTTCTAGGTCTTGGGGGCCTCCTTTTTGTCCTTGGGTGCATTCCTTTCGTCCTGGGGGCCTCCTTTTCGTCCTGGGGGCCTCCTCCCAACCTCTGTTCTACGTATTGGGGCCTCCTTTTCGTCCTGGGCATCCTTTTCGTCCTGGGGGCCTCCTTTTCTTCCTGGGGGCCTTCTCCTAATCTCTGTTCTACGTCTTGGGGCCTCCTTTTCGTCATGGGGCCTCCTTTTCGTCATAGGGGCCTCCTTTTCGTCATGGGGCCTCCTTTTCGTCCTGGGGGCCTCCTTCCAATCTCTGTTCTACGTCTCTTATAGAGACTTGATTATATTTCTTGGGGGCCTCGTCAGTCTTGAGGCCTCATTGACAGTATGATCTTCTGTCCCGTCGACCTCCTTGCTTACCTTTTTTGCTGTGCATTTGCGGATGGGGGCCTCCTCAAATTTCAGGGGGGGGGCGCGCCCCCTGGTTTCACGGCAGGGGGCGATTGCCCCCCCCCCCCGGTGGCGACGCCCTTGTTAGAAAGTCGCGACCAGAGCTAAATCGGGATTGGGGTTTAGAATGGTCGACCATCTGGAGAGTGGCTAATATTGACGAGCAGTAGTCTTGGGGGAGGTGTGGGGGAAAATTAGGGATGTCAATTGTGATGTATTTTACAGTCTGCCGTTTTTTTACTACGTGGGAGTTTTTCAAGTGTGTTGTTTTACAGTCCCTGCCGTGTTATGCTGCATTGAAGTGCCGCATGCCTCACTGCTCGTGTCCTGTTTGAAATTTTGTTGAAAGCCTTAATTGTCTTCTCTTTTAAAATACCATCTGACGACGGAGCCGCTAAGAGCTCCGAAAGCTCATGAATTGTTTTTAACAAAAGGGTCATCCCAGAAACACTATTATCATTATTAAAACCCTTTAACACTCGCACGTCCGGCGGTCCGCGCCAACTTCGCATGTCCGGGGGGGCAGATGTCTGCCCCCCTAAGATCTCGAGAACTATGCTAGGTAGCGACAAACCGAAAACGGCTTTGGATAGCTGGTGACAAGCTCTATCGAAAGTATTTCGGTCATTTTCTCGCTCAGGTCAATATTTAGGTCACTGGGTCATCATGTCAAATTCGACCAGATCGGGTGGGACCCTCAGATATTGGCACATATCTCAGGACCTGTAACAGATAGAAACAAACTGCGAATGCTATTCGACAGCCCTTGAAATGTGCTATCGACATACGTTGTGTAATTTAAGGTCAGGTCAACAGATCGGTCACCGAAACAATGACCTCAGGTCAAGGTCATGGGGTAGAGTAGGGAGGTCATGTAATATATCAATCGACACGTCTTGGTGAGACAAGCACAATGACGGTAATTTCAGCCTTCTAGCTCAATGCATTGCGATATAGTGCGCAGAAATGTGCTAGTGATTTCAGGTGACCTCAGCTGACCTTGGTGGGGCCACTGAGCAAAAATGTCAGCGATAGCATTGCGAATAGCTTCCAACTACACGCCATAACGGTTGGAGGTCATTCCGAGAGCAAATATGTAACCAGGAAACATTTGTATATTTTTCCATAGGCCTGTAATGGGTAAGCCATGGCCACGACCTGACCTCAGGTCAACGCTACGAAAAAACCGTGATATACATATTATAGACCCTGATAAGATAATGATGTGATATAAGTTTGAAATAAATCGCCCAATTATTGTGGGAGTGATGCCACCTAGAACTCGGAGGGACGTTAGGTCACTTCGCCTGACCTGGTGACCTGACTTGATTAATACAACGAAGAATGGCTCTTAGATGCTCCTGGGTTTTAGACATTGCGTGTAAAGAAAGCATACGACCTTCAATATACCAGGAGGTGCTGAGTTGACATCAAAAGTAGCGTTAAGGATTATACTTTAGTACTCAACGTTTCGGCCAGGGGCCATCGTCAGGAGACGATGGCCCCTGACGATGGCTCCTGGCCGAAACGTTGAGTAATAAAGTATAATCCTTAACGCTACTTTTGATGTCAACTCAGCACCTCCTGGTATATTGAAGGTCGTATGCTTTCTTTACACGCAATGACCTGACTTGAGATGACCCAGGGTCAAAAATTTCTGAGGACATGCGGAAAAGACCAATGAGCAGCCATGCGAGGTTTGGCTTTGCTAACCCGATTAGTATGGCGGCAAAGTAGGAAAAACCGCAGGGGGGGGGGCAGATATCTGCCCCCCCCGGACGTGCGCGGGTTAATATGTCGGAAAGATATATTCCGGTTTTGGATTATCCCGATAAATCTACTGAATATGGTGCTCTTCATTTTCACACGGTTATGGCGCTTTTCCTACGATTTATTTCCCCGCTGTTTGTAAACATATTCAACCGCCCGGTTTTTATCGTTTTTGTTTGTTCCCGTGCCAGTGGCTTCGAAGCAAGAGGTACCATCCCTTGAATTAACTTAGCAAAATCTGGCCTTGGCTGATATTACTGGAGTACATGCATCTGGTGTAAGCCAGCATGGCTTACACCAGATTTGAGGGAATCAATTAAGGCTAAGAAAGATGCATTTAGAGTATTTAAGGAAGCTTCAAATATCGTAAATCTAAGGTCGTATCAAAAAGCTAGAGATGCTGTGAAGCAGAAAACCAGAGCAGCAAGGAGGGCAAAAGAATTGGATTTGGCTAGAAACTGTAATGGGGACAGTAAAAAGTTCTTTAGTTTCTACAAGCTAAGTAAAGTTTCAAGCACAATTGGTCCACTGGAAGTAAATGGGACTATATTGAGTGAGGATGGTGAGATGGTTGAGGAGCTGAGCAAGCAGTTTAAATCAGTATTTACAGTGGAGGATGTGACAAATTTGCCAACCGTGAACCACAGTTCAGTGACAGGTGATCAGATACACAATGTTGATTTCATTGATAGTGATGTTGTTTTCAATTATATCAGAAAAATAAAGCCAAACAAGGCAGCAGGACCTGATGGAATTTATGCTAGGGTATTGCGGGAAGCTGAAAAGGAACTGGCAATTCCACTTAGTATAATATTTTGTAGATCAGTTTCACAAAATGAAATTCCAACAGATTGGAAAAGGGCAAATGTAGTTCCTATTTTCAAGAAAGGAGAAAGAGGGAAAGTTGAAAACTATAGGCCAGTAAGCCTCACATCCCTAGTCTGCAAGGTACTCGAATCAATTATCAAGGATAGAATAGTTAGTTTTCTGGAAGGAAACAGATTGATTCAAGATACTCAACATGGGTTTAGAAAAGGGAGATCATGTCTCACAAATCTCTTGGACTTTTTTAATTTTGCTACAGAACAATTTGATCAGGGAAATCAGGTTGATGTAGCATATCTTGACTTTAGTAAGGCCTTTGACAAGGTACCCCATAAACGGTTAATGATGCAGCTTCAGGTCCATGGCATTGCAGGTAGCATCCTAAAATGGATTGAGTTGTGGCTTTCAGATAGACAGCAGAGAGTGATGCTTAATGGTACAAAGTCATCATGGCAAAATGTTCTTAGTGGAGTCCCTCAGGGGTCGGTACTGGGGCCACTGTTGTTCATTATATTTGTGAATAGCATTGAATGTGGCCTAAGCAGTAAGGTTTTGAAATTTGCAGATGATTTGAAGATCTTTAGGGCAATAACAGGGCACAATGAGCAGGTTTTGCTGCAGAACGACTTAGACAAGCTTGTGAAGTGGTCCGAAAATGGCAAATGAAGTTTAATTTTGATAAGTGCAAAGTCATGCATGTAGGTAGGCAGCATATGAAGGTGCCATACTTGATGGATGGCCAAGTACTATCTGTGACTCAGCAGGAGAAGGACTTAGGTGTTATTTTGAACACAAAATTGGGGGCATCAGAACAGACCAAAGAAGCCAGGAAGAAGGCACTAAGAATGCTTGGGGCGATACAGAGGAATGTGTCATACAAAAGTGAGGAGGTTATCAGGAAGCTTTACTGTGCATATGTCAGGCCACATTTAGAATACTGTGTCCAAGCTTGGTCCCCTAGTTATGAGAAAGATTGTTGGCTTTTAGAGAGAGTACAAAAGAGGGCAACAAAAATGGTTAATGGTATAGGCAACCTGGCATATGAGGAAAGATTGAAGAAATTGAATATGTTTTCACTTAGATATAGAAGGCTGAGAGGAGATCTCATCGAGGTTTTTAAATTTGTTCATGGTCAGGAACAGGGATATCTCAGGGAAATGTTTGAATTTAACAGAAATGATGCAATTAGAGGTCATCAATTCAAAATTAAAGTTAATCACAGCAGGACAAGGTTAAGACAGTCTTTTTCACCAACAGGGTAGTAGAACACTGGAACCAGCTGCCAGGAACAATTGTCAGTAGCAACACACTGAACATCTTTAAAAACGGCATAGACAATCATTATAAGAATAGGGGGCTTGTTTTTCTGTATTCCAGGGAGGGTTGATTGACAGATTTGGTGGGCAATTGGTTCAGTGTGCAAAGTGCAACCAAGAAGGGCCCTTGTGGCTCATAGTTGCACTGATCTTTTATGTCTTTATGTCTTTATGTGATACTGATGAGATATGTCTATGGTAGCACAATGGGTATGATGGGAGGAGTTTGTAATTGTTGTCTGTTATGCTATAGCAAGTGAGTCTCTTATTAAGTCTAAATGCTTTATAACTTTATATAGGGTGTACCTAGCAGTGGATTCAGCACCTTCCTTCGGGATGTGATACTGATGAGATTGTCTATGGTAGCACAATGGGAGTGTGTTATGCGATAGCAAGTGAATTGGTGCTAGATAGGCTGCGATATATAGCTACCTAGGAACTTGTGGTAAGGGATTGATTGGGGTGAGAGTATGTATATTTCTAGTACCTTTTCCAGATAGGCTTAACCCAGATGGGCCCCTGTGGCTCTTATTAAGCCTTAACACTTTATGACTTTATGACTTTATCTCAAACAATTTGTCAATTAAGGCTATATACAATGTCAACTTTGTCATCATGTCATTGAAGTCATTGATGTCGGCTTTCCGTTCTGGTTCTAATCTTGTGATTAATTTATTAACCACCACCAACCAATATACCAACTTATCATGTGCATTGGTCTCCTATCAGTTGTCATATTGTTCCTGTTATGCTATGTGTAATCATGTATATACATATTGTGCTACAAACCAACTTGTACACAATTTGGTAATTGCTTGCCTATTGCATAACAACTGGGTAATGGTAGCTTTGGTAATGGCTACTGGTGAAGAAATGCTGGATATTACTTCTAATCAGGGTCATCCAGGTCCTTATTTTCAGGTTAAATGTATGCTTTTTAGGTAATATTTGGAATTCTTGACATTTTTTTTTCCAATGCAATGTTGATGAATGAGGAGAGAACTGTTTTGTTGGGGGGATTTCAACATAACAGAATTGGGAAGCAAAACTATAGGTCTAAGCAAATCAGGAAGAAGTTTCATGGCTTGTTTTGAGGGAAATTTCTTCTTTCAAATGAAACATGAACCTATAAGGGAAAATGAAATAGATCTTTTGCTTACTAATGAGGAAAATTTTGAACAAATGTGAACATAGGAGAGAACTTTGGTAATAGTGATCACAACATTATATGCTTCTCATTGTATGTTGGAGGTGTAGGAACCAATAAAACATTGATTTCAAATTTTACCAAAGGGAATTACAATGAGTTCAAGATCTTCCTGAATGAAATTAATTGGGAAGACTTATTGAAGGGCTTAGATGCTTATGAAATGTGGAGACTGATAAAAACTAATTAATTAATAAAATAATAAATAAAATATAGTATATATAACTAACTATATAAATGTCATATATAATGGTAATACAATTTAAAAAAATAGTTAATCATGCAATTGCTTTACAGTTGCTTGGTCACATTTTTTGGTAAATTTGTAGATCCAGGTAAAATTGTATTCTTTGGAATTTGTTTTTGAGTATGATGCTTTTTGATGTGGTTAAGATGATGCAACCATGCATTTTCTCTGCAAATGATTACTTTTAAGTCATAGGTGGTTGATACAATTGATGACATCATAGGCATGACATGGAGGAAATGTGCTACAATATTAGCAGTATTTTATGAGTTAATGCTGCAAACATTTACATACCTTAATGGGATCATCCAGGCTGTGGCTCATCCATTTGTACCTTGATGGTGTCAGATTGACCAGCACAGCATTCAGACTGTGGCTTATAAAGCTTCGATGCTTCGAGAAGGAACTTATGAATTTTGTGGCTGTGGAATTCCTTCAAAAAAACAAATATTGGCAGACCTTGGAACAGTTTCAGCAAATAAACTTGCTGGGAACGACAGTGTTGTTAGAAAATTGTAAACTGGCATGATTGTTCTCAAAAGAAAGCTTAATAATTATGTGAGATACTGGAATGCAACCGATACACAGTCAAGTTAAACTTACACTGATACATGGCATATCATGCAAGTGGCTGCATCTAGTTTGTCTACTGACATTTGCTGAGTGTTCTGCTTATCATCAAGAGTTCAAGAATTACATATGAATAGATAAATCATAGACAAAACATAAAATAGCATAACCTAGCCTAACCTAGGCTAAGATAATGTAGCATAATACATAAAATATATTATAGCATAATATAATCTAACCTAACCTAACCAGAAAACCAGAATCATTCCAAACAAACTTTTTGGCCACAGCATCATCAAATCTAGGCAACATTGTTAGCATTGCCATTAATATTAACAACATCGCAAGGAACTTCCGGCCTTGATTGAAGGTTACAGATATGACTGGCTGCAAATATTCCTTGTCTGGAATAAATATCAAATTAAGCCAGAAACATAAGGTTTTCCATGTCAGCGAGTATTGAATCGAGTGCCTGAAGTGTCGAATTTCTTCTTTATCACATCTGTGATGCACCAGGTTCAGATAATTATATGAGATGGGCTATATTTGTAGAGTGAAGATTATGATCATGTATTTCTTTGCCAAATGAAAAGTAATCATTTGCAGAGAAAATGAGTGGTCACATCGTCTTTTTCCCCTTAAAATACATGGAATTAAAATAAATTCAAAGTATCAAATTTTACCTTGATCTCCAAGAATACCCATATTTTTCCCTCCTGGTGCATATCTGTGTATTTTGTCTGCAGATGGTACATCTAGTCAAGCTGTTTGCTCATTCTGAGGTGTGGGGAGACTGATAATTCACCAACACCTCATACAACTTCAAAAATAATAAGAAGAAAATCACAACAATTGGAGAAACCACAAAAATAAGCAGTGCTGCATGTTGATGAGGATTTGTCTGTGCCTGGTGTGCCTCATTAAGCTATTTGCCATACTTTGCAGTCTGGAGAATGCCCATGGTGGATAATGTCAGTTGCAGGCTGAATGGATAGAACTTGTGGCCCTTTGGCAAATATCTGCTATCCCAACCATGTTCTGAGTATTTTTGGCATGCTATCATTTTCAGCCTACATGGAGAACTATGGATCACCCACAAGTTTGCACTATATCTCCAGGATACCACTGCTATGCAGTTGCTTGGTCACCTTTTTTAAGGGACTCATTGGCTGTGGTATCAGGAACCCATTATGGACTCAAAGGTATGATATACTGCAAGTGCATGTAACTAGTAATTTCAAAGCTTGAATATTACTAGATCCCCATTCAACATTGATCTAATGTGCCTTTCTATCTATTTATATGCAAATTTTTACTTTCGTCTTGTGTATGCATGTGACATTGCTGAATATGATGATGTATATGCATCAATGATTTCACTAATGCTCTGTGTACATTTCCTTTGTGTGGGGAAGAATGAGGGATGAGAAGGGTGAGATTAGGTTGTAGGTATGTTCATCTTTTTGTAGACCTGTATCAGTGAAGGTAGATACATGTTTTGGCTATTTCACCAGCAGACATGAGCCAGCTGTTTGACCAAGAAATTGAAGCTAAAGCTGTGAGAAAATTGCAAGGTCAAAGTCAATTAGTACAGGAGATTCAGCTGTTGTACCACTTAGTTTTACGATGCATGACTAATTGAAGCTTTGCCAAGTAGATCAAGTTTTAAGCTTTGGACTAACCTGTGATGTCACAGGTAATACTTAGGTCAATAAACTTGACTTATCTGGGCTCGTCTTGGTGTGCTCTCGTTTGCCATTAAAAGCAATGAAATCAGCTGTTAGCTTTTTCAATTATGCAGGTGGTGTTTTGGATGGGTGCAATTTCTCCATAAGGCCTATTCTACTCTGAGGGGTGTCATGGGCTGAACAAAACCCATTGAGTTTGTGGGGGGGGGGTTGCATTCTGGCATTCCAAGGGGGCTCATTTTCCACGTATCCACCGGGAGAGGGAAGGGAACATTCCTGCAGCTGTCCCAGCCCTGAATCTGCCATTGGAAACAAGAGGATTCTTAGGTCGATTTTTCCATGCAACAGCATAGGTGGGATGCTAATGTGGGCCCAATGTGGGCCTTCTATGTTCTAATATTCCCTGAACTTGTACTAAGCCTCACTACAGCTCGAATAGGCTATTACGTGCTGAAATCAGACAGCTTTTTTGTTTGTTCCAAAAGCCCCTCTGAAACCCCCAGAAGGTCCTTGAAAACCTGAGGAAGATTTTCCCCACCCCTCTTGTTTGGATCTTCCACTGTGACTGGATTGCTAGCCAAATTTTTCGATGCTAGCGATGGACGTTGCAGGTAAAACAAATCATTTTCACTCCACACCCTGCTGCCCTCAGTCCTATTATGGGTACAAGGGGTACTGGGGGCATGTGCCCCCCCCCCATGGAAGACGGCGCCCCTCCGGGAAGGCTCGAGTGCACTACTCCCCCTAAAATTTTTCAGATAGAGATGCTCTGAGAGGTAAAGGCACCTCCTTGGAAAGGAAGTGCGCTCGAATGCACCCGCCCTCCCCCCACCAGTGATAAATTATTCGTGAAATAGGGTGCAATGTAGCACTTGCTGAGCACTGAATAGATATCCTTCCCAATGAAATATCGACGTCGTGCTTGTTCATGTGTGTTCATGAAGTGCCTATGACTTGCTTCTCAGAATATTTAATGTATAAGTATCATGATTATGTTCACCATTACAGATTGTGATGCACAAGCATCTCGCAATGCAATTCCAGGTACAGAGATAATCTATGATGTGATCCGTTACACAATGTCATCTGTTGATACCATGGCATTGCAATCGTTATTGCTAGCATATGTATCCTTATATCAGCTGTTCCCCAAATAAATGAAAAGTATGCACTTATGCTTTTCATCTACTCCCCATTATTGTTGCTGTAAGGGCCAACTGTGACCTTCATACTCCTGAGCAGCAAATTCCGAAGTCTAGAGGTGCCCCTGTGGAGCATGATATGCATCATCAATTCACTCCTACAGTAACATCACGCTAATGTTCAGGGAATGTGACGACAAGATCGCCGGATATACCTACTTCCTCTTCTGTCACGGGGTGCCCCGCGACAACAGACTGTCCTTTAAAAAAACTACTTTTGCATGTCTTTTGTATGGTGTACATATACCTAGGTACCATGCATAAGGTGTGGTAGGTAACCCCCAAGGTTATGCACCATACGTATGGTGTATAACAGCCGTGATTACACACCATATGCATGGTGCCTAACGACCGGGGTTACACACCATAGGCATGGGGTATAACCCCGGCGTTTTTAATTGGTTAGTTTATCTTGGTATTTCTGCCTTTTCCACTTTGAAAACAAAATTGGTGAATGGCTTTGGAACCAAAGCCAAAGCCAATCAAAGACACAAAGCAAAGGTCAAAGAATGCGTGCACAATTATGAAAAGCTAAACCCAAGACTTGAAAAACATAACTTTGTGAAGCCAAAGCCAGCTTTGTCCCCCATGTCTGTTCACTACTTAATATTTGAAGGTTACCAGCCAGAAAGTTAATATTTGTAAAATGAGCATTGGCCAACGGCCATGGCTTTAATTATACATTGCTAGCTGCATATTGCATGTCAATTATGGCAGAACAATCTGATCGGTGTGTGTGGTTCCACCAGGCTCTGGACGAGCAGAAGTAGTCCACGTTGGAAGTGGCAGCACACAGTGCCACCTGCTGGTGGACTGGTGTGATGTCATTACTGACATCACTTGGTCGGAGTCATCCCCGACCATTCTTCTGGTCGGCACAGGCGACAGGGCAGTCCTCATACTGGATACATTGAACAGAGGGGTAACTACTAAAACAAATGTGACAACCCATTGCTGCTGGTGCTGACAAATGAAAATAATGCACGCTGTCTGTGTTTCGGCCTTGCAGCCGCTCTGTGCTGTGTGATACTTGTGGCGTCAGTTTTGGGTGACAGCACAACCAATTATTGATCAGTGTACAAGTTTGTAGCGACCAGTGTTGTCATGAACTGTTACCACGAATGCAGTTGTTTCCGAGTTGCCATGGATGGTTGTGTGGGGCTGGATGAGATTATTATTATAGCCATGATTGCAAACTACAGTGTCCAAATGTGCACAGAATGCTTTGTGTGATTATGTTTGCTGTGCTGACAAGGTACCTACAGTGACACAGTAGTACTTCACTGCTGGAAACATATTTGTTCCGTGGCTTTAAAATGATGAGCTATTTACTAAAAGTTTTAGAATTTGACATTAAGGTTCCATTTTGTATAAACTTTAAGTGCATAAATTGGTATTGTAAGGGTGACGTTCTTTCCATGCAATGCCCATAGGGTGAATGCTAAGCTCATCCAAAGTTGGGGAGGGGGAGAGGGCGCTGCTTCCCTTCCCTTCCCCCAGTTCCTATTCCCATGATTCCAACCCTGACTTGTGTACTTTTGTTGGATACATAAATATCACTTGCTACTCCTAAATAATACACCTAGCATGACACAGTTCTGCTGAGTAATGATTGATGACCAATGAGACAAGAGGGAACCTAACAATGTGCATTTCGTTTGTGATCAAACAGCTTCCTGAAGTGCTATCTCAGCCAGGTACTCAGCTGGTTTCCTAATCATGGTGTGCACTTGTTCTTCAGTCAGTTGTGTCGAAGCGAGTGGAGCACAAGGCGGAAGTGAGCTGTGTGACCTGGAGTCAGGTCAGGGGTCACCAGGCAGCTCTCTCCACCAGTTGGGATGGCACAGCTAAGCAGGTATGCCATATACCTGGCCAGCTGATTATTTACCATGTTGTTGCAGGTTCTGTTGGATATGTGGTAGTGACAATATCAGTGATCAATTATTAGCGAAGTCATTATTCGTAATATACCATTTCCTGAACACAAGATCGACATCCTTTCCAAAGAAGTATTGGCATCGTGCTTCTTGATTTGTGTTTATTAAGTCTTCATGCCTCATGTGTAACAGTATCATGTTGATGCATACCATGATTATGCTCACCATTACGAATCATGATACACGAATATTTTGGGACACAATTCCAAGTAAAGTGGTTACCTATGATATGGTCTGTTGTGCACTGTCTAACAGTATGCTGATGCTTGCTTCATGATGGCTGCCAGTCAGTGGGAATTCAACTTGCAGTGTTCAGTTTCCCAACAAGTTTGCACAGCAGATGCCGTCAGACGCATCGGGTGATACGTATGCCACTGCCTGGATCGCGTTGCTCGATGGTGCCAGTCTCTTGAAGTGATGGCTTGTGTGTCATCTCACAGTAATGTGTTCGAATTTGGAGCTTGAGGTGCAAGTGGGCCATTAATGAAACAATTGCGTCCATTGTTACTCTGTTTACAACTGCAATGGTTGTCCGCCTGCTAATTGTTCCAGACATTACTTGGGTGTATTATGAAGCCCATCACTTTCAGGTATTTACTACTTACTGAGTGCTATTTAGATATTAATTGTGTAGTTTTTATTTACATCTTCCATGGGAAGCTTTGAAAGATTATTTTGGCTTTTGACCTCCAGCTGAATATCAATCTTGACACCATGCAGTTATGACTTCGCCGCGCTCGCTAGTTCACCCGTTACCCGTACCACGCCACAGTGGGACCCGGAGCGGCTGGCGTCTACCCAGACGTACCCCGTCAGCACGGGCCGAGTGTACGACGCCGCTTGGTCGCCCACCGAAGCTGGCCGCTTCGCCACAGCTGCAGGTGTGTGTGGCGCCCTCTAGTTAAGACCTGTCTCGCCACCGCTAGATGGTGCGCAAGTCGCCACTGTATGGTGACCGAGCGCAGCCTGTTTCGCGTCGGTTTTGTGTCGATGACACTACGATCGTTTCGGTATCGCGCCCTCGAACATTCTGGCACCCTCTCTCTGCCATCCACCGTTGCAGGCTGGGTCCACCGACTCCGACCCCGAACATGCACAGACAGCCAGTGGTCTGCCCCTCTATGGGTCAGCTCCTATCGTGATGACATGTCGTGGAGGACCCGATGTTGGTCCATAGCGTTTCAGTACTGTCATCGGTCTAAGGAAAGTAATATAGACGGACTAGACTTACTGCCGTTTATGCTATTGTACATTTTATCCACCGCTAAGACAGCCATGTAGTAGCTGAAATGGCTACCCCACCCACTGAAGCCACCGTAGTCTTTTACCACCGGGTGGTGGGTAAGTGACGTTCTGAAGTGTTGCCCTAGCAGTCTTCTGCTAGAGTAACACTTCAAACCCTGATTACAACCGAGGTACATCACCGTAGTGGTGAAGCTCCTCAGCCGTCCTCCCCGCCATCAACGGCTGGTGCCGCTGGCACTGAACCACAGGTGTGCCAGGTATCGGATCTCTGATACGCCCCGTCCCAGATGTGTGACCATTTCCTCCCCAGGTGCCTGCCGTCTTCGCTGCCCCGGGTTTTGGACCACCGCTCGCCGGATCTGTTCCTCTGTCCACGTGTCTGGCTTCTGTCCCGCACCCTGGTCTCCGACCGCCGACATTGCATAGGGGTGTACAAACTTCGCATCTCCGGGTACCGGGCCTCTGACGCTGACTCAAGTGCCAGTCCTCAGTCCCTCTACCTCAGGTGTCGAACCTCAGCCTTCTCCACAGTTGTTCAACCTTTGCTGCCCAATGGTCTTCCCCAAGTACCGAACTTATGGCTCGCTTCCCCAGGTGCCGGGCTTATGCCCCACTGCTACAGATATCGGGCCATTGCCCCCCCCCCCACCGTCCCCAGATGCTAGATAACTGCTTCCCGTGGTGCTGAACTTGTCCGTAACCGCAAGTGCCGATTCTCAGTCCCTCTGTATCAAGTGTCAGACCTCCCAGGTACCTAACATCTGCCCCTTATCCATGCGTTGAACCAATTTTTCTTTAGGTATCTGTCTTCTGTACGGCCACATGAGGTGTCGCTGATCTTTCTCAGGTGCCTGACTTCCGTCCAGCTGCCTTAGGTGTCATCTATGCTTCTGTAGCCCTCCACCACGATTCCTCCGATGTCGAGTTTCTGCTTCCCCAGGTGCCGAACCTCTGTCCCGCTGCCTCATTTGCCGGACCTCTGTCCCGCTGCCTCATTTTCATGACCTCTGTCCCGCCTCCTCAGTCGCCGGATCTCTGTCCCGCCTCCTCAGTCGCCGGATCTCTGTCCCGCTGCCTCAGTTGCCGGACTTCTGTCCCGCTTCCTGAGGTGCCGGACCTCTGTCCTGCTGCCTCAGTTTCCGGATCTCTGTCCCGCCACCTCAGTTGCTGGACTTCTGTCCCGCTTCCTCAGTTGCCGGACCTCTATCCCGCTTCCTCAGGTGCCGGACTTCTGTCTCGCCACCTCAGTCGCCCTCTGTCCCGTTTCCTCAGTTTCCGGATCTCTGTCCCGCCACCTCAGTTGCCGGACCTCTGTCCTGCTGTCTCAGTTGCCGGACCTCTGCCCGCTGTCTCCGTTGCCGGACCTCTGTCCCGCTACCTCAGTTTCGGGACCTCTGTTCCGCTGTCTCAGTTGCCGGACCTCTATCCCGCTTCCACAGGTGCCGGACCTCTGCCCCGCTTCCTCAGTCTCCGGACGTCTGTGCGGCTGCCTCAGGTGACGGTCTGCTGGGCGTGTGGAGCGCAGCGGCCGGTCGGCGGCCGGTGGTGACGGTGCGCTGCTCGGGGGCGGAGCTGCTCAGCTGCGACTGGAGCCGCTACTGCCAGCACCAGGTGTGCGCCGCTGGCGTGGACGGCTGCCTCTGGCTGTGGGACCTGCGCCGGCCCACTCTGCCGCTCCTGCGACTGGCGGTACGTGGCGGCGGCAGGCTCCCGGCTCACTGCCGCTCCTGCGACTGGCGGTACGTGGCGGCGGCAGGCTCCCGGCTCACTGCCGCTCCTGCGACTGGCGGTACGTGGCGGCGGCAGGCTCCGGCCCACTCTGCCGCTCCTGCGACTGGCGGTACGTGGCGGCGGCAGGCTCCGGCTCACTGCCGCTCCTGCGACTGGCGGTACGTGGCGGCGGCAGGCTCCCGGCTCACTGCCGCTCCTGCGACTGGCGGTACGTGGCGGCGGCAGGCTCCCGGCTCACTGCCGCTCCTGCGACTGGCGGTACGTGGCGGCGGCGGTCGGCGCCGAGGGTGGTGGGCTCGCGGCCCACTCTGCCGCTCGGTTTGCTGCGCCGCCTCCGGACGAGTCGAGCTGTGTCCGGGCAGTGACGCCGAGCGACTTCAGGGTCACTGGAGTTGAAGACGTTGAATGTTGAGCGCCATCGTCGATGTGATGCGTGGATCACGGCGGATGTTAAAGCTTAAGGTCTTGGTACCGGCGGGGGCGTCGATATCGGCTCATGTAGAACACGACAGCTCTCGATGTCAATCTCCGGAAAGGCTCGATATTTTTGTTGGCGTATGGACGAACGACGCTCGGTCAAATTTAGTGTTCTCGCAGTCCTGTCTCTTACCATCTTATTTACAATGAATTATGCAGCAAAATGGTACGGTGATAAGGAACTTGGCGTCCGTACCCTCCAACAAACATTATACCGGAGACTTGGGGACAGTTCTTGTAAGGAACTTGGCGTCCGTACCCTCCTACAAACATTATACCGGAGACTTGGGGACAGTTCTTGTAAGGAACTTGGCGTCCGTACCCTCCTACAAACATTATACCGGAGACTTGGGGACAGTTCTTGTATGGATGAGCTATTTATATACCAGATGGTCCTCTCCTTACACTTAATCTCAGTTCTTTTTTTGCATAGGGGGTGGGAGTGGGGGGTCTAGGAGGGTGAAAGAATCTGTCAAAAAGTGGGCAAGCCAACAGACCTCTTGATACCCATTCGTTGCATGCGGTATCATACGGAAAGTATTAAATTGTGTAACAACGTTATTCCGCATCTCCTATTTCCTTTCCAATGTATTGTGATATTGTAGCTTTCGGAGAGATGAAGACAAGTACTTTGAAATTGAATGATACGAGGGAAGCCAGGAATGGTTACGGAGCCCACCTTCATCCCGACGGTATTGTTAATCGTAGCATGCTGCTCTGGTGGAAGACTTAATGAGACCGGTCTCATAAATTAATCCAAGTAGTTGATAAATCAACATACATCCTGACATGAATATTTGCCCACAATATTCACGCCGATTCCGTAAGAATTCCTCTGGATTCAGTACACTATATCTCAGTTTTGCCAGCGCCCGTCACGATTCGAGGTCTGCAAGGATTTGGAATGCTCAACACCTGGATTAAGCATGGATCTTCCGATGGCTAGGCATAGCCTTAGATACTTTGCCGGTTTTTGGAAGAGCTCCGGACAGATGGCCTCAGTCCCATTGGGAGATATCCGTTGACAGATTACAGACTAATTTGGCGAGCTTTGGGCGGCCGGCCACCCGCAATTGAAACACACCTTGAATGACGCCAGAACAGGTGCCGTAGGACTCAAGGTCTGGTTTAGCCATGGGCCGGCTGTCACGTGCCAGCACGTATATCCCTCCTTCATGTTGCAGCACGGGTAAAACCATAGCGGGTCGGCGGGACTCCGACAAATCCAACTCGACGATGCTGAGCCATAGGCAACAGGCTTTGAAGTTTTGACGGCTGAGTAACTAGAATGGTCTCGCAAGGCCAAGGCCATCCTTTGATGATATCACAGTTTAACACTTTTACTGATGTAATTGGCAATAGGGTTGGCAAAGTGTGATTTGCCAGACGAACTGAAATGACACCGTGGATATTGTATCACTGGACATTTTATAATTACTTAAGCGTAAGTATATAAGTGCCCACAAATCAAGCATTCCATCAATCATTGATGTTTCCTAGCAATCCTAGCAAATCAGTGACCAAAATTAAAGCAATGGACTTGTTGTTGGTTGCCGGAAAATGTTTTGAATGGACGCTTAAACTCGTGAGATTTCTGTGTGAAGAGAAGGTACCTGAAGAAACAGTAACAAGATGGATTGTCATATTGGCTCGGTAAATCGTCAAATTTATTTCTTTGAGGTCCTGTTATTTCAATTGAGACGAATCAAATATGATTGGGTGCCTGGCGCCGATACGTAGTTAACTACCTGTATCTACTGAAGGCCCCCACAGTTGGAATACGGTGCCCACATAGACAGATTCATTGACCTGGACCAACCTACTTATGCACATTATCTACACACGGAAGCAAAAAGCTGTTGACTTTCTTTCTTCAGAACTGGTGAGAATGTTCAGTGTAGTACAGGAGTAGTACAGTGGTTAGAGGGAATGCTTGACTTTTTGTGAAAATCAATGGCTTGTTTTGCTAAGGATGCTTCATTGAGGTGTAACTGGAAAATTATAATTTGTGTGGGTCAAGTTGGATTAACTTCCGTGGGTAAAACGACTGATATACTTAAACGGTATTTCTTTTTCCACTTTCAGTGTATTCTGTTTATTTAATTTATGTAGCTACAAGATGGATATTTCTACAAAGAGCAGGAAGAAAATATCAACTACAAACGAGGAAGATTGTAGTTCAGGGCGCATCGACTTCGTAGGTGATATGGCAACAAGGAATATTGCTATCTATATATAATCTATATCTATCCATAGACTGTCTATCTATGTCTATCTATATATATATATATATATATATATATATATATATTATATATATATATATATATATATATATATATATATATATATATATCTTGAATACTATTTTGACAAGTGCCATTTATGTATATATATATATATATATATATATATATATATATATATATATATATATATATATATATATGCATATAGTATAATGTATAGTGGTACATACTCGACGTCGCTACCTATGTTCAGTCCATGAATAGCATATTTTTTATAATTGTATTTTATGGTTTACGTAACACGCCAGTAGCTGAGGCACTTTTTTATTGTTAGCACTTTTTTTTAGCATTATTTAACCACCAAGAAATGTTTAGTTGTTGAAACAGTAGATATGAAACTTATTCACAGTTCATTTTATATGAAAATGCAGTTCGTCTCTTAAAGAGTACATCTTATCCCAGCCCTTGTGTAGCATGTTATCCCAGCCCTACTCATGCATGCTCACATTGCAAAATTAACTTGAGCAGGTTTATTTTGTCATTGTACCACCCCGAGAGAGGGTAGCCAATGACGCATCCCAGACCTGCTACACGCCTACACTGGGTAGCCACCATTGTACCACCCCGAGAGAGGGTAGCCAGTGGCGCATCCCAGATCGGCTACACTCCTACACTGGGTAGCCAGCCTTAGTTGACGTTGAAACGATCACTGCTGTGCTCAGCCAACATGACCGGCGGCTGAGGAATATCCTTCCGATCATTGATATAATCGTGGCAGCACTGTAGAAACGAACAGACGAACACAAACTTACCAGAGGTTCGATTTCGGCCAAGTATATCCGACTCGGCTTCCAGGTATCTCATCCCACCCTGAGGCCACACTAAGATATTTACCTGTACACAATATGAATGAATTTTGGTGGTGCGAATGGGTGGCAGTGTGGCAAGAAGCGTGACGGACCATCGATATTATTTGCGCCGCCTGTGAAATGTAGTACTGGAGTTTTGTAAACGGCAGTGTTATACATATATACGGTACTTGGGTTATGACGTGTATTCTGGTTTGTGAGCGTCAAAGTTGCTGAGGGCGTCGGGGAGCAGTGATACATTTTCCATGAAGTAGGGTAGAATGTACCACTTTTTGAACATTCAATGGACATCCTTTCCAAAGAAATATTGGCATCATGCTTCTTCATGTATGTTTATGAAATTTGCATGCCTCATTTCTAACAGCATCTCAATTACAAGCATCATGCTTGTGTTCACCATTACAGATTGTGACACATGAATATCTCGCAAAGCAGTTACGTATGATGTGGTTGTTGTTGGTTGAAGCTTTACAACGCACCCAGCAGCCGAGGCTATGTGGCGTCGCCTGCCTCTCACCCTGGCCGGAAGGGCGGGCACTGCAGGGAATCGAACCCAGCACCTCTGACATGCCAGATGCCCAGCTTAAGCACCGAGCTACCAACACCCTATCTATGATGTGGTATGGTGTTCAAAACCAGTCTATAGTATTTTTATTTGTATTCTTGTTGTTAGCATAGGTTTGTACCAATACATTAGGTATGTGTAGAACAAAGGAAAAAGATGTCCTTATAGGTACGCTATTGGCGCAAAATTGAGTGTCGGTATCAAGGTATTATAAAGTGACATGTTTAGTGCAAATTTTGATATACCGTGTTCGATGCGACATCTCGCATCTAATAAAAAGACATTATTTTAACACTGTCGGGAGGCACAGACCATCTTGCGAGTTGTCCAGACAACGCCAAGAATGAAATGTTAGTTTAACACGCGCACTGGAGGGGGGGGCGAAATCCGCCCACCCCTCCGGTTTATCGTACATAACTGCAGATATTACCGGTCGATATACGCGATTTTCTGCGTACCTGCTTATAAATGACCGGCGCGTCGTTTAAAGCAAGAAGAATTGAAATCGGCCGACAATTTTTCAAGTTAGGGGCCGTTAAAGTCAAAACATTTCTTAGCGCCAGACCACAAAAATCGGCGCTGATGCGCTTCCCGTATATTCGCAAAAGGGAAGTGTTCTTGGCAACACTAGCGACTTGTTTGATGTATATTGATATGCTATATAGTTTCAAGGTCATGTTAGGTCACCGAGGTCAAGTCAGGGCAAGTTCATGACAGGTTAATGGAACCAAACTTGATCAACTGGAATGTTGTCATAAATGCACTACTGTTTGTCATTTGTACTGTTTGTCATTTGTACTGTTTGTCATTGCGTTTCCATACTTTATTCATGTACTTCACTCCTTTCTTCGGGAAGCCGATTGCACCGAGCTGCCCGACGGAGCAGTCGGGCGGGCGGCCCGGTTCCGGTAACTGGAACAGGTAACTGACCTGATAAAGTGCTGCTATATAGGTGACCTGAGGTCAAATGTCGGGTCTAGCATCTGTATTGCATCATTAGTAATGTCCAAAACATCATTGATGCCCATTTTGGAGCATTTAAACACAATCACAGCGATCCATAACAATGACAAGCCAAGCCACGCAAAACAAGAAAATGTTGACAAATGTGACTTCATTTGACCTTGAAGATATTGACCTAAGGTCATGAAATTTGCACACAACAGAGTTCACCACCGTACCCATCCACCCTGCGAATTTCGTTCCTCCAGCTTTAATAGGAGCCGAGATCTTAGGGGGGGGGGCGGAATCCGCCCCCTCCAGTGCGCGTAATTTTCAGAGGCCCTCCAGGGCGCGTGTTAACCCTTCTGAAGATAATTTTGTTGTTGGGGTGGGGACAATTTTGGAAGTTCCTTTGCAAGAATGCCGGCACGGCATATGACCTCCTAAGGCACCAATGAATGTCTACCGTGCGAGCTATTGAAGTATTATACCACATCGCTTTTTGTGTGGGTGTAAGTGTAATAGCACCGCCCGACGAGTGTTATTAGCATGTAAGCTATGGGTGATCATGCAGTGTTGTGTTACGGTGAGTAACGTGCTTTGCAGGTGCGGGTTTGCTCATTTACTTCCGATGCCAACAAGGCAACAATTTACGTTATAAACTACGGTTCTAATTGTACGTTCGCTCATTGGCGTCCGACCGTTGGTACCATTGGGTAATTATGGTATACATATGCAAATTGTTTAATGTACGTTCGGCGTCGCCCAGGGTGGCTATTTACTTTAATTCTACAAGTTGCTGCTCGCATGCAGTGTGATTGTGTCTTACCTGGCACGTGGAGCGAAAGATAGTCGAGCATTCTACCAAATTAGTGCATCTATGTCCAGCAGCTCGAAAGCTTTGCACGAAGCTGCCTGGATGGGTGAACCTTTTTCTCAACTCAGGTGCTGGCTAGGGCAACTTATTTAAATCCGTCGTGTGTGAAACTGGCTGGGTTCCGTGGCCGTCCACTCCCGCATTGTGTAGTTGCTAGGATACACGGCTCTCACCCGTGAGGCCCAGGTTCGATTCCCGGTGCTGGAAGCTCTCTTCGAGATTCGAGACGGCGCTGCACCAAGGTGTCCGCGCGGAGCAACTTGATGACTGATCGATTATCTGAGGCAGCATCAAGCTGGAGTTGTTACATGATATAAATGTCAGATAATCTAGTTGATGTGCCAGGTTGATGCGCCTGCATACCACAGCTCTGGAGCTACGCTCGAAGCTGTCTGGTTGGGCGCCCCCTTCTCCAATACAGGTGCGGGCAAGGGCTATGAATATCCGGCGTGGTGGGGCCGACTGAGACCGGCGTCCTGCTGGTTCTGTGGTGTCTAGTTCGGATACACGGATATCGCCCACGAGACCCGGGTTCGGTTCCCGGTGAGGAAGCCTTTTCGAATTTTGGAACAGTGAAATACCACGTTGTCCTCATTGAATGGCTTGTATGTCCCCAAATATGTAACCGAGGTCACAGCATCTATGTTTATTGGGTGGTTTTCGACGGCACTTTATGTACGATCCTAAAACTTTACACACGATGAATAGCGAATGATCAAGTAGCCATATTAAATGTACGCGTCTGCGTTGATCAGCTAAGGGGTTGTCCACCCCAGCTCAACAATTGTACTTTGACGGCTCCGCTGACTGTGCTCGGCATTTTTCCACCCTCCCCAGAGCAGCGTGGTATGTCACCCTTCCCCAATGTGCTGGATTTTCCAAGCTGGGCCTGCTGGCGAAGTGGAACAGAGACTACGCTCCTTGTGACGAGCTCTCGTGATTCACGTCCGGTCTGTGATACTACGCGTGGGTGAGCGATGCATCATATGCCTCATTTGACTACAAGCAGCGCCCATGTCCGGTGAAGGCAATGACGTCATCGGTGGAAATTGTCATGTTTTGCAAGATCACTATTTTGAAGTATCCAGATAGGAAAATGAACGCTTGTGTGGAATTATGGCCGTAAAATAACTCTCTAGTTTCACCCAGAACCGTCATCCCAAGGTATGGTAGTTCGTTTACCCCGTATTGCCTTCGAGACGATGTTGGTGGCCTATGGTAGTTGTTGGCCATGTTAGTGCAATTATCAGCAGTGTTGAGAAAATAGGTTGTTCTGGGATTTTTTAGGGGCATCCAGAACATTATCCTCTCCGGAAAATTATTATCTCGTTTTTCTCATTTGGAAACTAAATCCTGCTGTTTGGCAATGAACTGCTCTGTGATAAAGTGCTCAATTCACTGGAAAGTGCAACCTGAGATTCTGATGTCACATGTTTGAAGCAAAATATCCTCTCCGCATTTGGTTACCGCGAAAATTTTCCTCTCCAGGTCCAGGTCCAGCACGTCATCCACGTCCAGCATTACAAGGCACAAATCCAATCCTGGTCATCAAGTACCCTACAGCACGGAATATTACACATTGATAGTTATTATGTGAAGTTAAGGTGCGAAAACATTTGTGAAACATGTAGTATGGCTGGTGTTCCAGCTCCAACGTTCTTAAAATTTTCACTGCCTATTGCACTTTGCAACACAGTTTTCTTTCGATAACATAAACTGCAATTTGCAACACCATCTTTGCTGGAGGTCTCCCAAATATGCGTAAAAACTGCGATTTTGGCACAGATGCCGGGATGTGTTTCCTCTTGTGACGTCACGGCTCTATGAACTGACTGTGATCTGAGGGATGGTTTGTCAACAGCAGCACTGCAAAGATACTGATTTGGCTACGCAGTGTGCAATACCTCCGGTGAGTCCGTTGAACGGTTTGGAGGTGTCCTGAAATCTCTTCTTGAACTGGCGAGAGTTGAGATGATTTCTTCGCAAGCATGACCCTCATATCCTTCAGTTGAATGACATGACGGTCATAGGACTTTCTGGGGCAGTGATATGACTTTCGGATTTAAGCTGAAGTTGGCGTGCCTTTCAGGGGCATACCAAGTGCGTGAAGAAAGTTCGCTACTCGGCATTCAACGCTGACATGCTAGCAACGGTGTCTTACGACAGAACGTGCAGGTGAGTGTGCTTATGGAATCACGAACGTGATGTACCAACCACTGTCATGTCAAACGTGATTGACGGTGATGACACATGGGTCCGTACTGTACCTGTTCTGTTGACGCCTGACACAGAGCCGGTGATGCAGGCTATGGAGCGTCGTCGACGTGTTCTGTCGACACCTGACACAGAGCCGGTGCTGTGTGGTGTGGAGTGTCGCCGACGTGTTGTGTTGACACCTGACACAGAGCCGGTGCTGTGGGGTGTGGCCGATGTGTTGTGTTGACGCCTGACACAGAGCCGGTGCCGCAGGCTGTGGAGCGTCGCCGACGGTCGGTGTGTCGGCCTGCTGGGTAACCACACCGAGTTCGTGTACGGCCTGGACTGGTCCGTGCTGGAGCGGGACGTGCTGGCCACGTGCGGCTGGGACAGCAGCGTGCAGGTACATCGCGTGCCGACCGTCTCGCCGCTGCCGACCGGTCAGCCGCCGGTGACGTAGCCACAGCGACAGCCGCCGGTGACGTAGCCACAGTGACAGCCGCCGGTGACGTAGCCACAGTGACAGCCGCCGGTGACGTAGCCACAGTGACAGCCGCCGGTGACGTAGCCACAGTGACAGCCGCCGTCTTAGCGACAGTGACAGCCCCCGTCGTAGCCACAGTGACAGCAGCCGCTGTAAGATGCTGATGAGTAGCTGTCACCGGGATCAGTTTTCGGAAGCAGCAGTAGCTGTGAGCATGACGATGTGGACTTCAGACATTTTCGGGAGTCGTGGCGGCTGACAATGCATTAGTCCACATCGGCTTTGGACGGTCTGGACTCTGACGACAGAGGATCTGAAATGCGACGACAGGGTATGGTCTGTGACAACAGAGGGTCTGGTCTGTGATGACAGTCTGTACTGCCACTTTAAGTAGTCTGTGGTGTGATGACAGGGTCTGGACTGTGACGACACAGGGTCTGGTCTGTGGCAACAGAGGGTCTGGTCTGTGATGACAGGGTCTGGACTGTGGCGACAGAGGGTCTGGTCTGTGGTAACGGAGGGGCTGGTCTGTGATGACAGAGGGACTGGTCTGTGATAACCGGGTCTGGACTGTGGCGACAGAGGGGCTGGTCTGTGGCGACAGATGGGCTGGTCTGTGATGACAGGGTCTGGACTGTGACGACAGAGGGTCTGGTCTGTGGCGACAGAGGGTCTGGTCTGTGATGACCGGGCTCGGCGCTATCGGGGCGTGTGAGCTCACCCGGAGGTGGACGGAACCTGTGGGTGGGCTGACTGAACACTACAATTTTGTAAGTTACTGGGATGGATATGTTGGCTGATGGCAGCCGTTGGTTGTTCAGGCGTCTGCTGTCGTCTGGTTCATTGATGGGGCTCATTGCGGTTAGTGTTATTGCCATATTGTATCGATGCCTATTCCATCATCATCAGTGCGGGTTGGTTGATCGTATGCTAGTCGGCATGGTAACCATTTAATTAATCACGGGTGCTAATTGTGTCATAAAAGCATCCTCCGTGACAGACAGTGCAATGTATTTCGAGGTCTGTTCTCCCGATCTGTGCCAATCGTTTTCATAAAACGACGCCTGTGGGTGACAGCTGTTTTGCAGGAGAATGCAGAAATATGTGGATTTCTGTTGTAACTGTATGTGCTGTCACTGGTTCCAAGTGCTTCGGAAAAAAAACATGTCATGTTTTTTTTAGCGGAAGAGAATGTTCATGAGCCAGGATAAATCACACTATTTAATTATTAGTCGCGTTATGCCTATGAATATGCGACTCCAATTATGTACACAGCGATGGGTGGTTCAGTCACATCGATTTTTAATCAGATTCGTGCATGAACTACATGAACTGTGGAATGCTGCGTTAATAAATGCACTTCGACTTTTGTCACGTCTGGTCACATGCGATGGACGAGTAACGTCACAAGTCTGGTGGGACCTTCGGGGCCAGATGTCCGGCACCCCCATCCTTACCGTTCAACTCGTGATTATCCTGCTTGTCTTCTCTGTACATCACCGATCATTCGACTCAATGCTCACGACCATTCGACATGCACCGTATATGCTCACGACGGAGGAAAATGGCGAATATCGAATTTGGCGAGGAAAATGAAGAATAACTTTTAGTGATGAATTCGGTTAAAATGTTGGCCCAAGTGTCCCCTGTCCATTCATCGTCCGAGAGCGCTATTTTGGAATAGTGACCTGATGTGTTCAAGCGAATGGTTTTGGCATATGTGTCTAGCCTAGACATATTTCTAAGTCAATCAAGTTGCCAGAGGTATCCTGGTAAAGTGAGAAATACATGAAGCATCGTAACACCGTGTCCGATTCGCTGGTAATGCGCAGATAAGTAAGTTGCCCTTGTAACTGGAAACTGGAAAAAGTGTATATGAAACAATAGATGCAAACATTTCCTGTTCGTTCTAGTCATGAACATAAGGCTGTTAAGTTATTTGCGAACCTCATCACTATGGAAGAACGCTATATAATGATTGCTGCTTGAGAAGAAACGACGTCCGTTGCGCTTTGATTTGCCGACGAGTTGCTGCACAGCGTGCTGTTCCTTCGTGTTGACTGTCGCTATGCTTGCTGACCTCAGCCAGGCTGGGATAATTACTGTCGTCGTCACAATTACACGGGCTTTGCAGACGAACAGGAGCTTTGTTTCCCATTCTGATGCCGTACACTGATCCGCCTTCTCCTCGTGTCTCTCCTCCTCTGGCTGAGCGGGTGACGGCCGCAGAGAGGGACAACTTGTGGTGCGGGTGGTTCGGAGAAGACTGCTCTACCGACGCGCGGCGGGCGATGGGGACCGCGCGAGGCCGGGCCCGGTCCGTGCCGCGCGGATTTGCCGGGTCTGTGACTGACGGCCGAGCTCGTGTGCCGGCCTGCGTTGTCGCTCCGGTAATCCGTGATCCGCTCGAGTGGCAACCAGCTGGAAGCGCCGTCACCGTTAACATCGCGCGCAATTCGTCCGCAATTCGTCGCCGCCGGCGTCGTTTACCGGAGCGCAGAGGGGTGGACGGAGTGGTTCGTTCGACACACAGCGGGGTCTCGCCGCTCCCCCTTGCCGTGCCGAGCGCGGCCACCGTGCCTACCGGCCGGTCTCTCCCCGCACCAGGGCCGGTCGGGTGTCGGCTGTCTCCACCTCTCCCTGCTCGGCGGGATCGCCAGTGCGACTGGTCAAACACAATGGCCACTCTTTTGCTCTCATGGGAGACTGGCAGAAAGCTGCAAAAATTACTCGTGCAAGCTGCAATTTTGCAGTTTCTTTCTGCTTGACGCGTCCCGAACGTTACTCGATAAACCCTTGCAAGGTTCAGCGGTTGCTCCTCCGATGCAGCAGACGAGAAGCTGTATTTTGGCTGTATTTTGCAACACCACACCCAGCAAAAAAAACAGTCTGGCGCCGTAAGGCCGATTGGCAACGCTTCTGCACAGTGGCAGAACGGGGAGGCCGGCTGTCAGCGAGCGCCAGCACAAACAAAACAACGGTCGCCACCGCGCGGCGCGCGAGCCTCGGCCGCGCGGACCGGGCGCGCCGCCGGCCGACTCGCGATCGGACGCGGCGCAACACATGAAGGTACTCGGGCGGACAACATATCACCGGAGGCGCGCGACCGGCCGCCGCCCGCCGCCCAGCCACGGCGCGCCACAATACTCTGAGATCCCTGCGCGGCGTATTTGCACTTGGTTGCGGCGAGATGCGGCGCGGCGCCGCTACCGGCTGGGCGGCGGCGCCGGGATCGGACCGACGATCAGCGGCTGCGGTCGGCGCCGCGTCGCCGTCGGCGTCTGGCTGGGCTGACGCACCACCGGCACCGACGCCACCAGCCTGCCGGTCACCGCGCGAGCCGTCAGTCGACACGGGGGTCACGACCCGGGCCGGGTCACATCACACACGTCGGCCAGGTCTGGCTGGGCTGACGCACCACCGGCACCGACGCCACCAGCCTGCCGGTCACCGCGCGAGCCGTCAGTCGACACGGGGGTCACGACCCGGGCCGGGTCACATCACACACGCGCACACAGGTCACGGGGGTGTCTGGCTGGGCTGACGCACCACCGGCACCGACGCCACCAGCCTGCCGGTCACCGCGCGAGCCGTCAGTCGACACGGGGGTCACGACCCGGGCCGGGTCACATCACACACGTCGGCGTCTGGCTGGGCTGACGCACCACCGGCACCGACGCCACCAGCCTGCCGGTCACCGCGCGAGCCGTCAGTCGACACGGGGGTCACCACCCGGGCCGGGTCACATCACACACGTCGGCGTCTGGCTGGGCTGACGCACCACCGGCACCGACGCCACCAGCCTGCCGGTCACCGCGCGAGCCGTCAGTCGACACGGGGGTCACCACCCGGGCCGGGTCACATCACACACGCGCACACAGGTCACGGGGGTGTCTGGCTGGGCTGACGCACCACCGGCACCGACGCCACCAGCCTGCCGGTCACCGCGCGAGCCGTCAGTCGACACGGGGGTCACGACCCGGGCCGGGTCACATCACACACGCGCACACAGGTCACGGGGGTGTCTGGCTGGGCTGACGCACCACCGGCACCGACGCCACCAGCCTGCCGGTCACCGCGCGAGCCGTCAGTCGACACGGGGGTCACGACCCGGGCCGGGTCACATCACACACGTCGGCGTCTGGCTGGGCTGACGCACCACCGGCACCGACGCCACCAGCCTGCCGGTCACCGCGCGAGCCGTCAGTCGACACGGGGGGTCACCACCCGGGCCGGGTCACATCACACACGATCGGCGTCTGGCTGGGCTGACGCACCACCGGCACCGACGCCACCAGCCTGCCGGTCACCGCGCGAGCCGTCAGTCGACACGGGGGTCACCACCCGGGCCGGGTCACATCACACACGCGCACACAGGTCACGGGGGTGTCTGGCTGGGCTGACGCACCACCGGCACCGACGCCACCAGCCTGCCGGTCACCGCGCGAGCCGTCAGTCGACACGGGGGTCACGACCCGGGCCGGGTCACATCACACACGCGCACACAGGTCACGGGGGTGTCTGGCTGGGCTGACGCACCACCGGCACCGACGCCACCAGCCTGCCGGTCACCGCGCGAGCCGTCAGTCGACACGGGGGTCACGACCCGGGCCGGGTCACATCACACACGCGCACACAGGTCACGGGGGTGTCTGGCTGGGCTGACGCACCACCGGCACCGACGCCACCAGCCTGCCGGTCACCGCGCGAGCCGTCAGTCGACACGGGGGTCACCACCCGGGCCGGGTCACATCACACACGCGCACACAGGTCACGGGGGTGTGGAGCGATACCAAGCCTGCCGGTCACCGCGCGAGCCGTCAGTCTACACGGGGGTCACGACCGGGCCGGGTCACATCACACACGCGCACACAGGTCACGGGGGTGTCTGGCTGGGCTGACGCACCACCGGCACCGACGCCACCAGCCTGCCGGTCACCGCGCGAGCCGTCAGTCGACACGGGGGTCACGACCCGGGCCGGGTCACATCACACACGCGCACACAGGTCACGGGGGTGTCTGGCTGGGCTGACGCACCACCGGCACCGACGCCACCAGCCTGCCGGTCACCGCGCGAGCCGTCAGTCGACACGGGGGTCACGACCCGGGCCGGGTCACATCACACACGCGCACACAGGTCACGGGGGTGTCTGGCTGGGCTGACGCACCACCGGCACCGACGCCACCAGCCTGCCGGTCACCGCGCGAGCCGTCAGTCGACACGGGGGTCACGACCCGGGCCGGGTCACATCACACACGCGCACACAGGTCACGGGGGTGTCTGGCTGGGCTGACGCACCACCGGCACCGACGCCACCAGCCTGCCGGTCACCGCGCGAGCCGTCAGTCGACACGGGGGTCACGACCCGGGCCGGGTCACATCACACACGCGCACACAGGTCACGGGGGTGTCTGGCTGGGCTGACGCACCACCGGCACCGACGCCACCAGCCTGCCGGTCACCGCGCGAGCCGTCAGTCGACACGGGGGTCACGACCCGGGCCGGGTCACATCACACACGCGCACACAGGTCACGGGGGTGTGTGGAGCGATACCAGCCTGCCGGTCACCGCGCGAGCCGTCAGTCGACACGGGGGTCACGACCCGGGCCGGGTCACATCACACACGCGCACACAGGTCACGGGGGTGTGTGGAGCGATACCAGCCTGCCGGTCACCGCGCGAGCCGTCAGTCGACACGGGGGTCACGACCCGGGCCGGGTCACATCACACACGCGCACACAGGTCACGGGGGTGTCTGGAGCGATACCAGCCTGCCGGTCACCGCGCGAGCCGTCAGTCGACACGGGGGTCACGACCCGGGCCGGGTCAATCACACACGCGCACACAGGTCACGGGGTGTGGAGGATACAGCCTCGGTACGCGCGAGCCGTCAGTAGGTAGAGCGGGTATGTGTTTTTTTTTTTGTTAGGTTGAGATACGCCGGTCACGCGGAGCCGTCAGTCGAACGGTAGACCGCGGTCAATAGCAAAGGTCACGGGGGTGCTGGAGCGATACCAGCCTGCCGGTCACCGCGCGAGCCGTCAGTCGACACGGGGGTCACGACCCGGGCCGGGTCACATCACACACGCGCACACAGGTCACGGGGGTGTGTGGAGCGATACCAGCCTGCCGGTCACCGCGCGAGCCGTCAGTCTACACGGGGGTCACGACCGGGCCCGCGTCAGGTCACGCACGCACACGCAAAGTCGCGGGGGTATCTGTAGAACAGGCTCAGTTCACGTACATGCATAGTGCGTGGGTCACTGGTGGTAAGTGGAGAGCATGATCAGTATACGGAGGCAGGTCGACGGACCAATCGGACAGGGGACAGTGTCTGCTCTGTATGGAAGGCTTGCTCTAACACTGACTACGTAGTGCATCATGATCAGGGTATTACGCAATTATACCACCGTGCTGGGAACGCCGCACGAAACTAAGGTATCAATAGTGATGCCCAAGCTCTAACAAGAGCCAAAAGGGTGTATTCCAGTCATCACTTATTCACTGTGGCACAGACCATCCATGGCACAGCCACGATCTTCGGATGCATACCAAAACGAGGAAATTCACCGATCGACCCCTGTGGCGTCGACGCTATGCGATACTGACTCCATTGACACCAAACGTACACGATCCCCAGACGCGGATCCACTGGCCGAGGCCTAGCCTCTGAAAACGTTTTCTCGCCCCAATATCGATGCATAATCCTGGCTTCGCCTCTGCTCGGTGGCAAAGACCCTTCGGCCTTCGGACCCCTTGACACAGAACTTTCAGCCTTCGAGCCCCTTGGCGCAGACCCTACGCCTTCTGACCCCTTATGTCCGGACCACCCAATGTCGGCTTGCTACTACAGGCCTTCACCGGCAGCCATCCTGATGCTATTCCTGCCGCAGACCTCTATCTCAGGCCGCGTGACAGATATGCACGTGCACGTGCCACTGCCTGGGATGCGGCGCGCACGTCCCACACACCGGGACGTGCAGCGGCGCGACCGTCCACCGGTCGCGGCCGGTCACAGCGCCGAGTTGCGCAACGTGCCGGTTCGTCCATGCGAGTGTGTTGGCGGTGCACCTCGGCGGCGGCGGTGCACCGCGCGGCGCGCGAGGACTACTGTGCGTGGCTCGCCCCCCCCCCCCACACCTGATCAATACAACTGGAGAGACGGCGGCACCAGATAAGCGGCGCGCTAACCTTGCGCGCCCGCACTGGCCCGCCAGTTTTACGATGACGTCTGGCGCAGTCAAGGGCGCGGGTCGGCGCCGTCCGCCGAGGTGGCATCGGCCCGCCGCCCAAGCTGCCCACCGTGGTAACGTGAGTCAATTGGACGGAGGGGATGTGTGTGTGGGGGGGGGGGGGGGTACCGACGAGACGTGTCTTCTCAGCTGCAGATCACGAGGGCCACACCCGGCGGGGTAGTTCGGGCGGCTGCAGTTTTCCGTGAGATGGGGCTGCCCGCTCAATTCTCCCAGCTGTGCCGGCTGGCTGCACCACTCTGCGATCAGGGATTTATAAGATGACAGCTAAATTACACGATGGATTGACATCACTGGAGCCGAACGGCGAGCAGTATTACAGGCACTGTTGCACCCGAATAGGAGCAGGTGCCGAGGAAAGTCACGCCGCTTGTTGACAGTCTGATGTGCGGCTGTATAGGCCAGCGGTTGCCATCTATGGACGCATGTACATTAATTAGTGGCGTTCAGGTAGGTAATGACACGCGATTAAGCATAAGGGTGTTTTTTTATCTCTTAGAAACGCTTAGGGTTGTCAAATTTATGATGTTTTGGGATGTTAATACACAGGTGTAATAGCTTTTTTCCTCTTTTTTTTCTAAAAAGCTCTCGATCGCCTCAACTGGCATTTTTAATTGCGTTGGTGAAAACAGACGTGGCGTTTCTAACATCAAATAATGTGTATGTGACATGGTGTGGTGCAAATCGTGAATTATATGGACGAAAGTAGTCAGTTATTATGGTATTTTTATCGTTTTGCTGGCAGCAGTTCTGTTGCTGGCGAAAACGCGGTATTTGATTTGATTACTGAGGTGAGCTCAAGCTCGAATCATCGATTAGGTTGGGCATGTTAGGCTGCTTGACAATCAGATGGATGTGTGGAAAAAAGTCCGTGACCTCATCAAGGTAAATGACCTTGGATGAAGTAAGATGGCTGCATTTGACAATTTGAAGTAGCACATGGTACTCTTGGATCCCAAATACCACATTAGCGTCTAATTTGTACCCAGAAAAGCAAGAACTACCAAACTGCGGTCATTGTGAAAATGTCGAAATTTGATAGCACCTATTTGACCTCACCTGGTACCTTTAATATGGGTCTAAGCTTAGCATTTGGCACTCGTTGTTACTCCCGAGACACAAAGTTACATTTTTGTACAATCTGTATAGTGTCGTTCCAAAAATCGAGACTTCGACTGAAGCTTCATATTGTGTGCCCAGATTTGGCCTTTGACCAATTGGTTGACCCCAGGGGTCAACCAATGACTTCGGTGGTTCATACTATGTGACTCGTGAGGTCTGGTGTCAAGTTATGCGCTGACTTTTACTTTGTGTCTCTAGAATGCATAGTTTAGAATCGTCAGCTGGAGCGAAGGCTGCAGACTTCAACTTAACACTCATGTGTAACAGCAAATAATCACGTTTTCAAAAATGCGAGATGAGGCGATTGAGATCATTGTTTTTGTCGAGCTGAGGTCTATACATCAAGGATGGGATGAGACAGTGCCCATCGCCGGTACGCTCCCAGCTTCTGGTTGTTGTGAGTGGCTCGTTTGTGCTTCAGTTTGTTGTGCTGCGGTATCCATTTGCTTCCGTTTTCAGCTTCCACTGGTCGTACTTGTGTCATACCCTTCTGACATATAACGTATGCCCCTCCCAATGAGATACTTCGATCAGGCACCTGAACAATTGTTGTGACATTTGCTCTGAATTTTATATTTGGCGGGTTAAAGCGAACGTTACCAAAAAGCCAGAAGGTCAAGTACCCTGATTCGTCAAATCTAAAATCCAGAGAAAATGTCACAACAACAATTGTTCAGGTGGCTAATCGAAGTATCTCATTGGAAGGATTATAAGTTGTAAGTATCCTGTCAGTCATTGTTTTTTTATCTGTTTGGATTAAAAGCGAGATAAGATTCTTAAAAGCTCTCGAGACCGGACACTTGGATCCCATTCTTGCATCGGCTCCTAGGCGACTCCAAAGGTTACACTTAATCTCTTCCAATGGCTGTTCCAAAATGTGATGCAACGGTGTATCAGCAATTGCATCATCTGAACAGCATCAGCAAGGCATGATCAGCAGCTGCTTAAAACTAAAGATCAAGCAATATCAAGACAAATCCGACGTCAAAATTCAATTCACATCCCGAAGCCATCAGACCAATAGTCGTCCAGGTGGCACCCACACAAGACTCAGCTTCCTCCTGCGCAATTATCAGCCCACCTTGCACTACTCTCAGCCCCCACCGGTGCCATTTTCAGACCCCACTTGTGCCACTACCAGCCCCCATCGGTACCGTTCACAGACTCTACTTGTGCCACTCTCAGTCCCCACCGATATCATTATCAGACTCCGCTTGTGCCACTCTCAGACTCATCACCGATATCAGGGACGAGTGGTCTAGGGGTAAGATGCTCGTCTCACAATCGAAAGGTTGTGGGTTCGAGTCTCACCCGTCGCTACTCTTTGCCCGCGACCAATCGGCGTGAGAGATTGGCGACGCTACATGACTCAACGGTCGACGTGTCGTAAAAACCAATAACCGAATCATCACCGATATCATTCTCAGACTCCGCTTGTGCCACTCTCAGACTCATCACCGATATCATTATCAGACTCCGCTTGTGCCACTCTCAGACTCATCACCGATATCATTCTCAGACTCCGCTTGTGCCACTCTCAGACTCATCACCGGTACCGTTCGCAGACTCTACTTGTGCCACTCTCAGCCCCCACCGGTACCGTTCTCAGACTCAACTACCCTCAAATTCACCAGCACCACTCTCAACAGCCACCTGTGCCATTCCCAGACCCTTGTCTGCACCACTCCCAGTCCCATCTCTCCCCGCGGTAGCCCCACGTGCACCGGTCTCAGTCGCCCACGTGTGGTGGTCTCAGCCGACCACGTGCACCGGTCTCAGTCGCCCACGTGTGGTGGTCTCAGCCGACCACGTGCACCGGTCTCAGCCGTCACCTGTACTGGGCGGTGCTCCAGCGGTAGCCCTTGTCGTCAGCCTCGTACTGGACGACCCGTAGACTGCCGTCCTCCTCCACATACCCGTACAGGCCCGTGACCAAGCCGTTAGCGTTCCGGCTCTCCTGGCGGAACGACTGGTGCTCTCCACCGCCTGCAGGGGTCACAGGTTACAGGTCAGAACGACTGGTGCTGTCCACCGCCTGCAGGGGTCACAGGTCAGAACAGTGGAGGGGTCACAGTTCACAGGTCAGAACACTGGAGGGGTTATGGGTTGCAGGTCAGAACGCTGGTGCTGTCCACCACCTGGAGGTGTCACAGGTCACAGGTCAGAAAAATGTCCACCCGTCTCCTCGCGGGGTATCAAAGGTCACAGATCAAAATACTGGTGACCGGTGCTGCTCGCCAGCTGGGGAGATAAGCGTTGGGTAGCTTGCACCACCTGGCTGAGATGAGAGCGGTGCGGTGCGGCGGGCTGGTCAGATGTACATTGGTACGCGATTTGTGGATTCCTGCATGTTTATCTGGCATGAAATCGTGGCAAGCATCCGCGCTGGGATGTAGCTTGCGGGCAAATTAATGGCACGGATGCATTGCGATGTTCGAACTTGGGTGCTTGGGGCTTCGGTTTCCACAGGCTGAAGTTACGTGAATTAGGGTGCTTGGGGCTTCGGTGTCTACAGGCTGAAGCTACGGGAATTAGGGTGTTTGGGGCTTCGGTGTCCACAGGCTGAAGCTACGGGAATTAGGGTGCTTGGGGCTTCGGTGTCCACAGGCTGAAGCTACGGGAATTACGGTGCTTGTGGATTCGGCGTCCAGAGGCTGAAGTTACGGGAATTAGGGTGATTGGGGCTTCGGTGTCCACAGGCTGAAGCTACGGGAATTAGTGTGCTTGGGGCTTTGGTGTCCACAGGCTGAAGCTACGGGAATTAGTGTGCTTGGGGCTTTGGTGTCCAGAGGCTGAAGTTACGGGAATTAGGGTGATTGGGGCTTCGGTGTCCACAGGCTGAAGCTACGGGAATTAGGTGCTTGGGCTTGTGTACGGCTTAAACTAAGGGAAATTGGGTGCTTGGGGCTTTGGTGTCCACAGGCTGAAGCTACGGGAATTACGGTGCTTGTGGATTCGGCGTCCAGAGGCTGAAGTTACGGGAGTTATGTTAGTGGGTGCACATGTGGGAATCAGAAGCTTGTGTCTGTAAACACATAGCCTGTAACCAGATAATGTAAACCCAATTGACACTCACATCACAATTAGCCAGTTCAACATGAATTATACGCAATGGGATCAAGTACTGCACCAGTAAATATTTGTGTCGGGATCAGGTACTGGATCGGTACATATCCGGAGCTGCGCAGCACACAAGTACATCGGCCAAAACATGCAACACACATGTAAGCACATAGACCAGTCCGGATAGAATAGCAAACGCGCAAACTGGAAGCAAGACAGGGGCGGTTCTAAGGTGGGCACAAGGGCATGTGCCCCCTCCCGGAGACGCGGCACCTATTGACTGGAAAAAGGTGCCCTTCTGGGACCCTCTAGTGCACACCCTCCCCCGCCTTGGAAAACCCAAAACATGTGACGTCCATGGAGAGAAATGGCACTCCTGCAGACCAGGACAAGATTAAACGCGCAAGCTGGAAGCAAGATAGGAGCAGATCCAAGGGGACACATGAGGGAATGTGCCCCCTGAAGATGCGGCGCTCCTCCGACCGGAAAAGGTACCACTCGACACTCGAGTGGCCCCCCTCGCCATGAAAATGCTCTGAAATCAGTGGCGACCCTCCAGAGACATGGCGCCTGCAGGCGAGTGCCTACCCAATCAACATTTCTGCATCCGGCCTTGAATCAAGACGCCTCACTGTACACTGCACAGGTGCCTAAGATCTGGAGACTACAATATCGAACATGGGTGGAACTCGGTGCAACTCCAGTCACACATACGAGTACAGCTACCTTCACCTATCGCAACCGCTGAGCTGTATCAGATAGCATCCCGCCGGCTGCCACTACATTAGCGAAGATAACAGACTGCATCGAAAGCTGCGTCACTAAGTGTGCTGTTCTGAATCAGAGAATGTTATGCAATTGTTTCGATAGGAATCAGGTGCCAGAAGTGCCTCATGAGAGTCCGGACTCGAAGGATAAATTGACGTCTGAGCACGCATGTATGCACCCCGATATATGCAGTGAGGAGGTGTATTTGTCACAAGAGGTTTTCGCAAGCAATATGCTGTCCGTGCAATCTCATGAGTCCGTGCAAAATACTATGGCCTGTGGGAGGTTACTTACTGGCACTAGTCAGTACTGCTGCAGTACAGTGCAGTGTCAGCACTGACACACTTGGTGTTATGGCTAACCATGCAGAGGCAGTGGTCAGCGAGTGGCAGCGATAGGTGTTATGGCTAACCATGCAGAGGCAGTGGTCAGCGAGTGGCAGCGATAGGTGTTATGGCTAACCATGCAGAGGCAGTGGTCAGCGAGTGGCAGCGGTAGGTGCTATGGCTAACCATGCAGAGGCAGTGGTCAGCGAGTGGCAGCGATAGGTGTTATGGCTAACCATGCAGAGGCAGTGGTCAGCGAGTGGCAGCGATAGGTGTTATGGCTAACCATGCATGGGCAGTGGTCAGCGAGTGGCAGCGATAGGTGTTATGGCTAACTATGCAGAGGCAGTGGTCAGCGAGTGGCAACGATAGGTGTTATGGCTAACCATGCATGGGCAGTGGTCAGCGAGTGGCAGCGGTAGGTGTTATGGCTAACCATGCAGAGGCAGTGGTCAGCGAGTGGCAGCGATAGGTGTTATGGCTAACCATGCAGAGGCAGTGGTCAGCGAGTGGCAGCGATAGGTGTTATGGCTAACCATGCAGAGGTAGTGGTCAGCGAGTAGCAGCGATAGGTGTTATGGCTAACCATGCATGGGCAGTGGTCAGCGAGTGGCAGCGATAGGTGTTATGGCTAACCATGCAGAGGCAGTGGTCAGCGAGTGGCAGCGATAGGTGTTATGGCTAACCATGCATGGGCAGTGGTCAGCGAGTGGCAGCGATAGGTGTTATGGCTAACCATGCAGAGGCAGTGGTCAGCGAGTGGCAGCGGTAGGTGCTATGGGTAACCATGCAGAGGCAGTGGTCAGCGAGTGGCAGCGATAGGTGTTATGGCTAACCATGCAGAGGCAGTGGTCAGCGAGTGGCAGCGATAGGTGTTATGGCTAACCATGCAGAGGCAGTGGTCAGCGAGTGGCAGCGGTAGGTGCTATGGCTAACCATGCAGAGGCAGTGGTCAGCGAGTGGCAGCGATAGGTGTTATGGCTAACCATGCAGAGGAAATGGTCAGCGAGTGGCAGCGATAGGTGTCATGGCTAACCATGCAGAGGCAGTGGTCAGCGAGTGGCAGCGGTAGGTGTTATGGCTAACCATGCAGAGGTAGTGGTCAGCGAGTGGCAGCGATAACGTGTTATGGCTAACCATGCATGGGCAGTGGTCAGCGAGTGGCAGCGATAGGTGTTATGGCTAACCATGCATGGGCAGTGGTCAGCGAGTGGCAGCGATAGGTGTTATGGCTAACTATGCAGAGGCAGTGGTCAGCGAATGGCAGCCGTAGGTGCTATGGCTAACCATGCAGAGGTAGTGGTCAGCGAGTGGCAGCGATAGGTGTTATGGCTAACCATGCTGAGGCAGTGGTCAGCGAGTGGCAGCGGTAGGTGTTATGGCTAACCATGCAGAGGCAGTGGTCAGCGAGTGGCAGCGATAGGTGTATGTCGCCAACTACGTCCTTGTTTCGCTGCTCGGACGGACGCCGGGACCGCTCCGGTAAACCAACAGCCCTTCCCTAGCGCCCCGGATCAGTGGTGATGTGTGCAGACCGCCGACATTCCTCAGAACATCTTGAGCAGCTGCACGTGCATTGTCCGACGGATTAGCAGTATTTTGATGCAGTGGATGAGAAGCGGTTGCTCACTGTCCGGTACGTTGGCCGTGGCTGTCTTTTTCATCTTTTTCTGCACTTTGCATCCAGTAAGAAGAGGAAAGTTGAGCTTAAATCCACAACTGTCCCGAATTGAAGTGGATTTAAATTTTCTACGTTGACATCCACTCGGAGGTGCTGTTTTATATACTTTTGAGGGGCAAGTGCGTGCATGCACTTGACTAAAAAGAACGGTTTTCAAGGGATTGATTGGGTTTTTAGGACCGGAGCCCTTAAGCTCGGTTCACACTATGGCCTTTTGACGCTTTCCGACCGTTTATTCATCGTTTTTATGCCGTTTCGTCAAACAAACGGAAGTCGAACGTATTTCAGACGCCCGTCAAAACTGTGTTTTACGAACGTTTAACGCGATCGGAGCGTCGCACAGTGTGAACCGGGGTATGTCACGACCGCGTAATGAACGTCTATCTGGCGTCCAAAAGATATATTTAGTTTATCTTTTCAACGCCGATTCGGCGTTTAACGTTCTGTTGATGTGATTGAGTGGTCGCGAGATATTCGAAGTTTTGTTGGCTGTCTATAACCAGGTTGGAAGCATTGATTTGCCTGTGGCTAGAATATTGCATTTCCTAGCACACCTCTTGTGGTCACGTGGTAGAGAGGTAGCCCTGAAAAATAGTCACAGGCGGAATTGTATGCAATGTTGTGTTGCATACGTGTTGCAAGTGCCTATTGCAATGTTGCAAGTGCCTATTGTAAGCAATGAAAAACCCCTGACAATTCCTGATACTCCAAACACAACTTGGCACACCCAAGTTATGCATCGGATGGTGAAAAGCATATTCATAATTTCCATTGCTGTAAATGCCAATTCATTGGAATTGGCATTGGAATTGGCACATGTAAATGAGCAATATATCTCAGCTTGCATTGATACAAGTATTCAGGATTTCCACACAACTTGAATCGGCGGCAGTCGCGTCAGAATGGTCTCATTGGCGTCATAATTGATTCGCAGGGAAGCGTAAAATGAACGTTTTCATTCGGGGAACAGCGTGTGTTATTCCCGATGTATTTCCGCTCGTTTTACGACGTATATCTTCTGTTTGACGTTCGATATCCGTTCGTTTTACGAATGATTGACGTTCCGAAGAACCAAGTGTGAACCGAGCTTAACTTGGTGAGCTGACGGAAATGGTGAGGTGTGATGCCGGCGGTTGGCGTAGCAAAGCATCGCATAATCACTCTTCAAAAACATTGGGCCCTCACTGGTTACTCTGGGAGGACAACACCATTACCAGAGAGGAACACTGAGGGGACTACATGACTACCAGAGAGGATCACTGAGGGATAATACCAGGGAGGACCACTGAGAGGACAACCCCATTACCAGGGAGGACCATTGGAAGGACAGCAACATTACCAGAGAGGACCACTGGAAGGACAGCACCATTACCAGGGAGGACCAATGGTAGGACAACACCATTACCAGGGAGGACCGCTGGAAGGACAGCACCATTACCAGGGAGGACAACACCTTGACCAACAATTACCGACATACCTTCTATTTGCACCGACGATGGCTTCAATTGGCTAACATTTTGAAACAGTTCGGGGAAATTGTCAACATGAATTGGGATCTCGGGAATCTCCCACTTAGAATATGACTAACCCAGGAAGCAATCCTGGTGAAGTGGTGTGTGGCAGACTCCCAACGCCGAGATGTGGCCTCAGTGGGTCGGTGAGTGAGTTCAGCCAAAATTCCGTCTAGATGGTATTCAGAATTATGTTATCCGGAACTCTGATCCCAGAGTGAGTCATTGTATGAATCACATCAAACGGACACATTGGCAGTCAACCAAAGAATGTTGTCCAGTAGCCCACTCAGGGCCAATCTGGAGAGGGTGTGCACTGCAAGGTCATCATCGACCTCGGCAAATTCCGAGCTGAGGACGACTAGGCAGAGCCGGATTCCAAACTCAACTACTGTGCACGTGCAATTAAAGGGAGAGGCACACTAACAGAGCACCGAACGAGCTATCGCATCAGCTAAGTCCGAGCGTCACGCAATCTAGACTCGACTCTCATAAAGCAGCCAATCCCGCTGGCCGTAACTGGAATCCGCACTGCATATGAATATATATATATATGTGTGTGTGTGTGTGTGACTTCTTGATGTGACAGGTCACCCTCGGTAGCCAAGCGTGAACCAAACTCGTGCACAAAACGCGTGGCGTTCGCACATGCTTCCAAGTGAAATCATTCGGATCGAAATATCCACACCCAACTTAAATCATTCTGCACACAGGACAGATGCAGCCGTAACGGACAACTAGTGTTCATAACCCTAAGGTCTTTCGACAGCTTTGTCAGTTCCAAAATCCATCTTTGCAGGCATTATACAAACTTTGCTATCTTTTGGTAACAAGATATCAGCATGCACCACAACTATCCTCTTTCAACCAGATGCCCGTGAACATTTGGAGCATTAACACGCGCACTGGAGAGGGGGGGGGGCGAAATCCGCCCACCCCTCCGGTTTTTCGTAAATAACTGCAGATTTTAACGGTCGATATACGCGATTTTCTGCGTACCTGCTTAGAAATGAACGGCACGTTGTTTAAAGTAAGAAAAATGGAAATCGGCAGAAAATTTTTCAAGTTAGGGGCCGTTAAAGTAAAAACAAATTCTAGGGCCAGACCACAAAAATCGGCGCTAATGCGCTTCCCGTATATTCGCAAAAGGGAAGCGTTCTTGGCAACACTAGCGACTTGTTTGATGTATATTAATATGCTATATAGTTTCAAGGTCATGTTAGGTCATCGAGGTCAAGTCAGGTCAAGTTCATGACAGGTTAATGGAACCAAACTTGATCAACTGGAATGTTGTCATAAATGCACTACTGTTTGTCATTTGTACTGTTTGTCATTGCGTTTCCATACTTTATTCATGTACTTCACTCCTTTCTTAACGAAGCCGATTGCTCCGAGCTGCCCGACGGAGCAGTCGGGCGGGCGGCCCGGTTCCGGTAACTGGAACAGGTAACTGACCTGATAAAGTGGTGCTATATAGGTGACCTGAGGTCAAATGTTGGGTCTAGCATCTGCATTGCATCATTAGTAATGTTCAAAACATCATTGATGCCCATTTTTGAGCATTTAAACACAATCACAGCGATCCATAACGATGACAAGCCAATCCACGCAAAACCAGAAACTTTTGCAAATTTGACCTCATTTGACCTTGAAGATATTGACCTAAGGTCATCAGATTTGCACACAATAGAGTTCACTACCGTACCCATCGACTCTGCGAATTTTGTTCCTCCAGCTTTACTAGGAGCCGAGATCTTAGGGGGGGGCGGAATCCGCCCCCCCCCTTCCAGTGCGCGTAATTTTAAGAGGCCCTCCAGGGCGCGTGTTAACACGCCGCTGCTGTTTACACGGTTCAATGTTGAAAGGGACCGGTGCATGCAAATGCTGGATGCTTTGGGCGAATGCAATTTGCATTCTAACGCTAAGATAATCGGTTTCTACCGTGGTGATTAGAACACACCACTATAGTGGTGTGTTCAGATATATCTGCGTGAGCGTTGAGCGGCGCAGCGGTTACCTTCGCTGGGATCAGAAGGTTTAACGGCTTCCCGGTGCCGACCAACATGAGCCCATTCCCTTTGCAGGCGAAGCACATGCACACGGTGGTCAAACACGGTGCTTATGATAGTCGACCAGTTGAAAGCGTGCTAAGGTTTACCGCTCAGCGTGTCTGTAAAGAGGCTACGGGTCTGCGTGTCTACAAAAGGATACATATGCGTGCGTGACTACAAAGGTTCTGCGGCTCTGCGTGACTACAGAGGTTCTGCGGCTCTGCGTGACCACAGAGGTTCTGCGGATCTGCGTGACTACAGAGGTTCCGCGGCTCTGCGTGACTACAGAGGTTCTGCGGCTCTGCATGACTACAGAGGTTCTGCGGCTCTGCGTGACTACAGAGGTTCTGCGGCTCTGCGTGACTACAGAGGTTCTGCGGCTCTGCGTGACTACAGAGGTTCTGTGGCTCTGCGTGACTACAGAGGTTCTGCGGCTCTGCGCATCTTCAACCGGTTCTGCGGCTCTGCGCATCTACAGCCGGTTCTGTAGCTCTGCGTGTCTGCTGAGGCTCCGCGGCTCTGTGTGTTAACAGACGGTTTTGGACTTCGGAATCTAGTAGTGGTAATGGTGTGGTACGATTATTAGATACATGGCGCAGGATTATTCAACACAGAACCAATCAAACGCTTGTCGCCTTATTCTTCTTTTTGTTCCTAGATTGAGGTTGGTAGTGAGTATTGTATATACGTGGGTGTGGGCATTGCATAGACATGTTTGGTGGGACCTGTGATATAATAATTGCTTTGCAACCATCGTCATGGATGGAGAAGCTTCAAAATTATTGGTCAGGCCAAATGCGAGAATGATGTCAATATGTTTGGTGAGGCCCAATGCAGGAATGCTGCCAATTTGTTTGGCGAGGTCCAGTACAGGAATGCTGCCGATTTGTTGGTGGGATCCAATGCAGGAATGCTGCCAATTTGATTGGTGGGGCCCAATGCAGGGATGCTACTTTTTTTGGTGGGGCCCACCCCGTAGAGTATCAGGATAAGAGAACAAAAAAGTTGGTGAGGCGAAGGCAAAGATGGTGTGGCCCAGGCCTCACCAAACGCATAGGAAGCTCCACTCGTGACCACCATGTTATTAATACCTGCCAATACAAAAAGTGTCTTGATAAACGGCTAATTTTCAATTCATCTTCTGGGAATGAACGAGGTCCTCGAAGATGATGTAAATTTCCGCATCGCTTCAATTTAATAGAAAAACCCAGCGATGCTACTTTATATTAGATAGCGTATATCAGAAAACTGATCTTTTAACCGGACTTCAATTCATTTTTATCGGGTCCCAACTGGGCTTGGTCGCATCAGACAGGCAGGGCTGGGGCTTCGGTTCCAACGTTCTGGGTATTCGCCACCGCCGGTCAACACCTCTGCAAGGTCATTGCCCATGCATGACTAACAGCTAGGTATGGCACTGGAGGCTTCATTTGTGAATCGACACCGAAGTACCCATGATTCTTCAATACACGAATGCCAACACTTCTGCGTATCGACGCGTGAGTGTGCGATGGTGATTACAATGTGAAAACTCACTCAGCACGCTACATTTACTGCAGCTCTACTAAGTGGCGTCTTCAGCAGCACGGACTCGAACGAAAGAAGCAACGATGACCATGTTTATCTAGTCTCGAATCGCACACAGCAGTTCCTGAAAAGGACTGTGTTTTTATATTTCAAACTTGATTGAGTACGATTGTTGTTTTGTTATGCAAATCGGTTCTATTAAAGACGTATGTCGAAACGATGACATATTTAGCGACTGAACTGAACTCAATTGTACGTTTATTGCTACTTTCAACGACGTTATAGACACTCTAAGGCCGCCAGAATAAATAAGGCATGCGAGAGCATGCCTACAGCTGTATGACCACTAGGTTCGATATACCAATTGACATGACGCAAGAAGTGATGACCTACGGTTAAACATCCGACGGGTGACGTACGACTACGGGGACGCAGCTCCCAGAACCATCGGGAATTGGCTGTCCTGTATTTACCTGTCGACGTGAATGTACATACATGGCCAACTGAGGTAAGCAGCGAAGGAGAGCTTCACTGGCGGACCTCAGAATGACGTCATATGTAGCCATGTTTCGGTGTGGTGATGTTCTGGGCGATGAATTGCTATTTAAAGGAATCCTACTGTAGATACGTACACATGCACAATAACAAAACAGTACCGTAAAGGGGCGGGGGATACCACCGAACTTGCAGCCAAACTATTTGCATCTTGTTACGCCAGCAAATCATCTTATTGTCGCGTGGTTCCTTTAATGCTGAACTACTGCTAATGCTAATGAATATCAACATATGCGTGCGTCATCTTTGCTAATTTGCACGACTGAAGACCGGTCGCCAAGAGGAAGCACGCGTCGGTTTCGTCTGCGGCTATGTTTAGACTGGCTGCCGATGATGGGTCCTGACGTAGTGCACTCCGGTCACCTGTAGCACGACTGGCTGTGGCTGACATTCGGACTGACAACCTTTGACCAGCTGTTCACTACTCGGGGCAGCTATGGGACAGGCTAGGTTCGTACAGCTACCGCGGAATGCATATGTGCATGCATTGTCGGTACATGTTACCACGAATGAGCAAAATTGGAAGCATTTTAAATTCTGCGTAAGCTGCGGCATATTTCCATGGATATTGGCAACGGTTGCATATGCATTTGCAGAACTTTGTGGGCGCATATGTAGGAGTCTGTTGGTTAAGATTCGCAAGGGGCAGGAAGACAGTGAGTGAGGACTATGTCTAAACATAATAGGATTTTGACGGCTCAAGCCTGCGCAATCTCAATGACTATGTGAATAGCCAGGTGCTTACGGGGGATGGAGGCATTTTAGCACAACCAAAACTGGACGGGCACATTTTCTAAATGGTGGTCACGGATTAGCTCTCTCCCGTGCGGGACGTGGGGTTGCTGCTGCACCACCCTCCTCCCCATCCCCAGATGTTTTTTTGGGCGACCACGGCAAAACACCGCGTGTTAGTGCACCGCCACTTGACATGTCTTATGGGGCATCCTTTGGCGACCTAATGGCGTGAAGATTTGACGATTTCATGTCAGGTCACTGACCTATGACCTCATAAGTGGAAACATGTCAGGGCGTTTCCCGCCAAAACAGCAAATATTGGCAATTAATCTCAGTTATTGCCGCCAAATCGCCAATGATGGATATCGTATGGTGTTGGACAACTGAGGTAATCTGTCTGCATACATCATTGACTTATCAAAGGTCAGCCTAGGGCACTGACCTAGCTTAACCTCAGGTAACATTTTCAAGCTAGAAGTTACTCTGAGGTGAACTTGGACGTTAAAACTGAACTTGACATCAAATTTTACGCCTGGTTGCTGAAAACGGTGTTTCGGAAACTATTTCGGTAACCTCTAAAATGAGCGTAAAATTCTGACCTCATCTGACCCCTTATTTATGGGCCAAAATGCAACAAATCTCACATGGTTAGTATCCAAACTATGGTGAATATGTGGAGTTCGCATTTACTATTATTTTCACATGACCAACGATCAAAAGTAAAGTTTTCGATTTGTGTGACAGATTGACCTCATAGTGACCTGAGAGGTCACCCATTGATCCAAAGTTCAAAGGTTGGGCATCAATTGCCAGACCTCAAATTGTGCAATGCGCTGTTCTTTTGCTCCATGCCGCTAGCTCTCTCTCTCTCTCTCTCTCTGTTTTGAAATACTAAAGGAAGTCGTAACATCCCACCCCTCCCTGCACTTGCGAAGGTGGCGAAACACCGTACATATGCGAGAGCAAACATCCCTAAGGTCGTGTCGGCGGACCATCGGTATTTTTGTAGACAAGCCGATATAGAATTTTGTCTTCCGTCATCCCCTACTGCATTCACCTTCCTGTCACGTCATAACATTCCTCAGGTCTTGTCCATGCACTTTCTGACACCACCGCTTTGGTAGCTGGTAAGTCCACTGTCGGTGCACCATCGAGCCCCCGATAGCCAACTGCCAATCACTGGTGGTTGCATGGTACATGTGTGTACAGTGCACGTGTGCATGTGTGTACACATTCCGGTCACAGAGACTCACAACTGCCCGACCGACAGCGGCCGCCGGCGACCCTTGGTCCCAACCGGCGCCAACGGTCCTACTCAGGCTTTCACTTCACCCGCGGCACTTCGAAGCTGTGATCATGACCTGCGGCGGTGTGAGACAACAGCAGCAGGAGCTGACCTAAAGCCCGACGGCACTGGCGGCGCAGTCGCTGGGCAACTATGGTGTCCCGTACCAGGGCAGTTCGTGCGCAGCCGTTACTAGCTGGAATCTCCCCGCACATTGCAGCATTGCAGAGGCTCAGACGCTGTCGGTGTGGTTCTTCGGCATAGCACCACCGTACGTTAATGCCAGATTATGGCTGAATAATGCCTGCGGTGTATTTTTCACAGGTGATGACGTATTTTTGACATTTGGAGGCATTATCCGGTTCCAATAGCATCTGCAGACGAGGTACAAAAGAAGTGCGGTGTTGCGAGAGCCGTCGAGAAGATGTGGCAGCAATTGGCGATGATTCACAACATCCAGTCAAGGATAGCGCCAGTGAGCCTCTCGTGGGAACGTGAGGCGTGGACGTCGGCATATCTTAGCGACCGCACAGCCTGGCAGCTGGCCGACGTCCGTGTTGGAAACTGAACTGAGCCGCGCAAAACGGCAGGCTGTCGGTCCAGGTGGCGCACAGTCGGGAGCTGCTAACGGAGCAGCTGGACAATACGCCGCCAGTACGGCTTGACATTGACAACTGGTCGGCAGCGGGCGGCGGCAGCTGGACAATACGCTGCCAGTACGGCCTGACATTGACAACTGGTCGGCAGCGGGCGGCGGCAGCTGGATAATACGCCGCCAGTACGGCCTGACATTGACAACTGGTCGGCAGCGGGCGGCGGCAGCTGGACAATACGCTGCCAGTACGGCTTGACATTGACAACTGGTCGGCAGCGGGCGGCGGCAGCTGGACAATACGCCGCCAGTACGGCTTGACATTGACAACTGGTCGGCAGCTGGACAATACGCTGCCAGTACGGCTTGACATTGACAACTGGTCGGCAGCTGGACAATACGCCGCCAGTACGGCTTGACATTGACAACTGGTCGGCAGCTGGACAATACGCTGCCAGTACGGCTTGACATTGACAACTGGTCGGCAGCTGGACAATACGCTGCCAGTACAGCTTGACATTGACAACTGGTCGGTAGCGGGCGGCGGCAGCGACTGCCCGTGAGCGTGGTTGGACCGTGGAAGATGTACACCGTTGTAGACGTATGCAGACGTATGCAGAGGTATACACTGACGTATGCAGACACCAGCCGACGGGGGCATGCTATCCATTTGGCGTTCTGTATGCATGCATTTCTTGCCAGGTGATGTTCACATGATATTGCTGAAACCGTTTCACAAGGCGAAGGGGAAACCATCACCGTAGCCAGTTATCATCACCGTAGCCAAAAAAGAAGAAGATACCGAACTTAAACTTTTGTTTGTCGTCTGTGAGGTCAGAGGCCACTGCAGGCTGCCTCTCCATTACTGCACTTACATCCTCTCCACTCCTGCATACATTGACAGCCTCTCCACTCCTGCGTACATTGACAGCCTCTCCACTACTGCGCTTACAGCCTCTCCACTCCTGCATACATTGACAGCCTATCTACTCATGCGTACATTGGCAGCCTCTCCAATCCTGCGTACATTGGCAGCCTCTCCACTCCTGCATACATTGACAACCTCTCCACTCCTGCGTACATTGACAGCCTCTCCACTCCTGCATACATTGACAGCCTCTCCACTCCTGCGTACATTGGCAGCCTCTCCACTCCTGCATATATTGACAGCCTCTCCACTCCTGCGTACATTGATAGCCTCTCCACTCCTGCATTGACAGCCTCTCCACTCCTGCATACATTGGCAGCCTCTCCACTCCTGCATTGGCAGCCTCTCTACTCCTGCATACATTGGCAGCCTCTCCACTCCTGCATACATTGACAGCCTCTCCACTCCTGCGTACATTGACAGCCTCTCCACTCCTGCGTACATTGACAGCCTCTCCACTCCTGCATACATTGACATCCTCTCCACTCCTGTATTGGCAGCCTCTCCACTCCTGCATTGACAGCCTCTCCACTCCTGCATACATTGACATCCTTTCCACTCCTGCATACATTGACAGCCTCTCCACTCCTTCGTACATTGGCAGCCTCTCCACTCCTGCATACATTGACAGCCTTCCCACTCCTGCGTACATTGACAGCCTCTCAACTCCTGCATACATTGACAGCCTCTCCACTCCTGCGTACATTGGCAGCCCCTCCACTCCTGCATATATTGACAGCCTCTCCACTCCTGCGTACATTGACAGCCTCTCCACTCCTGCATACATTGGCAGCCTCTCCACTCCTGCATTGGCACCCTCTCTACTCCTGCATACATTTGCAGCCTCTCCACTCCTGCGTACATTGGCAGCCTCTCCACTCCTGCATACATTGGCAGCCTCTCCACTCCTGCGTACATTGACAGCCTCTCCATTCCTGCGTACATCGGCAGCTTCTCCACTCCTGCATACATTGGCAGTCGGCTACACATGCATTTAAATTGTTTCTATCGGTGACCACCTGCCCCGTCCCATTCGCTCGCGGCACCTCAGCTACGCAGTGCCCCAGAAATGACGGCGATTTGCAGGCCCAGTGCTAGTCATGGTGTGACATCAATTGACATCAAGGAAACATTCAGTAAGCTTCAGTAAGCTTAACCATCGAGAGAGAGAGGGCATAAGGAGGTAACCAATCAAAAGGAATACAAACTTGGCTTCGTAGCCGGCTATGCTTTTCAGGATGGGTATATAAAGCATTTGCTTTAGGAGGAGACATGATCCTGTTCCCCAGAACACAGCACTGCCGTTGCTGATTTATACAGTGTGTTTCGGTCCACGGTTTGACGATGCGAAGCTTTGACGACTGCACAGCCCAGATCCGTGGCCGCGGTGAGGTCAGATTTATATGCATGTGACGTATCGGTCAGCATGCATACCGGACCATCCGCCACGGGCCACGCTACAGAATGACGTCTGTATGACGTCAGATCTACATGTATGTGATGCATCGGTCGGTATGTCCACGGGACCATCCGCCAGGGACGACGCTGCAGAAGGGTCCGTGTGACGGTCAGCACCATATATACCGGACCACCCGCCACGGGCTATAATACAGAAGGGTCTGTGTGAGGTCAGCATCATATATACCGGACCACCCGCCACGGGCTATAATACAGAAGGGTCTGTGTGAGGTCAGCATCATATATACCGGACCACCCGCCACGGGCTATAATACAGATGGTCCGCGTGCGATGTAGGATAGCAGGACGGTGGGAGGCCGGACCCTCCATTAGAGGTCTACAACGGTTGGGTTTTCACTCCCACCTACCTGCTACCCACGGATAACTCATGGGTGATAAGTATAAGTCGAAAAAAACGGGAAATGGGTGGGTACCGGTCAGCAGTCAGTAAACCCTATAGGCATGTGGCGGGTAAAGATCAATGACTTCATAAATATTCAAAAACTTCAACCATTTTACAAAGTCTGAATTTAGGCATGCATCTTTCTTCAAGATAGCTTCACGAATAAAACATGCACTATGTATGATGTATTATTATGACCCAGCAAAATGATATTGAGTGAAGAATGAAAATAATTGGGAATGTGCAGCACATGCAATGCACATACAAATTATCCCTAACCCCTTTGGCAGTGATATACTACAACCCTGCCTATGAAACACTTTTTGTAGCATAGGCTTAACATGCCATGCAAATCAAATGAGGTTGTACCCCGTAGAGCTCCCACGCTGAATCAGCTGAAGGCTGGGCAGCAGGCTCAGACGAGCCTCAATGTCAAGGTGAAGTTTCATTTTAATCTGGTTCCTTTTGGCGCAATGTTGGTAGTACTCAGTAGGATTGTGCTAAAAATAATATTTAAGACAACAGGTGTGCGTGACCTTATCAAACACTCACTATAATTTGTGAGATGAGAACGCTGAACTCTGCCACCCCCCCCCCCCCACAGTTAGCTTTCCCGGATGCACTCATACAGATTACTGAGCACATGTGCTCCTGTCTCGGAAACTGCAAACTATCTATCTGTAGACAAGTTTCTTTCACCTGGCAGTGATAGTCCAGGGTTTGTCTCGCTTGTACAATAACTGGTTCGCAATTCCAACAAGTTCCCCAATCCAACAGCCGTCAATTCCCTGGTATTGGCCGGGCTGATTAGTAGCAATACGGCGACAACTTGTGCAACTGTTCCAACAGCAGTGTAACTGACATGTGTCGTTTCCAAATTCGTGCCTGCAAATTCTGCAGGCACCAGTGACGGTCAACCGTCAAACGTCTGCACATCTGCTTATCTTCACCCGCTCGGCTACATCTTACCAGCCTCGCCGCTCAGTCGCGTCTGGCCGAGCCGCGCGCGCGAGAGGAGATCAGTTGCTCATGGGAAGGGGCCCACCGGACCAATGCCCTGGCCTGTCACTGGCCGGGATCACCTACTGCACCACACCGCGAAGAGAGGAGTCTGGTCGACGATTCCGACCAGCCCCCTGCCCTACATGTGCAATGGTGACGCCTCGTATGACGGTGGGATGCCACCAAGTGCGTTGGCACAATAGGAGACGGTCGGCCTGCCGCTGCCGCGCCGGAACTGACCAAGCACAACATTGGGCGACGGCCGCAGCTCGGGCCGTCAACTGCCGACGTCACGTGAGCCGGCGCCGGCCGAGGGGCGACGGTTTCCGCTCGGGTCCGGAGGTCTATGATTATGCGGCTGGACGCGTTTAGAAAGAGGAGTCCGAAGTTGGCTTCGTTACCTCTCTAATGCAGGCCACCCGGGGCCATCCGGTGGTGGCCTCGGGACGCCTTGGCGGCGGAGCCAGGGTCGGGCACGGGACGCTATGACGCGAGGTTGTAGGTGCGGCGCACTATCCGGCAGTGACCGGACCGACTACCGATGGAGATTGGACCTCAAATACATGACCTGAAGTCATGAGACTTGGGTCCGCAAGCGAGCAGTGAAACGGAGCCTACACCACGGAGTCTACCCTCAGTGCCGACACTCGGAGCTCTTACATATGTTTTCAGGGCACCGCCAGGTTAGGGTCTGCATGCCAGAAATGTTGTTTTAGCCTGCTCTTGCAGACTGCACCGGCATAGTGTTTTGCCAATGCAAAGTGTTTGACATAAGTTTGCAAGAACACGAGATTGTAGGGATATTTTGTCTCCATGTGGTCTTCATAAAAAGGCAAGGGCTATGCTAAATCTGATGCAGATGAAAGCCTGCTTTGTGGGGACAGGAGGGCGATGTAGCATGCAGGACCATTAAATACATCAATAGGTATAATTGAAAAATTACATATGCATGATGCTAACGGATGCATCATCATCCATCCGCATGATTCACATAACCACTGTCTTCATAAAAGATGGCATTTACTCATGAATGCAATTCATGTAAGGCATACCGGGTAAAATATGGATGCAATTTCTTTGGTGACAAATCCACAAGTACACTGGTGAGCATGGGATCAACACTGGGACATTTCCCGGGTAGCGGTTGGGTACAAATCCAATCCTTCGGGTAGCGGGTAGGCACGGACTGCCAAGTCCCATCCGATAAGATATATACCGTCCACCACGGACGACGTTACAGATGGCCTGCGTGCAGTGTAGAGTAGCGGGACGGTGGGAGGCCATGGGGTCGGTAGGAGGCCGGACCATCCACCTCGGACGACGCTGCAGAGGGCCGCGTGCGGTATGAAGCCATGGGGTCGGTAGAAGGCCGGAGTCTGGGCGGCGGCGGCACTGCCGGCGACACTGTGACCTCGATGCGGTCACGAGCCGGCCATGCCCGCCGCCGATCACCGACTGCGGCGATCTTATCTGTGCTCCGGTTGAGCGGAGCACCGCCGGGCGGTAGCCGCGGCGTCTCGGGGTGCGCCCGGAACCGCGCCCGCTCTGTCGGGCTCCACCACTCGCCTGTCGACTGCGCTGCCCCCCCCCCAACACCGACAGGTACGGCCCGGCACAGACTAGGCGCACCCGCAGCCTCCCTTACAGACAGATCGGCCTCGATGCTGATCCTGTTGGGGTCAGCCGTGCCAAGGCGATCCCTCTCTGATGGTGAGCTGTCCCCAGCAGTCACCGTCCTGATTCTGACTCTCCCCCAGAAGGTTGAAAGTTGACCCTGAAGGTTGACTACCTCTAGAAGCCACTACCCTAATGGTTAGTTTCCTCTAGAAGCCACCATTCTGAAAGCTGACTGCCTCCTATCAGTCACTACCCCAAGGTTAATTTTCAGCATGCTTGTCTGAGGATGGACTGTTTGTTGGCAGAACTGCTCTGAAGCGCGAATTCCTCAGACACGACTCGCTAAGACACAACTGCCTGAGACAAACAAATCAGGCACAACCGCCTTAGTCGAGATTGTCTGCAACACGACGATCTGAGACAAGACACTATCAGACACAGCCGTGTAAGTCAGAGTTGCTTGGGACGTGACTGTTCTGCGAGGCAGTGCCCGGGTCCGACGGTCGGCGCCGAACACAGTGTTAACAATGGCCTATCGTGCACATTATGTATACTGAGTTGCACAATGACTAGGCTCTTTGTGCACCTTCCCGGCGGAATTTCACATGTGACGTCACACTGCGACCAACGGAGAGTTCACGATCGCGCGAAATCCGGTGCCACAAATATGTGGCTGGGACGGCACTACTGAGTCAGGCTGGGGAAGAGTGGACACGTGCTCCCCAACCCCAGCAAACCACGTGTCCCTCGTCTCACAATCGAAAGATTGTGGGTTCAAATCTCACCTGTCGCTACAGACTAAGATGCTCGTCTCACAATCGAAAGATTGTTTGTTCGAATCTCACCTGTCGCTATTCTTCTCCCGCGACCAATCGGCGTGAGATATTGGCGACGCTATATGACTCAACGGTCGATGTGTCGTAAAACCAATAACCAACCAAAGTCGGGTCAGACGGTGCTTGTACCCCTTCGCCCTGACGATTTCGGCTGGGTACAGGCCTGGACTGGATGCATGCCAGTCGCAATAGAAAGCACCGATTTGAATACAGACTGGTGACTCCAGAAGTAGGGGCCGTATAATGTGATCACTGAACTGGTGGACGTCAGTGGGCACATTGAGGGCTCCTCAACGCAATAGTTGAGAAGCCGTCAGTGTGCTCGCTGGCGTCCACCTAAGGTCAACAAGCTGCTCCTCTCTCTCTCTCTCTCTCTCTCTCTCTCTCTTTCTCCTTCTCCTTCTCTTTCTCTTTCTCCTTCTCCTTCTCCTCCTCCTTCTCCTCCTCCTTCTCCTCCTCCTTCTCCTCCTCTTTCTCCTCCTCCTTCTCCTCCTCCTCCTCCTTCTCCTCCTCCTCCTCCTTCTCCTCCTCCTTCTCCTTCTCCTCCTCCTCCTTCTCCTTCTCCTTCTCCTTCTCCTTCTCCTTCTCCTTCTCCTTCTCCTTCTCTTTCTCTTTCTCTTTCTCTTTCTCTTTCTCTTTCTCTTTCTCTTTCTCTTTCTCTTTCTCTTTCTCTTTCTCTTTCTCTTTATCTTTATCTTTATCTTTATCTTTATCTTTATCTTTATCTTTATCTTTATCTTTTCTTTCTCTTTCTCTTTCTCTTTCTCTTTCTCTTTCTCTCTCCCTCTCTCTCTCTCTCTCTCTCTCTCTCTCACACACACACACACACACACACACACACACACACACACACACACACACACACACACACACACACACACACACACACTGTAGATCGCCTCTGTCCAGAAGACATGGGCGGAAACAAGCAGTGTTCTGCCTGCAGGACTGCGGATCACAATTTGATCACAGTCGAGTACAGCTCCTCCACTGAGTCCAGCTCCTCCACTCGTCGAACACCACAGACAATCACGATTTGCTCTGTTCGGCGGAGATGAGCAAGCTTAGCCCAGCACCAAAAATGTTTGCTCGCGAACGAAATTAAAGGAACAGTTCGAAGGCCAGTCCATTGCCGCCTCTCATGAAGTTCTTCGCTTCCGAGTCCAATCGGAATCCGATGGCACTCGAGATAAAGGGCCATGACGGGCGAATGCTTGTGAAAATAGCAACACGTGCGATTCTAGTTTCCACTCAAGTGAGGAAGGGAATAGTTTCACACGCTGAGAGAAGGTAAACTGCGCTATCCTGCGTAGCACATGGCGGTCGGTACAGTTGGTGTCCCCCACTGAAGGGCTCAAATCATCTGTTATATCCTCACGTTCTCAACGTTACCTCTATTCATCTTTCGGCTTAATGAGCATCCGGGTTGATTTGGAATCTGACCAACCCGCTCGTCAAGAGCAATGGATATTGGCAGCCGAACATCGCAGAACTTGCTCAGAGTGGTCAAACCATGAAAAACACGCCGTCGAGGCTCGCTAAGTGGCGGGTTCCGTCAATTTCCAGAACCCAGATTAACATTTGCCTGTGTGATGCAGCACCCAATCGTGCATTGTGAGATGAAGATGCGCTCAATGTATTAAGATGCCGGATTATTTGAAGGCCGCGTGCATCTGGTGGGCCAGTGGAGTGCCTACGATGCTGATGGAGAAGGGGAGGGTAACACTACACTGCACTGTACTGCCATTATTCTGGCGGCCATCGAGCTAGGTAGCGAACTGCTCTCCACCTCTTCCTGTCTGCTGGTGCCAAACAAGGATACAAAGATAAACTCACACTTTCTCGCAGATACGCTGTGTTCCACTATAATTTTCCCACTACACTCTTTGTTAGTCGTGAGTGATCTGTGATCACTCACGTGATCACAGATCTGATCCGTGATCTGTGATCTGTGATCTGTGATCTGTGATCTATGATCTGTGATCTATGATCTGTGATCTATGATCTGTGATCTGTGATCTGTGATCTGTGATCTGTGATCTGTGATCTGTGATCTGTGATCTGTGACCGCCGTCCCAGATGATGGGCCGGGCTGCGATGCTCGAGACCAGCGGCTGACCAGCGGCGCGCCGACCCAATTGGTGGTATTTCCCGGTCGGGGCGCGCCGCCCGTGACTGAGTCACGTGACGGCCCTCTGAAGGCCGCGAGGGCGGCCGTCGGTTCCGGCCGCGCGGCCGTGCACTGTGCACGTGTTTCGGAACGGCGGCCGGCCGGCCGACAGGAGGCGCGCCTGTGTCGACAGTGCTGGCGCGGCCCGCGATGCGCCCGCCGATCCAGCCTTGGGCCGGCCGCCGCCGAAAGACGCGCCGATTTCCGCGACCGAGAGACCGAGAGACCGAGAGACCGAGAGGTGCCGAAACCGTCGACACCATCGGCCCGGACGCCGTCGGCCTGCAACGTTGCGCCAGCAGATTCCGCACACCTGCAGCCGATGCTATCGTCCATCCTGCTGTAGCATTCCAATGAGCGAGGCCGGCTCAATGATGCACCAGTTGACACGTGGAACATGGTTTATCAGGTCCGAAACGTGAAGACTGCACGCGTTGCCTCTTAAATGTGTTCAACTGCCGTGCAGAACCGATCAGATCAGGAACGACGGGAGACATGCTGGTGGAGCATGACTTACCTGACGACGGCTGACCCCCTGTGCCTAACTACGGCTCGAATCCGGCATACCCAAGGACGGCTGGAACCCAGCATATAGAGCGACGGCTGGAACCCAGCATACATAGCGACGGCTCGAACCAGACGTACATAGCGACGGCTGGAACCCAGCATATAGAGCGACGGCTGGAACCCGGCATACATAGCGACGGCTGGAACCCGGCGTACATAGCGACGGCTGGAACCCGGCATATATATTGCGACGGCTGGAACCCGACATGCATAGCAACGGTTGGAACTCAGCATACGTAGCGGCGGCTGGAACCCAGCATATAGAGCGACGACTGGAACCCAGCATACATAGCGACGGCTGGAACCCAGCATACATAGCGACGGCTGGAACCTAGCATATAGAGCGACGGCTGGAACCCAGCATGCATAGCGACGGCAGGAACCCGGCATATATATCGCGACGGCTGGAACCCGACATGCATAGCAACGGTTGGAACCCAGCATACGTCTACTATGAGTACCTCGCGATGAGCTGAGTCCTAAGATGTACAGCCTTCGGAAGAGATCAGCAAGGATGACGGACAGCTTGCAGGTATGGTAGCGAGATGAGGGCTACCTTCGGCGATGTCCGGGACTGGCGCGAGTAGCATTGTGCGGCCCTTTGGTAACGCCCCTACACAGATATCGGGGTGAGAACTTTGGTGACATCCAGACGCAAGGGGCGGCACGGGACCCGCAGTGACGGCCAACACGAGGGTCAGCGTGACACGAGGGCCAGCGTGACACGAGGGTCAGCGTGACACGAGGGTCAGCGTGACACGAGGGTCAGCGTGACACGAGGGACAACGTGACACGAGGGCCGACGTGACACGAGGGACAGCGTGACACGAGGGCCGACGTGACACGAGGGTCAGCGTGACACGAGGGTCAGCGTGACACGAGGGCCGACGTGACACGAGGGTCAGCGTGACACGAGGGTCAGCGTGACACGAGGGTCAGCGTGACACGAGGGCCGACGTGACACGAGGGTCAGCGTGACACGAGGGTCAGCGTGACACGAGGGCCAGCGTGACACGAGGGTCAGCGTGACACGAGGGTCAGCGTGACACGAGGGTCAGCGTGACACGAGGGTCAGCGTGACACGAGGGCCGACGTGACACGAGGGTCAGCGTGACACGAGGGTCAGTGTGACACGAGGGTCAGCGTGACACGAGGGTCAGCGTGACACGAGGGACAGCGTGACAAGAGGCTAGAGATCAGCAGGGACGGACAGCTGCAGTATGGTAGCGAGAAGGGCACCTTCGGCGATGTCCGGGACTGGCGCAGAGCGTTGTGCGGCCCTTGAACGCCCCACACAGATATCGGGGGAGAACTGGTGACATCCAGACGCAAGGGGCGCACGGACCCGCAACGGCCAACACGAGGGTCAGCGTGACACGAGGGACAACGTGACACGAGGGCCGACGTGACACGAGGGTCAGCGTGACACGAGGGTCAGCGTGACACGAGGGACAACGTGACACGAGGGCCGACGTGACACGAGGGACAGCGTGACACGAGGGCCGACGTGACACGAGGGTCAGCGTGACACGAGGGACAGCGTGACACGAGGGCCGACGTGACACGAGGGTCAGCGTGACACGAGGGTCAGCGTGTCACGAGGGTCAGCGTGACACGAGGGCCGACGTGACACGAGGGTCAGCGTGACACGAGGGTCAGCGTGACACGAGGGCCGACGTGACACGAGGGTCAGCGTGACACGAGGGCCGGCGTGACACGAGGGTCAGCGTGACACGAGGGACAGCGTGACACGAGGGCCGACGTGACACGAGGGTCAGCGTGACACGAGGGTCAGCGTGTCACGAGGGTCAGAGTGACACGAGGGTCAGCGTGACACGAGGGTCAGCGTGACACGAGGGTCAGCGTGACACGAGGGCCGACGTGACACGAGGGTCAGCGTGACACGAGGGTCAGCGTGACACGAGGGTCAGCGTGACACGAGGGTCAGCGTGACACGAGGGACAGCGTGACACGAGGGCCGACGTGTCACGAGGGTCAGCGTGACACGAGGGTCAGTGTGACACGAGGGACAGCGTGACACGAGGGTCAGCGTGACACGAGGGACAGCGTGACACGAGGGCCGACGTGACACGAGGGACAGCGTGACACGAGGGCCGACGTGACACGAGGGCCGACGTGACACGAGGGTCAGCGTGACACGAGGGTCAGCGTGTCACGAGGGTCAGCGTGTCACGAGGGTCAGCGTGACACGAGGGTCAGCGTGACACGAGGGACAGCGTGACACGAGGGCCGACGTGACACGAGGGTCAGCGTGACACGAGGGTCAGCGTGTCACGAGGGTCAGCGTGACACGAGGGCCGACGTGACACGAGGGTCAGCGTGACACGAGGGTCAGCGTGTCACGAGGGTCAGCGTGACACGAGGGCCGACGTGTCACGAGGGTCAGCGTGACACGAGGGTCAGTGCGACACGAGGGTCAGCGTGACACGAGGGTCAGCGTGACACGAGGACAGCGTACAAGAGGGCTAGAGATCAGCAGGATACGGACAGCTTGCAGGTATGGTAGCGAGATGAGGGCTACCTTCGGCGATGTCCGGGACTGGCGCGAGTAGCGTTGTGCGGCCCTTTGGTAACGCCCCTACACAGATATCGGGGTGAGAACTTGTGACATCCAGACGCAAGGGGCGGCACGGGACCCGCAGTACGGCCAACACGAGGGTCAGCGTGACACGAGGACAACGTACACGAGGGCCGACGTGACACGAGGGTCAGCGTGACACGAGGGTCAGCGTGACACGAGGGACAACGTGACACGAGGGCCGACGTGACACGAGGGACAGCGTGACACGAGGGCCGACGTGACACGAGGGTCAGCGTGACACGAGGGACAGCGTGACACGAGGGCCGACGTGACACGAGGGTCAGCGTGACACGAGGGTCAGCGTGACACGAGGGTCAGCGTGACACGAGGGTCAGCGTGACACGAGGGTCAGCGTGACACGAGGGTCAGCGTGACACGAGGGCCGACGTGACACGAGGGTCAGCGTGACACGAGGGCCGACGTGACACGAGGGTCAGCGTGACACGAGGGACAGCGTGACACGAGGGCCGACGTGACACGAGGGTCAGCGTGACACGAGGGTCAGCGTGTCACGAGGGTCAGAGTGACACGAGGGTCAGCGTGACACGAGGGTCAGCGTGTCACGAGGGTCAGCGTGACACGAGGGCCGACGTGTCACGAGGGTCAGCGTGACACGAGGGTCAGTGTGACACGAGGGACAGCGTGACACGAGGGTCAGCGTGACACGAGGGTCAGCGTGACACGAGGGCCGACGTGTCACGAGGGTCAGCGTGACACGAGGGTCAGTGTGACACGAGGGTCAGCGTGACACGAGGGTCAGCGTGACACGAGGGTCAGCGTGACACGAGGGCCGACGTGTCACGAGGGTCAGCGTGACACGAGGGACAGCGTGACACGAGGACAGCGTGACACGAGGGCCGACGTGACACGAGGACAGCGTGACACGAGGGCCGACGTGACACGAGGGTCAGCGTGACACGAGGGCCGACGTACACGAGGGTCAGCGACACAAGGTCAGCGTGTCACGAGGGTCAGCGTGACACGAGGGTCAGCGTGTCACGAGGGACAGCGTGACACGAGGGCCGACGTGACACGAGGGTCAGCGTGACACGAGGGTCAGCGTGTCACGAGGGTCAGCGTGACACGAGGGCCGACGTCACGAGGGTCAGCGTGACACGAGGGACAGCGTGACACGAGGGCCGACGTGTCACGAGGGTCAGCGTGTCACGAGGGTCAGCGTGACACGAGGGTCAGCGTGACACGAGGGTCAGCGGACACGAGGGCCGACGTGACACGAGGGTCAGCGTGTCACGAGGGTCAGCGTGTCACGAGGGTCAGCGTGACACGAGGGTCAGCGTGACACGAGGGCCGACGTGTCACGAGGGTCAGCGTGACACGAGGGTCAGCGTGACACGAGGGTCAGCGTGACACGAGGGCCGACGTGACACGAGGGTCAGCGTGACACGAGGGCCGACGTGACACGAGGGTCAGCGTGACACGAGGGTCAGCGTGTCACGAGGGCCGACGTGACACGAGGCCGACGTACACGAGGGTCAGCGTGACACGAGGGCCGACGTGACACGAGGGCCGACGACACGAGGGTCAGCGTGACACGAGGGCCGACGACACGAGGGTCAGCGTGTCACGAGGACACGGACACGAGGGTCAGCGTGACACGAGGGTCGCGACACGAGGGCCGACGACACGAGGGTCAGCGTGTCACGACAGCGTGACACGAGGGCCGACGACACGAGGGTCAGCGTGACACGAGGGTCAGCGTGCACGAGGGTCAGCGTGACACGAGGTCAGCGTACACGAGGGCCGACGTGACACGAGGTCAGCGTGACACGAGGGCCGACGACAGAGGGTCAGCGTGTCACGAGGGACAGCGTGACACGAGGGTCAGCGACACGAGGGTCAGCGTGACACAGGGTCAGCGACACGAGGGTCAGCGTGTCACGAGGGCAGCGTACACAGGGCCGACGTCACGAGGGTCAGCGTGACACGAGGGTCAGCGTGACACGAGGGTCAGCGTGACACGAGGGTCAGCGTGACACGAGGGTCAGCGTGACACGAGGGTCAGCGTGACACGAGGGCCGACGTGTCACGAGGGTCAGCGTGACACGAGGATCAGTGTGACACGAGGGTCAGAGTGACACGAGGGTCAGCGCTGCGCCAGGCGGCGCTTGGGTCAGCCGCGGTCGCGTCGCGCCCACCTCCGGCGCTCCTGTTTGCGCGGAGCAAACTCGCCGCCGGCCGTCCGGCGTCCGGACGACGCCACATCAAAGCCCGCCGCCGCCGCCGAACACACCCGCCGGCCGCCGGCGTCGCGCCGGCACTGCAAACACGGTACGAACCTGTGTCGTACCCGAAATCGTACGTTCCCTGGGTGTAGAAGTGACCGTAGCTGATTCGGCCGGCTGCCGGGATCGTGTGCCGCCACACGTGGACGGGCTGAGGCGCGCTCAGCTGGTCTCCTATCGCGCACTCCAAACTCGTCACCTGCGCGGAGAAAGGCACAGTCATGGGCTGCCGGAGGTGGGGGACGGTGACAGCCGCGAGCATCTGGGGAGGATTAACACTCCCGGCTCTGTTAGTTAGAATATTGCGTTGCGCGACAATCACCACACCCTTATTTTCCTTCAATTGGGAGAATGGGACCACACCAATTATCACTCGGGGAGACAGGTACACGAACCATCGCCCGACGATAGATCGACACGCCAATCATGATCTGAGGAGGCCACGCCCTCCACACTCGCTGCCTGAGACGGACATGCACTCCACGCATCACCTAGGGGGACAGTATCTCTTCACTTGGTGAGAGATGGCTACACCATCTATCACCTCATGATGACGGCCACTCCAACATCATGCCACCAAGCAAGTGCCAGTCACTCACGCCACCCATCGCCTAGCAAGCGACAGCCACTCATGCCACTCATCGCCTAGCAAGCGACAACCACTCACGCCACTCATCACCTAGCAAGCGACAGCCACTCACGCCACTCATCACCTAGCAAGCGACAGCCACTCACGCCACTCATCACCTAGCAAGCGACAGCCACTCACGCCACTCATCACCTAGCAAGTGGCAGCCACACCACTCAGCGTCTCATGATGAAAGCCGCTCCAACAGCATCACCTGGACAGAGACGGCCGCACCAGCCATTACCTAGGGAGAGACGGCCACACTGGAACCCGTCACGATCGGAGCAGCTGGCAGCTTGCCGAGCCATGTCGTGATCACCGAAACCGATAGAGTCGAGTTGCTCGTCAAATCCATGACAAGGGCATTCCATTCTGTCTGTAGATCACTCTGCACGAACACAATGAAGGCCAATGCAAAAAAGGCCGGCATGCTCGTCGCCCTCAGCCTTGCATGTGAACTCGCCATGCTGAACTATGTGCTCACTACGGTGCCTTTTTGTTTGATCTCCAGCGTGACGACGGCGGAGGTGATAAAATGTCGTCATCGTGATCGATGGTGGCCCGCCTGGCGGGCGTCCGCCGGCCGGCCGGCCCACAACTGCGGCGTCCGCCAGCCGGCCGGCCCACAACTGCGGCGATCAGTGGATTGCACTTCATCACGACAGACGTGTCTCGTCGAAAAACGCGCACAGACCCATTGTATAAGAGCTGGCGATGTGCATCGTGGGACTTGACATGTGGGCCGTCGGGCCCCGGGACGACGTGGAGCGGGCCGCCGCTGGCCGCTGCACCCACTGCGGTGCGTTGTCAGCTCGATCTGTGTCCAGCCAGATGATGCGACACATTTTTAGGGTTTGATATTACGTGCTGTGGGAAAACTTGCGACTCCATTGTTAAAAGGGATGACGCTTTTCTTTAGCAAGTTTTCTAACGATATGCAATGTGTTATTGGAACCAGCTAAACTCACAGCAGGGCAATCATTCTGCCAAACAGTCGTAATCGGCCAAATGGAGCGACAACATGAGCCATTTCAATGATTATGCCAATAGAAAAAAAGAAACTTAATTGTTGTTTTGATTGTGCCGATGCATCTATTGCCTTCTGTATAGTTTCGTTGGCCGTATCCTTCCTCCATCTAGGAAAATAGAAAACAACACACGAAACCTTTGTCTGTATCAGGTACTGACGCTTTTGATATGGTAGCCTCGTTTACCCTGTTTATTCAGTGACGACTGTTGCCGTCGCCGCTGCAGCTGCGTCATCCTGAGACATCACGAAGACATTCCTGTCGATAAAAAGAACAACCACACGGGGCATTCTACGGGCGGGGATGACTCCCAAGCGAGTCTCCTCCCGTGTATACGGCTCACACAAGCGAGTCTCCTCCCGTGTATACGGCTCACACAAGCGAGTCTCCTCCCGTGTATACGGCTCACACAAGCGAGTCTCCACCCGTGTATACGGCTCACACAAGCGAGTCTCCTCCCGTGTATACGGCTCACACAAGCGAGTCTCCTCCCGTGTATACGGCTCACACAAGCGAGTCTCCTCCCGTGTATACGGCTCACACAAGCGAGTCTCCTCCCGTGTATACGGCTCACACGACAGGTCACCTGATCGGTCCGGCTCGATCCGGCCCCACCGTCACGCTTATGAAATGGTAGTCACGTTTTGATTTCAGCGTCTCGTGCTGCAATGTTTTCGCACACCACCCACTGTTGTACTCATCAAGAAAAGTTAATTATCTCGTCTTGGTACAGCGCGTATCAGAGCACGACATACATACAACACATGCACACGCACATACACACACACACATAAGTATCTTGGCAACAACTTTGCAAAACCGACCGCCATGTATAAAAACTTGATGGAACTTTCTCGTCCTCTGTACAACAGCTCTACCCCAGATTTTGAATGGATAATCACAACAATTAAGAGCTATTCACCACGACATTCTCCAGGAACATTCTGCAACGGTACTTCCAAATGCCTGTATGAAATAAATACTCCTGTCGTTGCATGGCGAGGCTTTGTCAGTACTGTAAATATGCCTTCCAAGCATTCCTGGCATGCATATAGGATGGGTATCGCCGCACCTACCGGCAATTTATATGGTCAATCTTCCAGCCGAGATAGGCGGAGTCACTCGGCGTCGCTACATCGTACCACATTTCGCCCGTTCCACGAGCTCGTCACCTATCGATGTTTTCATCGAGTAGCCATGTCTAGTGGCGGATTCGTTGGGCACTCACTCGCGGTATCTCGGTCTGGCGCTGTCCGATTGAATGCATTATTGAGAGGCGATAGAGGCCAGGCGGACGTGGGCCGCGCCGACGGCCGGCCGTCTCCCGGACACGGCGCGGCCCGGCTCGCCGCCCGGCTCGCCGCCCGGCCGCCACTCCGTCACACGGCCAGCCACGCCGACACTGTGCCGGGACGCGTCTCGCTGTGGCGCGGACGGCGCGCGCCCGCCCGGTGGCCGGCGGTGGCCAATGTATCCGTGCACGTGCCGGCTGCCATCCGGCTGGGCTGAGAGCCAGCTGTGGCCCCGCGGTGGCCGCGCTGCCGCCGCCGCCGCCGCCGATTCGCTCCAGTGCGGCTGCGCGCGACTGTCGGCTGTGCCGGCATGCGTTCCGCGGTAGCCAGCAGTGGCGTCACGCCGACACTGTGCCGCTCTCGTGACCTGTAGCCTCCACTGTGACCTCCACCCGTGTCATCCAGCCCGCTGCCAGCCTCGAGGACTCAGAGGGGCAAGACTACCCTTCAGAGTCTGAAGTCTATCCTTCAGGTCTGCGGGTAACAACTTTAGCTGACGTGGCCCAAGTCCATCCCACACCTGGTAATGGGGAGACCGGTGTGTTCCCCGTGCACAACTTTAGAGTCTGATCCACTCCATCCCACACAGTGCGTGGGAGGTCGGTGTCTTTCATGCACCGTTAGAGTCTGACCCAGTCTATCCCACACATAATGATGTGAATGGCCCATCCAGCAATATTTGTGGTGATCGCAAGGGGAAACGTTGTCGTACAATAATTTGCAATCGATCAGTAGCATTGCCTAGTAACTGCCGCCTCCTGATTCTGTTTCCACAATGAACTCAAAGGGAAATTTCTCATCAGTGCCTAAGAAGATGTTATCGCTGTGTAGACTGTATTTCGTTAGGTTATCGGTTTTTCAGCCATTTGATAACTGACGCTGATTGCATGCTTCTCACTGAATGACAGCAGAACAACTGTATCAGGTGCCGACACGGAAAATACTAATACCCAACGTAGAATGCCGCCAAGTTAATGACGTGATGAGTTATCCTGTTGCTCATCATTTTTTTACGATCAGCACAGGTGACAATGCAAGTTTTGACGCCGCTGAAATGCTCACCAGCCTTTGATATGCTAAATAATGTGACATGCTAACCAGCGAGGGGAGTGGGTAACAACCAATCACAACTCCCTGTATCTGCCTCTAGTTTCGTTGTTGGAAACAATTGGGTGGGCACAAGTCATCATTCGATGCACACAATAGCTCGCCCAATATAACAGAAAACAACATCTGTGGTCAGCTTATATGTAGGACACCAACCTTCTCCACATTAGCTGCTTCGAGCGTATTTCATAGGGTCTCTTCCACATTGCATTGAATTGCACACTTACATGGACACGTATGTCATTCTTAATTCCTAAATTCTGCAACTCCAGCATACACATCGTATGAAATTATCCTTCAGCACAGCCATCGAATAGGCTAACCATTTAACATCGGGCTGGGCACTCTCGCAACACAATAATTTCCGATCTCCTATCTTTGACCGGCCTCCCTTGTCTTTCACCTGCGCTACAAAGAGTCGTTGCTACTAACTTCGAGCGCGTCCTAGTTTTGGAGGTGGAGTACTCTATGTGATATATAGCCTGTATATGGTTCGCACGGATGGGTGAAGTATTTTAAGTTGACTGTATCACGCCCGTATCATATCTGGAGCATAGCAGCTGGGCTGTTGTGAACGTACGCGTTATCATATGATGTCGCCAAGTGTTGCCAAATCTTGTCATGGTAGTGGACAAACAGGCAGTGAGAAAGCGGGCTTTTGTGATGATTATAGGTGTTGGTCGGTTACATAGAGGGGACATGCACAAGATGCAGAAAATCAAAGGTCATATGGCTTCGCTTCAAGCTTCGTGAAATTTAATATTACGCCGATGGCATTGCAGGGGTCACATCGACTTATAACCCTCTCGTCCCCATTCTGTTCTCTCATCGGTCCCCTCAATCCGCAGCGACGATCTGCTACGAATGTAGACGATAAGCCACTTGCGCCCCTCCTCCTCCAGTAAGAACAAATATTGAGCGAATCCGTGCTCTCTAACCATGGGCTTCTTTCATCTGTCTATGTTGCAATATACCTGGTGAACTCTTCCTAGTCTCTCCTTGACTTCCACATTTCAAATGAGTTTGAAAAAATCCGCGTTCACGGTGCATCGTGAGCCTGGATTTGTCACCACCGCGGTGGTGTGAGCCTGGATTTGTCACCACCGCGGTGGTGTGAGCCTGGATTTGTCACCACCGCCGTGGTGACAGGCAGAGGTTGATGGCGGTGAAGCTGGGGAGAGATGCTCAGGTATGAAAGTGAGCTTTGCAAGACTACGTGTTAAATCGGGAGCACACGGGAGGTGGCAAGAGCACAATGGCCTTCGAAAGTACAGAAACGACACTGAGCTCCTGGAACTGGGCTGCTGGCCCGGCCTTGGATGAAGACCGTCCCGGATCCCGACCCTGTCGTCGATGCTCCATCCCGGACAGTGGCATGATCCACAGTCAATCCTGGCCAGTGGCCATGCGATCCACAGTCATGCCTGGCCAGTGGCCATGCGGTCTACAGTCATGCCTGGCCAGTGGCCATGCGGTCCACAGTCATTCCTGGCCAGTGGCCATGCGGTCCACAGTCATTCCTGACCAGTGGCCATGCGGCCCACAGTCATCCAGGTGTTCCTGGGCTCTGGAGTATTAAGTGCTTCGGTCTACAACAGTAGGCCAGGAACACTAATTGGCCCACGCGATCCACATTCATTTCGGAACAGTGGTCATGCCATTCACGACACTCCAGAAATAGTGGTCATGCAGTTCACGACACTCTAGAAATAGGGGTCATGCCGTTCACGACATTCCAGAAGTAGTGGCCATACGGTATTAGCGCCACTTTGTTAAGCTAATTGCAGGGGCCAACCTTTTTATGGCCAAACCTTCCTCGAAAACCATTTTTATCTAGTGTACACCTATAGGCCCAATTGTTAAACTTCGGTCTGGTTTTGCGGGGTGGATGATTGAAGGGATCAGTGGCCCCCTTAGCGTATGCAAAGTGACACTCCTACCATGCGGTCGACAATCAGTCCGAGACAGGTACCACACCACCCGTAGTAAAGTGACACTCCTACCATGCGGTCCACAACCAGTCCGAAACGGTGACCATATGGTCCACAATCATCCCGAAACGGTAGATCATGTGGCCAGCGAGTAGTTCGGGAAAGTGGGTCGTGTCTTTGGCCTGTGAAGCTGTTCTCAACAATGGTGCTCTTTCGTACATTATTTATTGATGGTCTCTTTACCATTGAGTGACACAAACGCATTAGTTCTTTTCACGCATAGGGGTCAACGCACCCTAAAATCTAAATAATTAATCAATTTTCACACATAGGCGTCGGAACGTCGAGGTTAGACGCCCATACCTTCCACTTCTTATGATCTTAACCATTAGTCCCATGGTGTACAAAACTGCGTTGATCTATACACTTGTCACCAGTGTTCCTAGGTCCTGTTCTCGCCTATCAATACTGAACATGCTATTTTGAATCAGTACTGAATGACATATTAATGATGCTATTGGACGTGCTTCAATATGGTACACTCCTCGGAGTGTTGCCGGCATGTTTGAGTGTCAGGAGCGCGCGAATCCAATGCAATGCATAAATCATTTAAACGTGGAAAAAAGTGAGGAGGTTTGCGTCTATTATGATCGTCCCGGAAGTTTGGCTCATGGAGCACCAACCAGCACCCTACCTCAGTTATCTAAGCTGAAGCAGCATAGCGACAGGGTACTACAAGACAGGAATACTCTACTGTTTTATGTTTTATCATTGAGATCTACCAGCTAGGTAGATTCGCCTCCACCATTGCTCCTGATCTAGATCACTACTGGTGCTCCTTTAGAATACAGATCTGAGAGACAAATACTACCTACCATACATCTAGCAGATAACTAGCAAGACATATACCTCAGGGCGGAACGTCTCCAAAATGATTGGAAGGGCTTGGGGGAAATATGAAGACCCGAACCGTCTGAGAGCATCCACTCCATGGAGTCTCGCATTAAAATCCAAATATAATTGGAGGGATCATGCCTGCTTGGGAACGGGTGGGGGAGGGGGTGCCCGAGCCCTCCCAGGTGTATATAAAGTACCACACCTCACATAACCCTTTCGCCAGTACCTCGTTTATGTTAACCAAATGGAGCGAGTTGTAAGGTACAGTGATGTTATCAGGTTCACATGCTTCATCCTATGGAGCCGGACATTTCACCTCGGAGTCCTGTGTGTCGCAAGCCATTGTACGGCTGCACCTTGGTAGGTGGGTTCCACATCACTAGTAACACTCAAATAAAGACAGACCCCACAGGGTGACGTATTCTCGGGCACTGATAACGCACCCGTGTTGCATCCCTTATCAGACCACTCCGCACCATTTTCTAGCATCGTGCCATGACAATGGCCATCTGGTATGGATTTGGTATTGACAAGACAAGACAAGACAAGACATGTATTAAGGCCATCCACAATTAGCTCGTGGCTATTACTGCCTCACGTCATGCAAATAAAAAGAGGTCGGCAGAAGTATCATACATTCAGATATCGTCTACGAGCAGTCATAAAAGCAGACACATAAATAAGGCGCTAAGTGCCTCCACAATCCGGGTTCCTACGCAGGTGCCTCTTTAGGTGCAGTCCAAACAGGTGGATGGGTAGCCGCGTCAGATCGGGCGGCAATTGCTTGCCATCTTGCTTGCTTGCGCATAAAAGCACATCACGCGGAATCCATGCAGCGCTCGGGTGACGAACAAGACACCACTTTGACGCACAATACTAGATTGACACGCATTATCCAAAGCCAAGTAATGCCCATCAGGGCGGATAACTCGTCATGGACAGGTTGTGCGGAGATCGACGGATTATTGGTGTGCTGAACAAGGGTATTTGTGGACGCAGTTCATGGTCTACAGGTGCATCACTCACTGGCCATCTGCCTCCGGCGAACATCACGGCCCGCCATACAGGTAGGCATGAGGAATGCAAGACGCGGCGGAACATATTTGCATGCACTCTACGTGCTTATTGCAACTGAACGCCATCTCGTCGGATACAGAGCTTGGATGAGGTTCGATCACTGCAACGCATCAAGGGCATCTCGGAGGCTCCTGAGGCTTGTGAAGGCTACACAACAGGGGGCTCCTAGGACTATGCCCATGTCCCAAGTGTGTTCAGAGTAGAGTTTCCTCTTTTTCCAAACACTGGTACGGGACACGGCACGGGCCCAGCAAGTTCCGACACGGCACGGTCTATGACACAGCACGGGCCCAGCGAATTCTGACACGGCACGATACATGCAACGGCACTAGCCCAGCGAATTCTGACACGGCATGGCACATGACACGGCAAGCTAGATGGTGACACATCAAAAGTTACGGCAAATGGAAAGGGGCCATCTTAGGAAGGAAGGGAAGCATCTTGATTGATGAAGAGAACAAGCCATAGCAGAGCTGCAAAACATTTCACGTAATCACTAAATCAACACTATCACTACATATTAAAGTTATTCCTATATCATCACTTAAGCTTTTCCACTTGCCATGTTTAAACCTTGAGGCCAGTGGTAGCGCAGTTTTATATCCATACTGTAAGTTTGTTATTCAGAGCAAGCCGCACCGGTACGGCAAATTCTGATATGGCACAGCAAAAGGCATGCCTGGCATTCTATCAGTCGCTGTGTCGTGCTACCGTGCCAAAAAGTGACAACTCTAGTTAAAACTGGCATTCAAACCGTTTCTAGTCTTGTCACTTCCTTCTTCATTATCTCTTCATTATTTATTCTTTATTATTTATATTTGTTCCGGCAGCGATATGTGTGTGACGTTGCACATGCCCCGCGGAGGCTGTGCCACCAATGTACGGCAGGCGTGGTGTCAACTGTCATCTGCTGCTGGCGGGAACATTCCGCCGCCAGCCCAGACACGACTACTCCTAACAGAGGACGAGCTGGGCGTTGGACTGTCCTCACGAGTGGACGAGCCCAATGTCCGCCGGGAGGAGGAGGTGGACGTTAGATCGATGCTACGAAAGCATGGGCTGGGTTTTGGGCCGTTCTCATGAACAGACCGGCTAGGTGTTGGACCGGTATCCGGTGTGACTAGCCAGGTATTGGGCCATTCCAGCGGGAGGAGGTGCGACCATTCCCACGGGAGAGGGCGCCGGCCGCCGGCCGTCGGCCGGTGGGCGGCGGTGGCGGCTGTGACCTCTGACCCGGCTGCACGCCACTGGCCGCGGCGGCCACCTCCCGTGAGAGCGGCGCGCGCCGGCCGGCAGACCGTTGTTCAGGGTCGGCGGCCACAGCTGCTCGAGCGGGTCGGGCTGGCAGCGGCCGACGACAAGGCCACCTGCGCTGTCCGCACCGTCCGCACCGTCCGCGCCGTCCGCACCGTCCGCGCCGGCCACCGACGCTGTCACGCCGAACAGCCCTGCCTGCCATGGCGCAGTGACGGTCTCACCACAGTCTGCCCTTCGTGGCGCCGGGACTGCCCGCTGGAAACCGTCTGCCCTCCGGCCACTGAGACTGCCCCCATCGCAAACCCATCGCGCATTCCGCCACGAGGGCTGACTGCCCACCGTGCTTTATGACACTGGGCCCGCGTCACAACAGATTGTTATGCCCCCTCCCGTGGCGTCGGTGTTACCCCTCGGTGTTCTCAGCAGTGTCGCACTCGGCGACACTCCACGCCGGCGGCGCGGCAGTTGGCGGCATTGCGTCACATCGCCGGCTGCAGAATGCGGTATTTCAGGTATTGCGACGGCAATAACAGCTTTCCGGGGAGAAGGCGCATGCTTGACGTATGTGGTTTCATAAATGTGTCTTTGCATGGCTTGCAGCACCATGTGCTTGGCGGGCGTTCCACTTATACGCGAAGATATACGATAGTCAGCCAGTTATGTGGCAACGGTGAGTCTGCGAGGATCACTGTAATCTTTTCAAGGTCATCTCTGGTCTTCTCTTCAGTGGTATTTCTCATGCGTACATGCATGCACGCACGCAGGTGTGCCCCCTGTATAGGGTGGGTATCCAAATATGGGCCATCTTCGTCGAACAGTCTCCAAACATCGGTGTGTTGTTAGAGGACATTCAACGCAGACTGGGATGCTCGAATATGCCCCCATAAATAGAGGAATGCTTCGATGATGCTGAGCAATAACATGCTATTTCGTCCTACCACTGGAGTCCGAGGCACGAAGGATCTGTTTAAAAGAAAACCATGTCGAGGAATTCCATACCACAAACGTTGACACGGAAGAAACACTTGACACCCACCGTCATGGCAGACAGGAGTGCCGGGAAAGCCCGGCTGCCGTTATACTTCAGCCAAACAGCGGGCATTGGGTGCAGACTCATCAGCTGAATGCACCAACAAGACTCCGATATATAGGATTGTTGTTCGTCATCGTCAGTAGATGACGGGCATGCGGAGAAGTACAGCTAATTCATTGATTGGTGGGTGTTGCGCTGCACTGTGCAGAGGAGTAGGCCCAGAATCTGGTCCACGACACAGTCTGGAATTCTGAGAGAACATCCATTAGTGAACGAAAAGCTGTTTGCCCTTCTTGAGTGCTCGTAAGGTTGACCGCAAGGATTCGTAAGCTTGCGTTGTGCTCCTTAATAACGGATGTATTATTATATCCATGTTAAGCACATTGCTCATTCCGGAAACTTCAGGAACCGTACATTTCTGCGTGTGTAAGGTGGTTAGCGTATTATATTTCATGAATTTGTCTCAGGATACTGCACTTCCATAGCGCCTTACCAGGCTCAAATAGTTCTCTGAAAGGTCCAAGGGTAAGAGGTGATGAACCTCAACCGGAACCTCATTCCGGAAACTTCAGGAACCGTACATTTCTGCGTGTGTTAGGTGGTTAGCGTATTATATTTCATGAATTTGTCTCAGGATACTACACTTCTATAGCGCCTTACCAGGCTCAAATAGTTCTCTGAAAGGTCCAAGGGTAAGAGGTAATGAACCTCATCTGGCAAATGCCCTCACCCCCTCTGGGTCCCCCATGGGTTGTGGTTACCGAATTGTCCTCCAAAAGGGCGAAGGGTAGGAGGCGATGAACCTCATCTGGCAAATGACATCACCCCCTCTGGGTCCTCCATTGGTTGGTGTTTACCGATTACATGCACGTATGCTTGGGTGGGTTTGATTGCGATAACGAAGGACTCATGGTGCACATTAGGATGTCGTTTTACATATTTGCTCTTTCAAGCGTTTATTTTTCATACATCGTTGTGTGCCTGTTTTTATCCAACTTTGTGTTCTTTTATCAAACAAGACATGTATCTTTTCGAACACCTACTTGTTAAACGCGTGGAAAGAGCACCCGAGCTTACTACGGTGGCCTCGCAGCGTTCATTTCCTTTCGGGGTGAGGCAGGTGGACAAATATCAAGCCAGGTCGAACTAGTCCTTCCTCGCTTCTGTTTTTGTTTTTATCACGAGGAGGTTCTCAACTTAAAGAAGTGGAAAGAGCGTCAGAAACCCAAACTGACAGGTAGCCAAGAATAGGTGCCGGACCCCAGGGCTTGACTTCTTGCTGTCATAAGTGAGGCTATGCACATCATCATGGAAACAATGCATTAAAGAAGGCAACTAAAATGCATGACTGGTTACAACAAACACAATACGTCTGACAAGAAAAGTGGAGGAAAAGCAAACTAAAGAATAACGAGGGCTGACCGGTCAGAAAATCATACCACAAGCAAAATAAAAGTAGGAGAAGAGGATGAAATAGCAAGAGCATTTGAACAAGTGATCCCAAACTTAGCCGCATGAGCTCTTACAGATCCATTATCTAATTTTTATCTCATCTACATTTCGAGATATCTTGCTTCCTTCAAACAGCTTCCTCCAGGTTTCTCAATACGGTGGGAATATTTTGTCTTAAAATAGTTTTTTGGAGCTATGCGGGGTGTTATTTTTCATATGCTATGGGGCGGGTGCACTTAACCCACAATCATTTACTTGGCCTCTTCAATCATCGACTTGCCCCCCGATCAGGCCGAAGCTTAACAATTGTACCTATGGGAGTATACTAGATACCGATGGTTTTCGGGACAGGTTTAACAATCAAAAAGATAATTTGCCCCTCAAACCAACTTCAGAAAATGACACCCATGGAGCTATGCATGACTGAAACACGCTTGGGTGTCAATCTTATATGCCTTTGGGGGATCACTGCCCCCTGAATGCTGCCTGATGACTTATACCTTTCAGGTTTAGCATGGTATTCTATGGAGTCAACTCTTTCAATGCTGCAGTCTCACAATACGACCTCGTCCATTAAGCAGAGCGACAGTTTGCTACTGAAAGTGGCCCACGAAAGCAAAATTGGCCTTCTTTCACGATTTGCAGATATTTTGGTGCTTCCTGGGAAATCATGAGCAGGACAACGCCACACGAAATATGCCATGAACTGACTAGCGATGGCGCCTCAGTTGGCTTTCAGAACGTCAACTCGAAGCGTCTTGGACAGGTCAGGCGCGATTCCAGGAACAGCTGTTCATCGACGAGGAAATGTGTCCGACAAGTCGGGCCGATTCATGCGGAAGGCCTCACACCCACGTGATCGCCTGGCACGCGCTACGATGGTGTCGATGGCACGCGCTACGATGGTGTCGATCACCGAAACAGGCTCAACCAGCGCGCCTCTCACGATCTTTCTGGAGCTCTACCAAATCTGCACAGCTGTCTGTGACTAATCAGTAGTACTTCACACTGCCCTGATAACGTTACCAGATCTGTGCAACTGTCCGTAACTGGTTAGTAGTTCTTCACACTGCCCTGATAACGTTACCAGATCTGTGCAACTGTCCGTAACTGGTTAGTAGTTCTTCACACTGCCCTGGTAACGTTACCAGATCTGTGCAACTGTCCGTAACTGGTTAGTAGTTCTTCACACTGCCCTGATAACGTTACCAGATCTGTGCAACTGTCCGTAACTGGTTAGTAGTTCTCAAGGGTGTCGATTTTTTATAAACATTGGGGGGGGGCGAAGTGCCAACGTACTGGACCCCCCCACAAAAAAAACTCATCGGATTTCGCCCACTATATTTTCAGATCTCAGAAATTCTGATTTTTATTCGACGATGTGTATGTTTATGTTTATTCAGCATCCTCACCAACGGGGAAAATCGTCCAATAACTGGTGAAGTCACATAATTAAAAGTGCAGTGCACAGTACATGTCAACATAGCAACTCTGAGTAATAGCATGCGACTGCAGTGCCATATAGTGGGCTCGGATCTATCGCACCGTCACCGTCACCGTTACCCTCGTCCTCACTCCACACATCAACAAACACACACCGGCTTAAATAAAAATACTTCAGCGATCAGATGCAGGCTAAAACCCACCGACATTGATGGAGCATCAGAGCACAGCAGACCTGAACAGTGATGACGATGGGTGAAAGTATTTCCTTGGTGCCTAACATTAGGGAGGGGAATTTTTCCCTTTAGTACGCCACTGCGGCTGCTCAACGTGTTTTTTTCCGCAGATTGCACGATCGAGAGCCCTTCGGATAATTTTCTTTCCGGACCCATTCTGAATTTTCCGGTGCTCTGGTAGATTCGATGTGAACCACTCCTTGTGGTTTTTGTGGTGAAGTCTATTTTTATAAGCCCCCTGCAGGCTATTTTTGGACCCCGGTACGATTATTCGGGCTCTCGGTGCGTTTCTTTCCGTGCGTCAACAGGTTTCTTTTGTGGCGTCCGACGACTTCTTATTTTGTGGATCCTGGACGCAATTTCTATGTCCGCAGGGTGACATTCCGGGTATATATTGGTCCTTGGGAAGCCAGCTGCAACTTGTGGGGCTCCGGCCCGACGTTTTGGTCCCAGTGAGATTTTCAAAATCGTAAACATTTTTTGTTCAAAAGAACAAAATCTGTTCTTAGTAATTGGGCATACAAATCATTTCTTGCATGGAAGGCTAGGCTAGGTTAGGTTAGGTTATGTTCCATCTTTTTTTTAAAATCTGAACATTATTTTTAATCCCAATCCTTTTGCGTGTTATTTTGCCTCACAATTGAAAAGTGTGCATCTGCAGAGGAAATGAGTTGTTACATCATGTTAAGCACATTAATAAACGCTGCATTAAAAAAGAAATTCAAAGAAGTTAGAGAGTACCATGAGCTGAAAAATTACCCAAAAAGTTTAAGGTAACCACAAGGCATTATCGCAGAGCATTATCGCACCTTAAACTGCGAGAGTATTATCGCAGTTTAAGGTAACCACAAGGCAAGTTTTACAAACATTTTACCTCCATGAAGCATACAAAGGGGTTTGGTTTGTCAGGTTAGGTTAGGCTTTTGTGGTAAGTTATAAAAAAAATAAATTGTTGGTAAATACATTTTTTTAATGATTTTCCATAAAAAATAAACAGTTCAGGCTAGCTTAGGTTAGGTTTTTTTAAGTTGAAAATATTTGAGAAAAATGCCTAGAAAATTTCAATTAAAACAATTAATTTCTTGTATGGGAAGTTGAACTATGTTAGGTAAGGTTATCATACATCTTGAACATTATTTTTATGCTATATTTCCTAACTCCACACCCTTTTTTGTGTTATTTTTACTACTAATTGAAAAGCATGCATTTGCAGAGGAAAGGACATTCAATTTGTGCTTTTATGTGTTTTATTAATATTTGTAAATTTAAATTTCCAATGCAAGGTTTATGAATGTCACTAAGCTGATGTCACTAACTCATTTTCTGTGCAAATGCTTACTTTCCAGGTTGTGAGAAAAATAACATTAAAAACAGGCTTTGAGTTAGGTGGCATAGCAAGTAAAAGAAATACATTAAAAATGCAACATAACCTAACCTAACCTAGCCTAACCTGACTTTGGAGAAAACAATTATAAAAACAAAAGTTGAAAAATATCAAGCAATTTATTTTCTTGGAATTTTACAAATGAAAAAACCTAACCCAACCTAATCTAACCAGAATTATTGTGCTTTAAGGTGGTAACAAGACAAGTTATTACACATTTGCCTCCATCAAGCAAACAAATGGGCTAGGTTTGGTTATGTTAGATTAGATTAGGTGTTTTAAGTTGGACATTTTTTGGCAAAAATTGTTCCAAAATTTTAAGGAAATGGATCTTTTTTCTTAAAAAGCAGCTTATGTTAGATTAGGTTAGGTTGGGTCACGTTTTTTATTAAAAAAAAAATATATTGCTTGAAATTTTAAAACCTTGATGTGTTGATTTTGTTTTTCTCCGAAGGGAGGTTAGGCTAGGTTAGGTTAGGTTATGTTGCATTTCTTTTTATTAAAAAAAAAATGTTTTACCCTATGACACCTAATTAAAAGCCTTTTTGGTGTTATTTTGCTCACAACCTGAAATGTAGGCATTTGTATAGAAAATGAGTGGTTCCATCAACTGAGTCACATTCATAAACATTGCATTGAAATGATACATTCCACGAATTCGTAAAACACCTTGAAACACAACTTTACCAAAATGAGCAGTCATATCATATTCATCACATTCTGAAACATTGTATTTAAAAAAATCAAGAAATCAGAAATTGCCTTAAGCTGTAAATTTACCCTAACCCCTGGACGGAAATGCACCACTAGGTGCCCCAATCCTGGACAAAAAAAGCACTAGGGGCAGTGGAGTGAAAATATTAATAAAAGTAAACTAAAAACAGCCCTTCTTGAAGACATACGTGGTAGTTATGTGATATTTACATGGGAACCCTGAGCACAAATCAGAAAAAGGCATGGACTGGACTTTAGGCGCTGGAATTTTTGTAACTGGAATTTTTTATTTGGATGCTCTTGTTCAAGCTTACCTGCCTACTTCTTCAACTACTGTTCCTTTGGGAATTAAATAGCAGCAGGCTATTTATTCACTATTTAAAATCACACCAATCTGCAGATACATCAGAAAGTGTGAAGTACAAAAAAACGAATCAGTACGTCACATGAGATTGGGCTACGGATTAAACACTGCGCGCAATTGCATCACGAATGTCTCACCTCCGTCACATTTGTCGACCGCAACCTCAAATTTAGACTTTAGGCGCTGGAATTTTTGTAACTGGAATTTTTTATTTGGATGTTCTGAGGAACGCCCACCACGATTTGTGGCATTTATTGCGCGCTAGTGTCTATCAAGTCTCTCCAGACACATTTGGTGATGGGCTTTGACCTCATATAACTTACAAGCAGGTGTTTGTCACTTCTGCAGCCGCCACAGGCCCATATTTCTGAGCTGGACGTCACGAGTGCGATTGCCAGGCTGCGCCGAATTTCTCCACCGAATTTGGAATATGCCCGATTTCTGCTCGGGTGCGTCAGTAAATAAGCCTCGGTAAAGCGACGATAAACTATGTACCGCGTTGCCAAGGATTAAGGTTGCTTTTATTATGCAAGTCGTGCTTGCAAAGTGGAAGGAAATCCAACTCCTTTGTTTTATCCACAAAGTTGTCAATTTTGCAGCAAAGGGTGGAGAGTCAATCCACTATCCAATTCAAATCTGTTTCATTTCAGTACAAAATGTGCTGGTTGGCATCAACTAAGCTACGTAAGTCGCATGGTGTTTTTTTTTCTTTAACTTTCTTCTCAGCATACAAATAGCATAGGTTATTGGGGGGGCCAAGATCAAAATTGGTGAAGCAATGGCCCCCACAAAAGGATACAAATCGACGCCCCTGCTTTGGAGAAAAAATAGAAACAAAAATTAAGCAAGATAGATTTATAAAATTTTCTAAATTGAACAACCGAACCCAACCTAACCGAACCTAACGTCAGCTCCTTTTGAAGGAAAATTTCCGATTTTATTTTATTTTTGAAAATGTTTGAAAAAATTTCCAAGTTCAGCAACTAAGCTAGCCTAACCTAGCCAAACCGGTATTATTGTGCTTTAAGGTGGTAACAGGACAAGTTTTTACACACATTTAACTCCATATAGCAAACAAATGGGTTAGATTTGGCTAAGTTGGGTTAGTTTAGGCTTTCCAAGTGGGAAAACTTTTCAAAAAATTTCCTAAAAAGTTCCCCCAAAATTGCGAATTATTTGGTAACCTTGCAGTTTAAGGTGTTCTTTTTTTTCTTTTTCTTTTTTTCTGCAGAATACCATGTTTATGAATGTGACTAAGATGATTGGATCCACTTATTTTCTGTGCGAATGCTTACTTTTCAGGTTGTGAGCAAAATATTACCAAAAAGGGCTTTGAGTTCGGTAACATAACATAAACATAAATGTTTTTTTAATGCAACAAAACTTAACCTAACCTAGCCTAACCTACCGTTTCAGAACACAAAAAATAAACAAAATAAAAATGTCAATTAATTTATTTTCTGACAATTCTCAACCTTAAAAAAGAAACCTAACACAGCCTAACCTAACCTAAGCTGCTTTTGAAGAAAACAAAATTCAGACCATGTTTTTTTTTTTTTTGTTGAAACTTTCGGGTATCATTGTGCTTTCAGGTGGGAACAAGAAAAGTGTTGTGGGCGCTGTATGACCAACGCAGTCAATGCGGCCGTAGGCTCAAATAACTAACTAACCAACCAAGAAAAGTTTTTACAGACATTTGTCACCATAAAGCAAACAAATGGGTTAGGATTGGTTAGGGTAGGTTGGTTTAGGTTTTTCAGTTGGAAAATTTGTCATTTTTTTCAAATTAAAATAAAATGTATTTGCACCGAAAATAAGTGGTCCCATCGTCTTAGTCACCGTCATGAACATGGTATTCTGAAGAAAAATTAAAACAAACAAAAAATCACCTTAAACTGCAAGTTTAAGGTGATTTTTTAAAGGATATTTTTTATTCAACAGCAACTTATGATAGGTTAGGTTCGACTTGGTTAGGTTCTTTAAACGTTGAAAATTGACAATTGAAAAATGCTTTAACTCTCTCATGCGCAGTGAAATTGAAACACGCCTGATGCTACCAATATTTGCAATATAAGATAAAAAAGCTATGACGTCACCAAATCTTGAAAGCGAATTTTGGTGTACCTTCTAAGGTAATAGTATTGTGGGGGGCGGCATTTAATGCCGCTACAGGCCTTGGCCGCTACCAGACACTGGTCTTGTATGACTCTTTAGGGTTTGTTTAGGAAGTCATGTGTGGCAATAGCTTAATAACCATTGTTTCTTCAGGAATAGCAATTATAATGAGGTGTCTATACGGCTTCTTGCTGACTTTGCTCTCGTGTTTTCATAGGCTGGCAGATTGGCTCAAACGTGGCTTTTGTTGGTTCAGTTTGAGATTGGGTAGCCCCATATCAATATCAATGCACATTGTAATTTGGCATGTAGGTAGGTAGGTACCTTGGTAAATATGAAGCTGATGGTGTGATGGGTATGTTGCTGAGTATAATTATAGTTTGTATATCAACAATATCGATGATAACCATGATTTGCATGCAAGTTTGACAATGACTGGAAATTGAGAATGGAATTAATCATGTTCAAGCTCCATATGCATGTGGTTTTGCCATTGGTGGTGTGTACGAACATCAGTATGACCATGCAATTGTTGTTTAGTTGCTTAGCGGATTTTTTCTTCAGACAATCTGGTTTAAAATGCATAAGCATTGTTTATTTCAACATTTTATGATGTAAGCTGTACTTCCACAGTGGAGGGAAATCCAGCTATTTTGTTTGTTTTTGCACAAAATTTTACATTTTTTCAGCAAAAGGTGGAGAGTCAGTCCACTATCTAATCCAAATCTGTTTCTATTCAGTATAAAATGTGCTGGTTAACATCAATGTTTCTACTTAGCATGATATTTTTTTCATTTTGTCCCTTTAGCTTTCCTATCAGCATAAAATAGCATAGGTTATTGGGGGGGGGGGGGGGAATCAACATTGTGGGGGCCAAGATCAACATTGGTGGGGTCATGGCCCCCACAAAAGGATACAAATCGACGCCCCTGGTAGCCCTCCATTTTGTCGAGGAAAAATCATGTAACGTGCAAAACTATATGGGCAATGCATAAACTTCGCATGTCTCATGCGCAGCCGCACCCCCCACCAAAACTACAAATTATTTTGTGGAGGAGTAAAGTAAAATTAAAACCATTTAGACATGTCCCCATATCAGCCCCCGCCTTCAGCACCTAAAATATCACACAAACTATAACGTAAAATTCCCTTAACGTAAATGTTCACCTGCCTGCACCTTGATCGCAAACACTCTCCTTGATCGTCTAAAAAATCACTCTCGCCCCCCCCCCCCCATGCGCAGCGAAATTGAAACATGCCTGATGCTACCAATTTCTGCAATATATGAGGAAAAAGCTGTGACGTCACCAAGGCTTGAAGGCTAACTTTGGTGTACCTTTTAAGGTTTGGTTTGGAAGTCATGTGCGCCATAACTTAGTACATATTGCTCAGGAATATCAATTATAATGCAGTGTCCATGCAGCTTATTGCTGAGTTTTGTCTTTCATGGTGTCATAAGCTGGCAGATTGGCTCACACATGGCTCTCGTTGGTTCAGTTTGAGACTTGGTTTCCCCATATCAAAATTGAATGCATGCATATGGATCTATTTGAAGAGGTCCTGATGATCTGAAGCCACTGCGATGGTCTCATGGCAGTTTCACGCTGCACTGAGTCATATGTAATGTTGCAACACCGTCCGGTTTCCCGATGGGCGAATAAGTCGTATCTCTGTGACTGTTTGTGACGTCATCAAAACGTTGCATCCATATCCAGTGGTATATTTGAACAGTGCGACATTTCCTGCCGATATGCGGCACATTCGGTTACATATCTAGTGTAAACAACGCTATGGCATGAAGTAAAAGAATACCCACATTGTCACTGGGCATGTAGGTACCTAGGTAGGCACCAGGTAAATATCAAGCTGATAGTGTGATGGGTGGGCTGTTGAAGATAACTCTAGTTTGTATATCCACAATCTCAATGATAACTGTGATTGTTGTTCACTGGTTCACTCACTGGTATGCAAGTTTGACAATGACTGGAAATTGAGAATGGAATGAATCTTATTCAAGCTCCATATGCAGGGGTGTCGATTTGTATCCTTTTGTGGGGGCCATGGCCCCACCAATGTTGATCTTGGCCCCCCCAATGTTGATTTGGGCCCCCCCAATAACCTATGCTATTGTATGCTGATAAGAAAGCTAAAGGGAAAAAAATTAAAAACACCATGCTAGGTAGAAACATTGATGTTAACCAGCACATTTTGTACTGAAAAGAAACAGATTTGGATTAGATAGTGGACTGACCCTCCACCTTTTGCTGAAAAATGTAAAATTGTGTGCAAAAACAAACAAAATAGCTGGAATTGCCTCCACTGTGGAAGTACAGCTTACATCATAAAATGTTGAGATTAGCGATGCGGATGCATTTTAAACCAGATTGTCTAAAAGAAAATCTGCTAAGCAACTAAACAACAATTGCATGGTCATACTGATGTTTGTACACACCACCAATGGCAAAACCACATTAATTTCAAATTAATTCACTGCTGCTCACATTCATATTAATTCACACTGCTCTTTTATCCATGTGACTTCACCAGGTATTGGACGATTTTCCCTGTTGGTGAGGATGCTGAATAAACATAAACATACACATCGTCGAATACAAAATCAGAATTCCTGAGATCCGAAAATATAGTGGGCTAAATCCGATGAGTTTTTTTCGGGGGGGGGGGGGTCTAGTGCGTTGGCACTTCGGCCCCCCCAATGTTTTTAAAAAATCGACACCCCTGTCCATATGCATATGGTTTTGCCATTGGTGGTGTACACAAACATCAGTATGACAATGTAATTGTTGTTTTGTGGCTGAGCATGTTTTTTTGGACAATCTGGTTTAAAATGCATTAGCATCAGCTATTCTTAACATTTTATGATGTAAGTTGTCCTTCCACAGGGGAGGGAAATCCAGCTATTTTTTGTTGCACTCAATTTTGAATTTCATAGCAAAAGGTGGAGAGTCAGCCCACTATCTAATCCAAATCTGTTTCCTTTCAGTACAAAATGTGCTGGTTAACATCAACTACATTTTCTATGTAACTACCATGGTGTTTTTTTTTTTTTTTCCTTTCACTTTTTTATCAACATAAAAATAGCATAGGTTATTGGGGGTGGGGGGACAAATCAACATTGGGGGGGCAAAGATCAACATTGGTGGGGCCATGGCCCCACCAAAAGGATACAAATCGACGCCCCTGGTAGTTCTTCACACTGCCCTGGTAACGTTACCAGATCTGCACAGCTGTCCGTGACCGATTAATAATGGTTCACACTGCCTTGATGTCGTTTGTTACTTGACACGTCATCTAGTTATTTGTACAGAACAGTTATAAAGGACTACCATTGACTTGCAGTGATTTAGGGATGGTTTAGAGCAAAACTTCCCTCATACATGAACTATTGCATGAACTGTATTCAACTGTATGCATATGTTCGGGGAAGTAGTCGGATGACGTATAGAAGGAAGAAAATGTTAGATCAATTTTTGGGAAGTTGGATGGGTTTGTTAATGTTCTGATATGCAATATAGCATGCAGTAAACATATAGTGTCCGTATAATGTAATTCATCATGGACTATATGACAACGCAACATAACGCATGCAAATGGCAAAAATAACTGCTTTGTCATTCTACACTGTTGTTCAATTGTTAAAATTTAAATTGGCATCGAGCTGCAATGCACCCATTGCCAAAGCATATAATGCATGACAAAACATACACTCAGCATAGCTAACAAATCATTCCCACTGAAGCATGCATTAGAAATTACACAATCTTTTGAGTGTGAAGTCGCTTGCATTCAAGGGCGTAGGAACATTCGAAGGAGTGGTGGGCAAGGTACTTTATATAGTCAATTAAATATCAATATGTCCATGGAACACCCAAGGGCTTAATATACAGAGTTGCGGCCATGACCCCAGGACTTACCCCTCCCGTGCTTGTGCTTTCATTAATCACTTACCACATTTCCTAAATAACGTATATATTCTACTATCATACATAATACATATATATATATATATATATATATATATATATATATATATATATATATATATATATATATATATACATACATATATATATATATACGTATACGGAGTGCACGCTATACGTGTGCTCCTAATATTAACTCATTTGAGTTTACTAACATTAAAGATAAAGTAGTAATAATACATTGCTTCTCGAAAAGGAATGCAATGCACCATACCTAAAACACATTTTGACACATATAAAGTTCATGCTCTACACACTATGCAAGTCAATTAATTCCACTTGATCACCAGAAATAAAATCCTAATTTTCTGCGAGCTAGGAAGGCATCGGCCAATTTCAGCAGTCGGACTAACCTTAGCGCCAGGCAACTGTCAATAGGAAAGGGACAACAAATCGCAGGAGACTGGTAAATCTTCCTGCTCCCTTCCCCGCAGCCTGCCTTCCCTGTGAGGATGCATGAAGGGAAATTTGTACATTGCTGCTGTCCTTGATAACCTGAAAATCCCTGCGTTACAGTACGACTGCAGTGATTAATATACGGATGTGCGCTTCCAAATGATCTCAACCTTTTCGTACACTGTGTGACATTCAGTGCTATTCGCATATGCCTTGTGCAGGTCTCAGAATGTTTCAACTTCCACACATCTGGCCGGGTTTGGACTCATACTCACCGCTCATGACATACTCCTCGTCCCAGGTTTTTACTGAGCAGATATTCGTTAGGCAGCTTTGGACAGTTATGAAAAAACTCAACTTAGGGAATTCCAACCGTTGTAATCAGATTATTTATCCGATTTATACTCCGTTAGGTGTATTGTTGCGATTGCATTTCATACTTTTCTTCGGTACCTATCAAGCAAGTACATCGCTTTGAAACAGAAAGCAACAACAATAAGGGAAGGTTGTATTGCTAATGGTTGCTTGTCATAAAGCTGCTTGTAAATAGTAGAACAGTTCCAGCGTCAGCCTCGAGGTGATACCTAAATGAGGGCCAATCCGACTACAGGCTATTATAAGCTCTATTTGTGCAGATTGAGACATGACATGTTCCATGATCACATCATTGCGCTGAAATGCACATGATCCACTTCAATTTTGCTTTGGGGAATTTCCTGTTCCTATCTTGCATATCACAAATAGTCATTATCAACTGGGCTTCCATTCTAAGTTACAGCAAGTGCCTTGTGTATGATGAATTTGAGGGAGCCTCTTTTGCTTATTTTTACCAACTTCGATTGCAATATATCTTTTGAGATACTCGTATTATTTGATGAAAGGAAAGGTTTTGTTGCGGCCCTGTCTGCGCTGAATACCATTGTCCTGCCTTATGGATCCGCTATAGGTGCATGACCATATTTGAACACCGAGCAGATAGAATAGATACATTTCGAAGAGGCAAAGCTTCTCAGAGCAAAACTACTACACTGAAGAAGTAGGAACATCTCCTAAAAACGAATGAGTTCCGTTCCCCCCCCCACGACGAGGCACCACCTTTCCGTGGTGTGGGGGATTGAGCTGCCCTGAGGACCCAGCGGACCAGGCCATCGGTCCGCGGCGAGGGGCTAGACTAAAAGTGCTTCACTCGTCCTTCCATCCATACGCCCCCATTCCAATGCCCATCTCATCTCAACGTCCATGTCCTTCACCTTGCCATGCAACACCAACTCTCCATACCATGAGCAGGTAGAACAACTTCCCCGGTCCTGTCCTCCAGCTCAGTTTTATCGGGGTAGTCGTGCCCCTTCGGCCCGTCCCCCGGGGTTGACGGAGTCCTGGAGGCCGAGGTCCCCCGTCGCACGGTGCTAGTTGTGGCGGGGGACCAACACGCCTCTTTGGTCCTAATATCCCGGAGGGGTGGGCGGATCCGTAGGGTCCCATACGGGCCAAGCGACATGTCGCCTCAGGCCAAAGGTCTGGTCCCTGGCCCAGTGCTTGCAGGCCTGGCCGGCAGGGGTGAAGTGGTGGGCGGCGCTGGATCCCGGTCGGGGTGGTGAGTCTCTCTCTCCCGGCCGGGCGAAGGCGCCGCCTGCCCCGTATAACTCCTCGGGCGCCTGGCGTCCTCCCGTCCGCGGGGCCCAGGCGTCCCCCCTGTTGGGCCCCTGTGTGGTGGGGCGCCCGAGGAGCCGAAACAAATCACACTTCCATGGCAACACCAAACACAAAAAACTCTCCTGGTCCCTCTCGTAGGGGCCAGACTACTAACCCAACACCTGCAGAGGCATACCGCCCTGTACGTCTCTCTCCCCGTCGCGTTGTGACTACCACTGCTTCCCATAGCGGGAATGTAGATCTGAGTATGAGTTCGGAACCTCGGTTGACATCGCCGCGAATACTAATACTGAAATCGAGTGACCCTGGAAGAAGTTTGTCTGCTCTTTCGCCCTTTGAGCGGAAGCGTGGGTGTGACAGATTTGGAGACGTCGCCAGATGCGAAAAACTACGAGATGGAGGAATCGAGGTGGAATTTCGGAGCGTTGATGACGCCAAGAAAACCCTAGAGGCAACAGAATTTACTTACTATGTGAGAGACCAGGGCAGGATGGGGGATGTCACTATACCTATTTTAGTTCAGCCACATAAGACAAATAATCACTCCAAAGGTGTGATAAACTGTTTCGATTTGAGGGACGTATCGGACTCTGACATTGTCGACGGCCTGGCGGAATTCGGTGTCATTGAAGCGCGTAGGATCAAGGTGAGGAGAGGAAATGAACTACAGGCGACGAACAACATTGTTTTGACTTTTAATTCTACAGACCTCCCCTTGGCAATACACGTAGGCTATGTCAAGGTGAGGTTGCGTATTTTTATTCCAAACCCCATGCGGTGTTTCCGGTCCCAGAGATACGGCCATACTACCCAGTACTGCCGTGGTCGCCCGTCCTGCGGTAGGTGTGGCACGGTAGAACACACAAGCGAAAAATGTGAAGCTGAAAGCGTGTGGTGCGTCAATCGCGGCCAGGGACAGGTACCGCACACGGCCTTTGACAGGGCCTGTCCAGTAAATGTGAAGGAAAGGGAAATACTAACCCTGAAATGCTCAAGAAATATATCTTTTCAGCAGGCGAGATAAATATATGCGGATACCCATCCCAGCGTGTCCTACGCAAGCAAGGTAAAAAACACACAGCATGTCGCCACTCACCGAGAGCCTGCCAGTGCCTCTCAGTTTCTCTCCCAACTCAGTGCTCTGCTACGATCTTTCGGACTCGCTTGCACCTCGTTGCCGGAGCGAGACCTGAGTTATCGCACTGGATCCCTTTCTACCACCTCCCGGTCAAAATCACCTCCACTTCCGGCCGACTTACGGAGCTCAATATCTGCACCAACGTTGCCTGCTGCCAACACCGGCAGATCATTGCCACTCCAGAACGTAAACCTCCAGATACAGGAAACCGAAAGACGCGCTCGCGATGCAAAACGAGCGCGTCTTGCTGAAATGGAAAGAGTACGTGCGTCAGCTCGCCAAGGAGCGGACAAGCCTGTCGCTCCCAGACCAGCCACTTCTTCACCGCGAAGGCACCTGGAGACTCCGATGGGGAATAGCCCCCAAAAAATGCGCCCTCCCCCTCCTCTCCGGGCGAACCCTCTCCGCACTCCTCCCTCGCCCCGCCGACGAGTGGAGGCCCCGTCCCGCGCACCGGCCCCGGGAGGGAGCCTATCCGGGGTAGATGCCCCTCCACAGGCGTCCCTGGCCGGCACTTCCCAGGCCCCGGTGCCCCGTGTAGACTCACGTGCTGAGAAGCGTGTGTTGCCCTGGGCAGGATCACCCCCGGAGGGTGGGTCGCAGAGGTCGCGACCGCGGATATCCTCGCTGGGGGTGGTTCCCGGGGAGTGCGCCCGGCCTCCGAAGGCTGGAGTCGACAGCCAGTTTTAGTTGAACACTAGTCAGCGATTTTGCCATGTTAAACTGTTTTACTACCCTTAACTAGCATTTTAATGCATGTAATCTTACAATGGAACTGCAGAGGGGTTCGTACAAACATGGCCGACCTCGAGACAGTTTTGAACCAGAACTGCCCGATGGTTGTATGTCTCCAAGAGACAAAGTTACCACCATGTTCCTCTCTCCACGTAAATAATTATTCGGTTATCACCAAAAACAGAGCATCAGAGACCATTGCGCACGGAGGTGTGCTTATAGCGGTTCACCATAACACTTCTTACCAGGAGGTAGCGCTCGATACCTCTCTTCAAGCAGTTGCTGCAACCGTCAGCTTCCGCCGGCACACTATAACAATATGCTCCATCTATCTTCCTCCTGGGCAGCTGCTGCCATGCGTTGAGCTCAGACGCCTGATGTCCCAACTGGTCCAGCCTGTCTTGCTCCTCGGCGATTTCAACGCTCACCACGTCGCATGGGGATGTGCATCCATAAATTCTCGCGGCCGAGCTGTGGAGAGTTTTATTCTGGACGAAGCCCTCTGCATTTTAAACACGGGTGCAGCCACCCACTTCACGCTTCCATCTGGTTTTACCTCCGCGATCGACCTCAGTCTTGCAAGCCCTTCTCTGGCCCACTATATGACCTGGTCGGCTTCTGATGACGCACTTGGTAGCGACAATTTTCCAATTTTTATACACTACAATGACAGCGTGATGCTTGGCTGCAGGCCTCAACGGTGGAATCTGGGAAAAGCGGACTGGGGGGAATTTGAGCACACTATGGAGTCCTGCCTATCAAGCAACGCTGATGCAGGTGCACCTTCGGTGGAACAACTTACTTCTATGCTACTGTACTCGGCCAACTCTTCCATTCCACGAACTTCTGGTGCCCCACGTCGCACTCCAGTTCCGTGGTGGTCAAAAGAATGCTGTGACGCCATACGAGCACGTAAGCGAGCTTTTAAGAAATTCAACAACAATAGCAACCAGGTACACTTAATTGCTTTTCAAAAGGCACGAGCCTTAGCGCGCCGTACTATACGGGCAGCAAAAAGGAAGTCGTGGAGAGAATATGTATCTACCATTAACCGATTTACCCCAACGACCCAAGTATGGTCACGAATAAAGCGTATTGCTGGCCAATATAACGCGGCCCGTCTCCCCGTACTACACATAGCTGGTGTTGACGTCACCCACCCCGCTGAGGTCGCTGTGGAAATAGGCCAAGCCCTAGCAGCCCGTAGTGGAGACGATAACCACTGCCAACAATTTCTTCGCCGGAAAGTCAAATTGGAAGCGAAGCCAATTGACTTCTCCACACCTGACCACTTAAATTATAACCGACCGTTCAGTATTCATGAATTACGTTCAGCGATCAGAAGCCTAAAGAGTGTAGCAGAGGGACTTGACGAAATACACAATGACATGTTTAAACACCTATCTATACGTGTGCTTCATGCACTTCTGTCTACACTGAACAAAATATGGGAGGAGGCTACTTTCCGGATTCTTGGCGGGAGGCCATTGTGGTACCTATACTTAAACAAAAAAAGAGCGGTTTAGACCCGCTGCACTATCGGCCGATTGCCCTGACCTCGTGTCTATGCAAACTCATGGAAAAAATGGTAAACGTACGACTCACCTGGCTTCTGGAAGAACAGGATTTTTTTTTCCAATGCACAGTGTGGATTTAGGAAGCATCGCTGTACAACTGACCATCTCTTAACACTGGACACTGCGATTCGTCTCGCCTTTAAGCGCAGACAACATGTGGGAGCTATTTTCTTTGACATAGAAGCAGCCTATGATTCCGCATGGCGACATGAAATCTTGTTGAAGGTTAAGCAATGTGGAATCCGTGGGAACTTAGGAATTTTTATTCAGCAATTTCTGAAAGACCGCTTCTTCCGCGTCCGAGTAGGACATGAGCTTTCTGAGCGATTCCATCAGATGAATGCAGTTCCACAGGGCAGTGTTTTAAGTGTTACCCTGTTCGCTATAGTCATAAATGATATTGGGGATGCACTGCCGCAAAGCATCGGACGTTCGCTATTTGTCGATGACTTCGCGATATGGTCATCTGGCTCCAACACACCATCGCTAACAAGACAGCTACAGCTCGCGGTAAACCATCTCCAATGATGGGGCATGAAAAACGGATTTCACTTTTCCGCCGACAAAACGGTTGCAGTGCATTTCTGCCGCAAGCGGTGCTCTCAAGCACTAAACACGGAGTTTGTATGGGACGCCTATCCCTGTTCAACAAACCGCGAGGTTCCTCGGAGTGCAGTTCGACACTCGTCTGACGTACAAACCACATTTTAAAACACTGAAAGAAAAATGTTTTAAGTCACTAAACTTGTTGAATTGTATATCACGGACCTCCTACGGTTCTGACCGAAAGACATTAATGATGCTATATCGGTCACTCATCCGATCTAAGTTGGATTATGCATGCTATGTATATGATGGTGCCTGCAAGAGCAATAAGCGTACTCTCGATACGGTGCAGCATGCGGCTCTGTGGACCGTCACGGGGGCGTTTAGAACCACGCCGATTACTAGCCTACTCGTGGAGTCGAACGAGCCTCCCCTGGCGTTGAGACGTGAAATGCTTGGCCTGCGGTATGCATGCAGATTACGCCAGTTCCCCACCCACCCCACCTACGACGCGGTGTTCTCGCGACATACATTGGCACTCTTCCGCAGTGGCAGAAATATGACAGCTTCGCCGTTCTGTGTCCGAATTCGTGCTCTCTTTGAGGAAAGTGGTGTAAGAATTCGTCGGGTAATGCGCATACAGAAACTAGCCGTACCGCCCTGGAATCTGGTCTCCCCTATAGTTGACCTATCACTAACAGCAACCCGCAAGGATGATGTAACATCTACACTTTTCCGCATGAAAACACTGGAACACTTGGAAACATATCAAGGGTATACACCAATATTTACTGATGGATCCAAGACCAGCAGTGGAGCAGGATGTGCTTTCGTATGCGGCACTTCCGCTAGATCTTTTATCCTGCCTGTGTATGCATCAGTGTATACCTGTGAACTGATGGCAATAATTAAAGCGCTCTCTTTCATCGAAGTATCACAAGATGTTTCATATGTCATACTGTCTGACTCTCTGAGCAGCCTTTTGGCACTTACCGCATTTTACCCTACAGACAGTTTACTGATTGATGTTATGACACGCCTCACTAATCTGTAACGAGACGGGAAAAGCGTTCGTCTGTGCTGGGTACCGAGCCATGTTGGAATTTATGGAAATGAACGAGCCGATTCCGCAGCTAAATGGGCAGCCCAGAGATCCCCAACACCTATTCTCTCACTTCCAGCCAGGTACTATATCCCTGGAATCTTATCGTACATGAAGGCTAAGTGGCAGATGAGTTGGAACGCACAGTCCAACAATAAGCTGCATTCAATAAAATCACAACTTGGGGACTGGTCATCATGCCATCTCAGATCCAGGAGTGACGAGGTGACTTTATGTAGACTACGAACCGGCCACACACACGCTACTCACCAATACCTCCTCTGCGGGAAAGACAGACCCGAGTGTCCCCGCTGTCTGGAAGCCCTCACGGTGCGACATGTGCTTTATTCGTGCCAACACTTTTCAAGGGAGCGAAGGTTGTACTTTGGAAATAGGATCGGACATTTAACATATCGGGACATTCTAGCAGATGACTCGGAAATAGTTCATTCTGGTAATATATTTAAATACCTCAGAGCGATAGGATTCCATTCCATATACTCACCTCAGTAAAACGATAGGATTTTAGCATGTTAAATGAACGTTATGGGTGCTAAATGATCACAATTTTGGTCGAGGCGCCCTAAAACTCAAATAACTAACTAACGAATAAGTTCCGTTGATAGAAGGTGGCATATAATACATAACATATATAACATATATAAACGATAGGTAAACTCATTTCTGAGGTGTCCCACCAGACGGTATCCAGTCAGGATCCTGATGCATCCCAAGTCCTAATCGATCACCATGCACCCCACAACTTCTGGGTACGCTGTGAACAGGCCGTGCGGTACGGGCACCAAGACAGCGCCTGCTGCTCAGACACACACTCTAATCTAGCACCATGCACCATGGCTGCGGCATGTTTTGTTGTCATGAGATTATTTCGGCCAGATTAATGATGAATCATGTCACGTGTCTAGGCCACGTGCCTATTACAATTTTAAACCTCAATAAACGTCGGGAACTCGACCTTGGGACCTGTGCAAATCACGAGAATTCGGCAATGAACTGTGTGACTATGAAACTCGAACACGTAATGAAGCGCAGTGTGCCTTTAGGAGGGCGAGGCAGGACGAACCGTCCAGGGTAGCATCTGCAGCGTTGGTCCAGCCGCTAGCGGGGACCGCTCGCCGTCAGAGATGAGCTCAGCCCAATCCTCTTAACCGGATAAATCGCCTGAAATGTACTCACTGCGAGCTGGGCCACCGTTTTATTTTTCACGAATACGTATTGCATGGGCCGACGGCCTCCCATAACCCGTGCCACAAGCATCGCCAATGACATACGGCTGTGCCGAGAAGCCGGAGTAGGGTCGATGGAGTTGACGCTCCGGAGGCTCGGGCAGGGTCGATGGGTTGACGCTCCGGAGGGTCGGGCAGGGTCGATGGGGCTGACGGTCCGCAGAGCAGGGTTGATTGGGCCGACTCTCCTGAGCGTCGGACAAGGTCGAGGGGGTTAACGTCCCAGGAGGTCGGGCAGGGTAGATGGAGGATCTGGCCCCATCTCACCTCCAGTGCAGTGAGGAGACTCCGGTTATCATGTGCAGTTGGAGAAAGTATATTCAATCCTTTCCCCTGGAACCTCGGGGAATATGAGGGCCAGGGACACATAAATTTCAACGTGAGAGGTAGGTCAGGGGACCCCCCCCCCACTCCAGGCTAGATGGGATACAAATCATAGCTCAAGGTAATCCTGGGTCACTTAGGGTCAGCATGCTAATATTAACTATTTGGGGGATTTTGATCCGACTTCGTTTGTCTTAACCAGGAATGTTGCCAGCAGTGCGGCGTGTTCCTGACAACCCAATGATTACTGTGTGCTTGGTACCAATATCATTATATACATGCAGCAGAAGCACGAAAACGTCGAGGTCGATCGTATTTGAATCCCTCGATCTTGACGTGATGGTTAATGTGCAAATAAGTATCGACTCATTTCGCTTTTTGTACATACACAAGGCTCTCGGTGTTTATCGAAATTCTGACAAAAACCAGAACCTATTTACGGCATTTAGTGTTTTTTTGTTCACATATCTACCGAACCTCCAACGCCGGTGGTGGTGCGTCGCCTCGATGGTCCGTCAGCGATTAGTGTGATATCGTGGTCGGGCAGCCCATTCCGCACGACACTCAACTCATAACCGCAAATCGTGGGTTCGAATTCCGTTGCCGGCGGGGTCCCTGAGTCCCCCGGCGACCAATCGGTGTGAGAGGTTGGCAACACCATGTATGGTCCGGCAGTTGGGTGCGTCTTAAAGAACGGAACATTCTGCAATGATCAGTCTGTCCTCAATGTCTTGTGTGACTGGATTGTGATGGTGGACTGGTGTTGGCCTGGTGGTGGGCTGATGACAATCTGGTGTTGGACTGGTGGTGGGCTGATGACAATCTGGTGTTGGATTGGTGGTGGGCTGATGGCACTCTGGTGTTGGACTTGTAGTGGGCTGTGGGTAGGCTGGTGGTGTACTGGTGATGGGCTAGTGTGGATTGTGAGTAGGTTGGTGGTAGGCTGTGAGTGACCTGGTGGTAAACTCTGGGTGGGCTGGTGGTGGACTGGTGATGACCTCGTGTAGATTGTGAGCGGTCTGGTAGTGAGTTATGAGTTCACTGGTGATAGGCCGTGGGTGGGCTGTTGGTGGGCTGTGGATGGGCTAGTGGTTGGATAGTGGTGGGCTGTCGACGGATTGGTGTTAGGCTATAAGTGGGCTGGTGGTAGACTGGTGTTCAGCCCTGGGTGTACTCATGGTGGGCAGCGGGAGGAATGATGACTATCTGACGGTGGACTGGCGACTGTCTGACGGTGGGCTGGTGACTGTCTGACGGTGGGCTGGTGACTGTCTGACGGTGGACTGGCGACTGTCTGACGGTGGACTGGCGACTGTCTGACGGTGGGCTGGCGACTGTCTGACGGTGGACTGGCGACTGTCTGACGGTGGACTGGCGACTGTCTGACGGTGGGCTGGTGACTGTCTGACGGTGGACTGGCGACTGTCTGACGGTGGACTGGCGACTGTCTGACGGTGGGCTGGTGACTGTCTGACGGTGGGCTGGTGACTGTCTGACGGTGGGCTCGTGACTGTCTGACGGTGGGCTGGTGACTGTCTGACGGTGGGCTGGTGACTGTCTGACGGTGGGCTGGTGACTGTCTGACAGTGGGCTGGTGACTGACTGACGGTGGGCTGGTGACTGTCTGACGGTGGGCTGACGGTGGGCCGGTGACTGGCGTTTGGTGGGCAGAACAGATGTAATCACTCGAAGCGTGATTCAGGCGACCATCGCAGGGGGAGCGCAAGCGGTCGTGGGAGCAACGAAGTGCTCGAGTGAAACCAAAAATGCTACCGCATTGTGACACATTTCCCATGTTCTGGGCGATGCGAAAATAAACATGTAGTCAAGCGATGTGTGTCAGTAGAATGTCAAAAATGTCCAGAATGGAATAGAATCAAACATAACTACTATTTTCCCACAATATTCAATCACCGTGGAGGTATGGCCCGCTACCCCCTTCCCCGTACCCTCTCTTGGATCCGCCTCTGCAATGGTTACTCCCAGTTGAAGTCAACCACAGACAGTGGAGCGTGTTGCAGACCGCCGCTGACAGTCAAGAGTGATAGCCAAGGCCCAAGTGGCACGAGACAGGTATCAGCCCGTACTGATGGCCCCGCAGCCTCCACTGATCCGACCATCTCCTGATATCCTCCATCCTCCAGCGATTCAGAAAACTGACGGATGACACACGCATCTAGTCCTCGAGGCTCCAGCGAGCAGCGGGGAGATCAGTCGACCCCTTAGTCGACCACACAGACATCCGTACCTCACTCGGCAGATCGGCAGACCACACAGCCAACAGTCCTGGCTCGACAGACCACACAGCCAACAGTACCTGGCTCGGCAGACCACACAGATATCCGTACCTGACTCGGCAGACCACACAGATATCAGTGCCTGGCTCGGCAGACCACACAGATATCAGTGCCTGGCTCGGCAGACCACACAGACATCAATACCTGGCTCGGCAGACCATACAGATATCAATATCATATCAGACCCCACAGGCAGCAGGGCCTTAGTTCAGTAGACTCCATAGAGAGCAGTGCATATCTCAGCAGACCCCTCAAACAGCAGTAAATAGCTCAATATATCCGGCAGATATCAATGTATAGCCCACCAGATCACACAAAAAGCAGTCGCTAGCTCGTTTGACCCCACAAACAGCAGTGTATAGCTGAGCAGATCATGCAGACACCGTGTGTGGCTCAGCAGACCACACAGAAAACAGTGGCTAGCTCGTTTGACCCCACAAACAGCAGTGTATAGCTCAGCAGATCCTGCAGACACCGTGTGAGCTCAGTAGACCACAGAGAAGGCAGTGTGTAGCTGGGCAAACCCATCAAACAGCAGCACAGACCTCAGCCGACCCTACAGACATCATCATATGACTCAGCAGATCTGCAAACACCAGCGTGCAACTGAGCAGATCCTACACGAGGACGCTTTGTAGGCGCTGAGCCTGGCACTGGTTTGCGCGCCACGCCAGGACCTCACCGCGGGAAATGGCATCAGCTGAGCCAGATCACTAAGACTGCCGATGACCCTGAACGCTCCAAGACACACGCTGACCCGGCCAATTGCTCAACCTAAGCGATAGTGGAATGCTCATTCTGAGCGGCCACGTCTATGTGTCAGACAAAGCCGGTGCGTGAGAATGTAGCGTGATTGTGCCGCATTACCCCGGCTCTGTCATTGACTTTGGGCCTTGCTGCATGCAAATTGGGAGGATAGTGCTCCGCGATTACCGAAGGCTTTCAGCTCATCGATTTTTAAATGATCTCAAGTCGCATTCCATGGAACAGTTGTTCTGATGAGATGAGGATGGTGGTGCTGGCGACACACACACACACACACACACATACACCTATCCACACCTGTCCACACATACACATATAGACACATGCACACACATACACGTAAATACACACACATATGCACGTACACAGACACACACACATGTTTTCATGCGAACTCTCTCTTCGTCTCCTCTCTCTCTCTCTCTCTCTCTCTCTCTCTCTCTCTCTCTCTCTCTCTCTCTCTCTCTCTCTCTCTCTCTCTCTCTCTCTCTCTCTCTCTCTCTCTCTCTCTCTCTCTCTCGCTCTCGCTCTCGCTCTCGCTCTCGCTCTCGCTCTCGCTCTCGCTCTCGCTCTCGCTCTCGCTCTCTCTCTCTCTCTCTCTCTCTCTCTCTATATATATATATATATACGCAACATCATAAACGTGAGTTCGCATGAATGCATGTATGCGCATATATGTGTGTGTGTGTGTGTGTGTCGAGGCGTAAGCGTGCGCGGCGGCGGCCGGGGTCCGCACTCTCCCACCACCTCCGGGGTCAAGGGTGCAAACAATGCTGACTGCATCGGAGGTGACCTCGAGGATTTTCATCGTCACGTGCGCGGTGGTCCGCCGATGGCCCAGTTTCTCACGGCGTAACCAGACATTGTGGGAAGGTGTGCGTCATTAGCGAGACTCTCAGTTGGAGCGGTGAAACCCATCGCCACGATAGATCAGACCCAGATGACATCCAATTACAGCGGAGCAAACATTGGATCAACTCCAAGCTCCAACACAGAGTAACGACCTCCTCTTATTACAGCAGGCCAAACATTGGATCAACTCCAAGCTCCATCATAGAGCAATGGATCTTCTCCTAATTTTTTTAGCAGATCAAACATTGGATCAACTCCAAGCTCCAACACAGAGCAACGGACCTTCTTCTATTACAGCAGGTCAAACATTGGATCAACTCTAAGCTCCAGCACAGAGTAACGGACATTCTCCTATTACAGCAGGTAAAACATTGGATCAACTCAAGCTCCATCATGGAGCAATGGATCTTCTCCTATTTCAGCAGATCAAACATTGGATCAACTCCAAGCTCCAACACAGAGCAACAGCTCCACGCTCCACACACAGCTTCTCCTATTAGAGCTGGTCAAACATCGGTGCCTGGATCGCATCTCACTCTGGTAGATGAAATATTGAACCACGTCTATCGCAGGCCATAAGGCAACATTCTGAACGGCCTCCACCTTCGATGAACCTAACGGCTCTGACAGAAACACGACAGATCAGGCATGATACCGCGTTCAATCGCAGTGGACATTGCTGGCGAGCCATCACAGCGACCAATTGCAGACATCGGATCGTCTTAAATTCCGACAGGCCAGAAGAGAATGTGCTTCCGCACGCGAAATCCTCAGCGCGGTCCAACTGAGCTTAAGTACGATAGCATCTTTACTCCGGGGATACATCCAGATATTTTATCCAGGGCAGCGATCAAGAGACAAAGAGATCCCGCAGTCGCACCCCGCCGAAGATGGTCCATGAAGAAAAAAGACCCCAGAGTTGAGTTAAATTTGCGTGGCCTTCATTTCCGTTCGTTATCTAAGGGAAGATAACTAATCCCGTTTTTATGGAGGGGGAGGGGAGGGGGCGTGGCGTGCCTACGAGGAATTTCCTCTGCAATTTTGCGAAATGGTCGTTGCCAGCGGTTGAGGGAGGACCTTCCAGGAGTGGGCGCCCCAATATTGGCCACAGGAGCGTGTCACGACACATAATTACACACACCGGATACACCTAATGCAGTACGTGCCCGCCTGACCAGAACAGTCCGGGCGTCAGCAGTGCGCTCGCCCGGGGCGGTCGGCCTCAAGCCGTCAGCTGCGCCCGAGGTGGCACGTGCCCGGCGGTGTGCCGGCCGGGCTCCGGACACAGTTCAGCCCGGCCCGGCCCGCCCCCCACCGTCAGCTGCGCCCGAGGTGGCACGTGCCCGGCGGTGTGCCGGCCGGGCTCCGGACACAGTTCAGCCCGGCCCGGCCCGCCCCCCACGGTCAGCTGCGCCCGAGGTGGCACGTGCCCGGCGGTGTGCCGGCCGGGCTCCGGACACAGTTCAGCCCGGCCCGGCCCGCCCCCCACGGTCAGCTGCGCCCGAGGTGGCACGTGCCCGGCGGTGTGCCGGCCGGGCTCCGGACTCAGTGCAGCCTGGCCCGACCCGCCCCGCCCCCACCCCCACCACCGGCTGCCCAGTGCAGCGGTCCTGTCGCGTGTCGACTGTCCCGGCTCGGGCTCATCTTTTTGCAACTCCGTTCATTTATATCCGAGGGATTAGCGGGGATGTGCAGTGTGAATATGCATGCATCTTTGACGACGGCGGCGCCGCTGGGGATCAGCGACGGCGTCCTGAAAAATCGCAGATCCAGCGGTGCGGCGCGCCGGGCTGCAAATACCGCGGTCAACATGTCTTGCATGTCCGACATGCAAGACGCGTGTCATGTGCCCGGTCGCATTATGTTTGTGTGTATTCGTGCTTGATCACCGGTAGGTGCGATTCGCGTGAGCTTCGTCGGTGCAGGCTGGTGAGGAATACAAATAATGCGGTAATCATGGTGGTGTTGGTATATACAGGAGTATAAATTTTCACCATTGGTTTGTGCAAAGACCATGCAGAACATAATTCGTTGAATCATGCGATAATCGCTATGAAAGCAGTCAAAGCGTGGGAAAATCATTCCTGCCATCTGGCATAATTACAAGCGTCTTCACGCTCTGAATGCGAGACAAAAATCGGGACTGACATTTCGTTCGGGTGCTTGTGCATTAAGGTGTACCATTTTTGGGACTTTTTCGAGTTAGGCAACACCAATCAAGGGCATGATGCCTTTGTATGAGAACATTCAAAATCCAAAGTTTTAGATTTTTATATTAATATTTGGTCGATTGCACCAAGGTTTTGTTTTAACATATTTGGCCGCATTTAAAACATAGCGTTTGCACTATTAGAGGTCGTGCGCTCTCGGAGTCTGGATTTCGGTCACATTAACACATTATAATCCTCCAGAAGTGGTGTCTTCTGAGTTTAAGTGGGGGTGGGAGCGTCGGACACCGGTTAGGGGGGTGGGGTTAACATATTTGGCAGCCATTAAAACATAGGTTTTGCACCATTAGAGGTCGTGCGCTCTCGGAGTCTGGATTTCGGTCACATTAACACATTATAATCCTCCAGAAGCGGTGTCTTCTGAGTTTAAGTGGGGGTGGGAGCGTCGGACACCGGCTAGGGGGGTTGGGGGCGGGTTAACGTATTTGGCATCCATTAAAACATAGGTTTTGCACTATTAGGGGTCGTGCGCTCTCGGAGTCTGGATTTCGGTCACATTAACACATTATAATCCTCCAGAAGCGGTGTCTTCTTAGTTTAAGTGGGGGTGGGAGCGTCGGACACCGGTTAGGGGGGTTGGGGGTGGGTTAACATATTTGGCATCCATTAAAACATAGGTTTTGCACCATTAGGGGTCGTGCGCTCTCGGAGTCTGGATTTCGGTCACATTAACACATTATAATCCTCCAGAAGCGGTGTCTTCTTAGTTTAAGTGGGGGTGGGACCGTCGGACACCGGAGAGGGGGATACACCTCGCGTCTGATTTCATCAGGAGAGTTGAATCGGATGACCAGCGCGAGACACTTCCAAGTGGTGGAGGACTTCCGGAGCAGGGTGAAGGACACAAGTAAAGCTAGTCTGAAGTTATGCTAAGTCGTGCAAGTTGTGGTGTGCAAGTTCTTGCCAAGACGCGCAATATGTGCTTCTCGTTTATGATGTGTCAAAGGACCAAAGAATATTGTCAATGCACAGTATCGAAGTTAATATATGTTGTATGGTGATAGAATACAAAGAATCGGTATACACATCTCCATTTTCTCTCTGAAATTTGAAAATCTACACGCTTACTCATGATATCTGCATTCAATTTTGTCACCGCAGTCTCGTCGCTGGTATGTGTTGATTGGTTACGCCGCCCTTTTAAGCAACAAGCAGGAATAAAAAGAATATGCGCGCATATTTGGATATTTGAACGTGTTAAGGCGCAAAACATATGTTTTAATGGCTGTCAAATATGTTAACCCCCCACCCCTAACCGGTGTCCGACGCTCCCACCCCCACTTAAACTCAGAAGACACCGCTTCTGGAGGATTATAATGTGTTAATGTGACCGAAATCCAGACTCCTGTGACCTGTGATGGTCTGGTGTCGTGGTCGGAGGAGGTACACCGACACCACTGACCTGTGACGGTGTGGTGTCGCGGTCGGAGGAGGTACACCAACATCACTGACCTGTGACGGTGTGGTGTCGCGGTCCGAGGAGGTACACCGACACCACTGACCCGTTACGGTCTGGTGTCGCGGTCGGAGGAGGTACACCGACACCACTGACCTGTGACGGTGTGGTGTCACGGTCGGAGGAGGTACACCGACACCACTGACCCGTTACGGTCTGGTGTCGCGGTCGGAGGAGGTACACCGACACCACTGACCTGTGACGGTGTGGTGTCGCGGTAGGAGGAGGTACACTGACACCACTGGCCTGTGACGGTGTGGTTTCGCGGTAGGAGGAGGCACACCGACACCACTGACCTGTGACGGTGTGGTGTCGCGGTCGGAGGAGGTCCATCGACACCACTGACCTGTGACGGTATGGTGTCCACCGACACCACCGACCTGTGACGGTGTGGTGTCCACTGACACCACCGACCTGTGACGGTATGGTGTCCACCGACACCACTGACCTGTGACGGTGTGGTGTCGCGGTAGGAGGAGGTCCATCGACACCACTGACCTGTGACGGTATGGTGTCCACCGACACCACCGACCTGTGACGGTGTGGTGTCCACTGACACCACCGACCTGTGACGGTATGGTGTCCACCGACACCACTGACCTGTGACGGTGTGGTGTCGCGGTAGGAGGAGGTACACCGACACCACTGACCTGTGACGGTGTGGTGTCGCGGTAGGAGGAGGTACACCGACACCACTGACCTGTGACGGTGTGGTGTCGCGGTCGGAGGAGGTCCATCGACACCACTGACCTGTGACGGTATGGTGTCCACTGACACCACCGACCTATGACGGTGTGGTGTCGCGGTAGGAGGAGGTACACCGACACCACTGACCTGTGACGGTGTGGTGTCGCGGTAGGAGGAGGTACACCGACACCACTGACCTGTGACGGTGTGGTGTCGCGGTAGGAGGAAGTACACCGACACCACCGACCTGTGACGGTGTGGTGTCGCGGTCGGAGGAGGTCCATCGACACCACTGACCTGTGACGGTATGGTGTCCACCGACACCACCGACCTGTGACGGTGTGGTGTCCACTGACACCACCGACCTGTGACGGTATGGTGTCCACCGACACCACTGACCTGTGACGGTGTGGTGTCGCGGTAGGAGGAGGTACACCGACACCACTGACCTGTGACGGTGTGGTGTCGCGGTCGGAGGAGGTCCATCGACACCACTGACCTGTGACGGTATGGTGTCCACCGACACCACTGACCTGTGACGGTATGGTGTCCACTGACACCACCGACCTATGACGGTGTGGTGTCGCGGTAGGAGGAGGTACACCGACACCACTGACCTGTGACGGTGTGGTGTCGCGGTAGGAGGAAGTACACTGACACCACTGACCTGTGATGGTGTGGTGTCGCGGTCGGAGGAGGTACATCGACACCACCGACCTGTGACGGCATGGTGTCCACTGACACCACCGACCTGTGACGGTGTGGTGTCCACTGACACCACCGACCTGTGACGGTGTGGTGTCCACCGACACCACTGACCTGTGACGGTGTGGTGTCGCGGTAGGAGGAGGTACACCGACACCACTGACCTGTGACGGTGTGGTGTCCACTGACACCACCGACCTGTGACGGCATGGTGTCCACTGACACCACCGACCTGTGACGGTGTGGTGTCGCGCCCGCCGCCAGACGTCACCTACCACTCAGCGCGCCACGCTGCAACGTATCGTGCCGACGACGGCAGCGTACTCACCAGAAGCAGCAGCAGGGGGCCGGCCGCCTGGGGCCGCAGCTTCATGCTGCGCTCAGAGCCTCGCTGCGGCGCTCGCTGTCCACTAGCTCATCAGAGGCTTGGCTGCGGCCGGTCGGGCGCAGACATGACGCGCACAGCCACACACCACTTTCACTGTTTGGGCACTGGTGGCGCTGCAAGGTCGGACAGACTGACGACCGAGCGCCGCCGTCGGCCGCCCGGCCGCCGGCCCTGTCGACTCCCTGGCGCCGCCCCCTCCCCGCTGACTCAGTGGCGGGGGCGTGGTCTCGGGCCGTCGGGCTGCCGGCTCCCCTCGGCTCCCTGGCGCCGCCCCTCCCCGCTGACTCAGCGGCGGGGGCGTGGTATCGGTTCGGCGGCGACAGCCCACCATCCAGATCGTCACCCCGCCGTCGTCTCCAGCTGATAGGAAAGGGGAGGGGAGAAGGAGAGAGGTGCCGGCGTGGTTCTATACCAGTTTGGTTATTGGGGCCCTCCCGTGGGCAATCGTACTGAGGAGCACTCGACGCTCGCTGGGTATTGGAGGACCCAACTGAGAATGGCCGGTATTGGCGGAATGCTCGTCAGTGGATGATGGTAATGACCATGACATTTATATCGGAAACCGTCTCGCCTATCTGGTAACGAGAGGAACTGGTCAGACCCCGTGTTTCCTTTTCAATCCCCCTCTGCCCCATTGTGGCACGACGTTTACATCCCATACTTATCTATTATTACTTAAATATTTCGAGAGTTGATGCCATCGCTCAGCGGGTGGGCTTACAACATGAAATCTGTGGCTTTATGACATGGACTATGCATGCTTCGGAAAATAAAACTTGCATCGCGGAAACCCAACACATGGAGCTCACGCTACAGAGGGCCAATCGCACACCATGTACTTGGCGAAACTAGCCAGTGACTACCTGATTATAACTGCAGTCAAAGTCTCGGCGGGCTGCGAAATTGCTTATAATCAATCAGCTCCTTTTACGCTGGTCCATGTATCCATGATGCCTGTCCAGGGTACATGTAAGCTACTTACAATTGGCTATTAAACATTGTCGAGGTACGTCCCTGGATTAATTTACTACGGTATGGCTTTGCAATCTCGCAAAATGGACATGTCCCTAAGCCGTGATTCCATTACAGGCTCTCTCGTTTCACTACCCACCAACATTTCCTGGCAGTTCTCTCAGACTGGAACATTCCCGGGTCTGAGAATATCGACTTATAGGTCGCATGAACAACCCAGCGATCAATGATCCCAAATTTTAGGACGAAGTATGCCACGCTCAGGTATGTCACTACACAGCAGTCATGTAAGCAATGTTAACACGCACTGGAGGGGGAGTTTTCAAGTTAGGGGCCGCTAAAGTCAAAAAATGTTATAGCGCCAGACCCAAAAAATCGGCGCTGATGCGCTTCCAGTATACTGACAAAGGGAAGTGCTCTAGGCAACACTAGCGACTTGTTTGATGCATATTGATATGCTGTATAGTTTCAAGGTCATGTTAGGTCACCAAGGTCAAGTCAGGTCAAGTTCATGACAGGTTAATGGAACCAAACTTGAAAAACTGGAATGTTGCCATAAATGCACTACTGGTTGTAATTTGTACTGTTTGTCATTGCGTTGACATACTTTATTCATGTACTTTACTCCCCTCTTCACGAGGCCGATTGCTCCGAGCTGCCCGACGGAGGAATCGGGCGGGCGGCCGGTTCCGGTAACTGGAACAGGTAACTGACCTGATAAAGTGGTGCTATATAGGTGACCTGAGGTCAAATGTTGGGTCTAGCATCTGCATTGCATCATTAGTAATGTCCAAAACATCATTGATGCCCATTTTTGAGCATTTAAACACAATCACAGCGATCCATAACGATGACAAGCCAAGCCACGCAAAACCGGAAAATTTTGCCAATCTGACCTCATTTGACCTTGAAGATATTGACCTAAGGTCACGAAAATTGCACACAATAGAGTTTACTACCGTGCCCATCCACCCTGCGAATTTCGTTCCTCCAGCTTTACTAGGAGCCGAGATCTTAGGGGGCGGAATCCGCCCCCCTCCAGTGCGCGTAATTCTCAGAGGCCCTCCAGGGCGCGTGTTAAGTACAGGAATGATTGAGATCACGTCGGTCTCGAAACTGGTAGTCCTTACCATTTTATCAGGTGTAATATTATCCTAGATGTTACCAACGCCGATCCATATGCATCCTATGAATAAAGTGGACTTAAAGAAAATCACACAAGATCATGAACCGGTACGAAAAGGCACGAGGTGGCAATAATGAAATGCCATGCAATAATAAATACATCGGATACTCCTAAAAAAACTTGGACGGCACTCACTACCTTGGTTGAGCTACAATGTTTCCTCGCACATGAACGAAACAAATGGTCGAGGAATAATGTGTCGGATTTTCCGTACCGACACTGGTCGATGAGTTACTGTGACCTCCCAGTTTGCTCCGCACCCGTTCTCGCCCACTCCTCGACTCGCTGCATCTTGCCAAGGTGAGCGTCCTGTGAAGCACCGAAAAGTTGCGTATCGGTGGTATCAGAAGATCTTAAGACCCCCAGCATGGTTAATCTCATGGTGATGATCTGCAATGGCAGTCTGGGTATCACAGGCTTTAGATACACATTTGAGATTGTTAATTGTCGGCTGGCTTACGAGATGTAGCTTACGCGAAAATAACTTTCACTTACGCGAAAATACATGTTAATTGCTGGTAATGGCGAAGTGTACCAACCTAGTGAGATTCCTTATGGTACACCTGATACTTACTAACATGAGAAAACATGCAAACGAACTTCTCAGGGAGTTGAATAATTTATCAAACTGCAAGGTCATGCAGCATAGTTCCACCAAGAGACATACCATGAAGCAGTGGCGGATTCAGCCAGCCAGTTTTGAGTTCTTTTTGTGCGCGCGTGTGTGTGTGTGTGGGGGGGATACCACCAATTCCCCCCCACAAAATCGGATTGGGAAAGCCCAGGATTTGCGCTTGAGCATAAAACAATACTTACCACAGCAAATAGCTATAGTTTTCTCTGCAAATCGTGGATAAAAGCCAATTTTTCTCCAAATCAGACCATGTTGGTGGTGAGGGTGAGGGCGGGGAGAGAGTGAACACAACAACATTGACACCCTGTATCCGCCACTACTCCGATAATGATTTACACCATACGAAGAAAACAGTCCTCAAGCGATTTTGGTAGTATGTACCATGTCCGTGGAAAAACAAGAATGGAGCAATTTACAGAAAACGTATTCTTAGAAGTGCTCATTAAGTGTCCGGCAGTCTGTATTGCTCTTTCTTTCGTACATTGCTGCAGTTCAAGGTGAACGAGTATAAAGTCAGGCTAGTAGCTCACGACGTCACAACTGAAATGAAGGATGACGAAATCCTGAACAGCATTAATAATTATTGCAATATGCAACACTTCGGTGCAGCAGCTGGCGCGTGTTTTTCAACGGCAGAAGGCCCTTGATTCACGTCTGACCCATGGACAACTTTTCCTCGGCCAGCTCCTACCCAGTAGGTGGTGGCAACTGGGGAATGTTTGCCGTCCTGTGGCTCGGGATTAACGCTGACCGGCCAGCACGCGCTGCGTCGGGTTCACGGGCATGATCTGCCTTTAAAGAGATCCTTCAGTCCGGTGGCATGCCCCGGGGGCACGGCCTCGCCTCGTGTCACTGGAGTAATCCTCAAAGTAATCTTTTTTTACAGTGAGGCTATAATTTTTCCATTTTTACCAGCCACTTGCATACAAGTAGATGGTGTTGAGTGAATTTTTCCCCACCTAGAGTTGAAAAGATTGGAAAGGAGCAAAGGCTCGAGTATCAACCTTTCCAACATTTCAGTTTAATTGTTTTCATCAATTATACATGCCCTAACGGAAATACGATTTATATGGCTATCAGAATAAGAAAACCTCGCAAACGCAAACCTGTGATCCAATTTCCTCCCAAACTACGGGACATTCTTTGTTGCGCTGTTCCTTCGACATGTGATATACATTGTAGCTTTCTACATGCGCCTCTGCATTATTGATAGTGGAAAATGTTGAAATATATTTGGTGGCTCTGTTTCTCACGTCAGGCCAGGGGAGGAATATATTCAAGGTAATCTTTGACCACTGGCCTTCGTTAACCCAGGTTTACCCGGACATGCATCTGCAACTGAGATGTTGCTCTATCTAAGCTATTGTCGGTGCTAAATGCAGCTTGATAGATACTTCTGCTCATTTTGAATGCGGTGTTTATTTGGCGCCAGAAACTGTAAATTAGTTGTTGGCACCTTCCATAGCTGTCGCCGCCGTTGTGGCTCAAGCATGCGCCAATCAACGCATGAAGTCACTGGTAGCTACTTTGTGTGACCTTTGCTATGGACATGACCATCAACAATTTCATGTTTCGTTAACGTCATGAAAGTTTGTTTTGCCGATGATCTCGTCATCATCGCGTCATATTCATGGCTTGTGAAGTTGCTTTGCAGCTTAACACATCTGAGTATTTATGCTTGTCCGATCGCGCAATCTGAAGAGTACATGTCTTTCTACATACAACTAGCTTCATTTCAAAACTCAGAAAGTAGCAAGAAGACATATGTCGTGCCGGATCGACAAAGCTGCTAACCATCCACCGCACGTCACGTATGCCACTTATGCAGCGCCATTTCGAAGACATGCACTGCACAAATGGGCGATCTAATAGCGTCAAGGAGCTATGTAGGCTAATCCTTACCCACCGTTAGCTAGAAATCAGTTGCATATTTTGTTAAAGCTTGTAGTGGAAAAATTAATGTATTCGAAGATCCAGCTAACCGATAGCAATTTAAAACTGATAACAACAATAATGCAAATCTTGATCACGACGACTTGATAATTGATCCACGAGGAAGGTAGTCATGCTCACATTTGTCACAGTGACAGGAGACATTGCCATAATCGACATGACAGCTGCCTTATCCATCTTGGAGTTCCGCAGGCTTAAGATCAGGTCAATGTGTTTTGGATTGTCGGAGAATCTGGGGATTGCGAGGCTGCTCGACTGCCAATTATTCGCAGTTCTTTTTTTCTCGAAAATAATGCCACGCGCGGCATTTCCGTTTAAGCCAGGTGCTTAATCATCAGGTGATTTATATTTGCTGGCGACTACCATTATCAACAATGCAGTAATATTGCTCAGAGATAAACATAAGCTCCGTGATAGAAATAACAGCAAGACGCATGTTTTCCACTTGTTAACACTACAGTGCTTAACCAAAGCCATCTTCGATCGAATATCCCTCTGGGGAAGAGAGCGGGATACACCGGAGGGCCGAGAACGGAAGCGAGGTACATACACCGGAAGGTGGCATCCCCAAACATTCTGAGGAAGCGCTCGTGTCGGGGAATAACATGCCCAGAGTCTCTGAACACGGGGTCGGCTAGATCACTCAGCAACCAGTTCTGCCCAGACCTATTCATAAATTCAGAACCAAAAAAATAAAGAATGATATGTGCGTTAACCGACGCCACTGTCAGTTGTGTGAGAGACGACCAAAAACCTCACCATGGTTTTGTGCGCCGAAAGCAGCAGCATCATGCACTGCAGGTCTCGCTGACGAATTGTGGCAAGGGTGCAATTATAATCGCCAAACATGCATGCGTGTCGGTGAAGTTACACATATGGTGCAGCGTGAAACACGAGTGTTTGCCGCAGTGATGCAAAACAAAGTCGCAAAAATGCGGCGCTGCGGTCAGTGGTAGCCCTTGGAGAGGGGAAATCAAGCCTCCGGTGCATGCACATTTCTGCAAAGTAATTTTATAGGTGAGGTTCATGGCTTCGCTTCCTTAGCTTCACATAGCCTGGTACCGGCTGTGACGGGCTACTGCGGGCTGCGGGCTGCGGGCTGCGGGCTGCCGGCTGCTGCGATGGGCTATGAGGAGTCAGAGCATGTACACTACTATCTTTGAAATTAATTGCTAGGAACATAGGCGGTTGAACGTCTCAGTCCAAGAGGGGCAACGTCAGGAAAAGGGCCTCCACCCAGTGGGGGCCTCACCACGGAGGGCGTCCTTCGAAAATTGAAAGCAGCGAAGAACTCGAACCTAGTTTTCGAAATCTGCAGAGCTCTCTAATCTGTAATCTCTAGATGTTTCCAAAGCGATATCAGCTGCGGGAGTCTTCTGAAAATCCTCATCAAGGCCTTTCGCTGTGCGCTGCTCAGACCGCATGAAAGCCGCATAAGGGGCGCGACGGGGCCTCTTGTGGGCGCGACGGAACGTTTTCCCGTTAAGGTGAGGGAGGGAGAAATATTTCGGTGAGAAGGATGCTATCTTACATGTTTCCTCAAGAGTTTGAAGTAGGCTACCGATACTTCGCTATGTGCCTACAACTACACACTTCATAGCCTTGCAACTGCAATTCGAAAAAATCACTAAGACATTCGTGGCAACAGATGTAGCATTTCTATCGAATTTTCAAACTCTCTTCCCACTGAAAGTTATGCAACAATTGATCAGTAAGGACAGGGAAATGAAGAGGGCAGTTGTGGGTGAAGGGCACACTCATCAAAACCAGTATAAACTGGCATCGAAATGAAAATTTAACATTCCGGTGAATGTTGTCCTCAATAGGGAAGTTAATTTTTATATTGAATGGAATTAATAGAGGATGAATTATTGTATTCTATTGTTCTTTTCAGGTCATTTTTGAATTTCTTGTCCTCCCTCCAAAAAGATTCTCAGCTAGGTCAAAATGTATAGAAGAAACACTTTCCTTCCATTAATTCGCTTCAGAAGTACCAATTACTGCCGTCGTTGTCGAAATATATATAAGTATGTATAATAGCCTTGCAATTGCTATGATGGCAATGATGTGACTGCTTATGTACATCCAGAATAACCGGCATACAGTTTTGCTCCTGAATTTATGAAATGGTGGGAGGTGAAGTCATGGGAAAGGTGTCTGGGATTCTTCCTTCGCTACAACAAAATAGCGATTCTCCACATTCGCTGGTTTACGCTAGGTGGAAAATGTAGCTAATCACGAAACAACCTTCTACTTGTCAAGACCTTCCGACATTGTTTAAACAATGGCTTCCACCCATACGCCTTATAATCAGCCTAAATAGTTACCCGGAAGAATGATGGAAATACAGTGAATGCTTTTTTAGGTAAGCTATGTAATAACTATTCAAAACATTTGTATTAATTGGCAGAATGACAGAGGTCACCAGTAAGGTCCGACCTTTCAAATTATTCAACGTAAAGTTTGACACATACTTTAGTACTAGAAGTTCATTACTACAATGATTATTGACATGAAAACAGAATACAATTCGACGATAAATAGTCATAGCCAAGATTACATAACCATGCGACGGAGATTTGAAGGGTCGCAGGCACCGAACAATTGGTGTAGAGAAGCTGATGAGAATGACACCTAGCTTAATATTCAACTTGAGGTATCTTTGTGATGGCAAAAAGATATGCTGAAGCACTCTTGGGAGCACTCCAGTGACCAGTGCCCCGCAGGTGTTAAAGTAGCACAATGACATTCTTATTGAATCAATTTCGTTAGACCCAAATGGTGCAAGATGATATTTTTCTTTGATGACCAGTCACATGGTACCACATATTTTACTTCCTCAAGGTCATCCAACGTCACTGACCGGATATGACGCCGAATGACCCTAGCGAACCTTTTTTAGTCATGCTATGTTATTCCCATAAGTTTTTTGTTCGTGCTTTATTCGAGTTCGGCGTCCAAAGCTTAACGTATAATCCATAAAACCAGTGACGTGACACAAGACATGTTGCATGCTAAGGTGAACTTATGAGACCACATAAATATAAGGTAATTGTCAATTGTCAATATAAATTTCCTAAGGCGTGCAAAATGTCATTATCTACAAGATGTTCATGTACCAGCTAGTACTATCTCTAATAGATTTCACACAAGAAGCAAGCAAGATATTACTGCAAAAATGCACCGAACATGGCTCCAAAAATGTACCACGATAGCTCGAATATGGCAGAGAAAAACTGTCACGCGACCGCAAGAGATGTACCGTTTAGGAGCGGATGAATGTATTTTGATCGGGGAAGGGGAGGGGCACTTGTTCGGGGGCGCCACTGATCGGAAAAACTCCATTTCGGCTTTCTCAGTAGCGTCCATCCGAGGCGCAACTTTTGCTGACAATTTCGGTGGTGGGGTGCGCTCGAGCCTTCCGGAGCAGCGCTTTCCACTGCACAGAGTTGAGGTGCGCTGTTGGACTTTCCCGGGGCATTTTCTATATCCGGGACGCCGATCTTCAATTGAGGAGTGCGCCCCTCCCCTGCCACCAGTGTCTCCCGTCCCTTTGGATCCGCCACTGGCACATACCATCAGTCACGGCAAATGGCGTTTGCCGTCCCGAGTCGTTATTCTGCTTGTCACGTTCTGGGTATGATGCCTACCTCAGATGGTGAGTGTCAATGGCGTTTGCCGTCCCGAGTCATTATTCTGCTTGTCACGTTCTGGGTATGATGCCTACCTCAGATGGTGAGTGTCAATGGCGTTTGCCGTCCCGAGTCATTATTCTGCTTGTCACGTTCTGGGTATGATGCCTACCTCAGATGGTGAGTGTCAATGGCGTTTGCCGTCCCGAGTCGTTATTCTGCTTGTCACGTTCTGGGTATGATGCCTACCTCAGATGGTGAGTGTCAATGGCGTTTGCCGTCCCGAGTCGTTATTCTGCTTGTCACGTTCTGGGTATGATGCCTACCTCAGATGGTGAGTGTCAATGGCGTTTGCCGTCCCGAGTCATTATTCTGCTTGTCACGTTCTGGGTATGATGCCTACCTCAGATGGTGAGTGTCAATGCTCGAATACAGTGGCTCCTCCATTCCTTCTTTGCTGAATGTTAGGCTTACTGGAGGGCACCCGGAATCCATTACCTTGTCTCTCCCGAAGTGCGGACGGATCCACAGGGGACACGGGACATATACCCACACCTCTCTGGGGATACGGCGCCCCTCTGACTGCAGACAGGCGCCTCTCCAGGACGCTCGAATGCACCCTTCCCTGAGTTTTTCAGCGGAAAAACTGGGGATTGACGCCTGTCCAAGAACACTTGAGTGCTCCCCCTTCACATGTTCTTAATCAGTGTTACCCTTCCGGGGAAATGGTGCCCCCAGGCCAGCACCCCATTAACAATTCCTGGATATTCCCCTCACTGAGTAAATCGTTAGCCCTAGTGGAGGAAGGACCATCGAAACTTCTCAAAAACCACGCGAAGAATAGGTACTTAGAAACCAAATTTAGCAAACTATTTAGTTCAAAGTACTGTTCGATCCAGCTATCATCAATAGGTAAAATGCTTCGTGTGATGAAATTCTACGGGGGAAGATAACGTGAAATCATGTGGAAATCACAAGAACGTTTCAAGTCCACTGCGAGGATACTGTGCGTTCCACAAGACGCCAATTGTACTTCTCTTCCGGATCAACTTAGGTGTCACTGTAGTGCAATCAACCCAACATTCGACAGTGATAGTATTGTGGACATTCCTGATGTATTGAGGCTTTTCTCTGTCGATCATGCTCCGAGCATCAAGACAAGGCAATCAATGGTTGCACCTGTTCCTAAAATCAGGCTTTTATAATCTCAGACACCTAGTGTTATCAGATGAAAGCGAATGGCAACACAATGCCCCAAATAAGAATCCAAAAGTTAGGAAGAGAAGCTTCGGTGTTTAGGGATCCAAGTTGAAGAGCTTCCTTTACGACTGGTGAAGGAAGTCGCATTTTCATTACACACGGGGTAATGAGCTTTGAAGTGCGCTCCATTGCGGGTGGAGAGGGTGCGCTTCCCGCTCCCATTGCGGGTGGAGAGGGTGCGCTTCCCGCTCCCATTGCGGGTGGAGAGGGTGCGCTTCCCGCTCCATTGCGGGTGGAGAGGGTGCGCTTCCCGCTCCCATTGCGGGTGGAGAGGGTGCGCTTCCCGCTCCATTGCGGGTGGAGAGGGTGCGCTTCCCGCTCCCATTGCGGGTGGAGAGGGTGCGCTTCCCGCTCCCATTGCGGGTGGAGAGGGTGCGCTTCCCGCTCCATTGCGGGTGGAAGGGTGCGCTTCCCGTTCCATTGCGGGTGGAGAGGGTGCGCTTCCCGCTCCATTGCGGGTGGAGAGGGTGCGCTTCCCGCTCCCATTGCGGGTGGAGAGGGTGCGCTTCCCGCTCCATTGCGGGTGGAGAGGGTGCGCTTCCCGCTCCATTGCGGGTGGAGAGGGTGCGCTTCCCGCTCCCATTGCGGGTGGAGAGGGTGCGCTTCCCGCTCCATTGCGGGTGGAGAGGGTGCGCTTCCCGCTCCCATTGCGGGTGGAGAGGGTGCGCTTCCCGCTCCCATTGCGGGTGGAGAGGGTGCGCTTCCCGCTCCCATTGCGGGTGGAGAGGGTGCGCTTCCCGCTCCCATTGTGGGTGGAGAGGGTGCGCTTCCCGCTCCCATTGCGGGTGGAGAGGGTGCGCTTCCCGCTCCCATTGTGGGTGGAGAGGGTGCGCTTCCCGCTCCATTGCGGGTGGAGAGGGTGCGCTTCCCGCTCCCATTGCGGGTGGAGAGGGTGCGCTTCCCGCTCCCATTGCGGGTGGAGAGGGTGCGCTTCCCGCTCCCATTGCGGGTGGAGAGGGTGCGCTTCCCGCTCCAATTGCGGGTGGAGAGGGTGCGCTTCCCGCTCCCATTGCGGGTGGAGAGGGTGCGCTTCCCGCTCCCATTGCGGGTGGAGAGGGTGCGCTTCCCGCTCCATTGCGGGTGGAGAGGGTGCGCTTCCCGCTCCCATTGCGGGTGGAGAGGGTGCGCTTCCCGCTCCCATTGCGGGTGGAGAGGGTGCGCTTCCCGCTCCATTGCGGGTGGAGAGGGTGCGCTTCCCGCTCCCATTGCGGGTGGAGAGGGTGCGCTTCCCGCTCCCATTGCGGGTGGAGAGGGTGCGCTTCCCGCTCCCATTGTGGCAGCAAGGGGCCAAGCGCCCATACGTTCTGTCGCCCCTATCATGTATGTAGGTGCAAGCAGTTCTGGCGAGTGGGGAAGTATGCAATTCGGCGGTGAATTTCAGTGATAATCGGCTAGAAATTAAAAGACCACACGTCGGCCCACTCCGTTTGAAGACCTGGGACTACCCCCACATAATCCTGTCTGGTGCTGGCTGCACAAGCCAGCGGCGAAGTTTTCCACACGTGTGGACGAGAGCACAGGCTTGTGAGTTTAATGAGTGCTGCATTGAAGCAGACTTTTAGCGCCAACATGAGTGAACCCGCCACACATATCTCTGTTTCGGCCATATATCAGGCAATACAACTTCAAGGTTGCTCTTGTGAAAGCAAAACACATTGGCAAAACTGTGTTCCGAGCACCATCAGTGTGTGTGGCATCATGACGAATGTGCGCCGGATCGAATGCAATTTGATAAACAGGTGAGATCTCGTCCTCCCTGTACAAGGTGGTTCAGCGTCCATTGTTCGTGCAACTGACGACTGAGAGGCCAGGAACCATATCGGTTTCGCAACCGCTGATTTTATCTGAACGCCTAAGCGGCAAATTGAATAAGTTGAGATAAGCTGGGGGTATTTCACCGTTCCCACGCCAGGTGAGCCAGCATCAGAGCCTCATAGGTTCCGCCGTAACTGGCCTACAGTTGCTTCGCGCCACAGTGGTATCGTGTTGTTGAATGTTGCAGAAAATTTTCTCAACTCCGCATATTGTGCCTCGTGTTGTGTGGTGTATATTGGGCCTCCTGTCTGTCTCACGGGCTTCCTGAATGTTTTGAGCTGCGGGAGTCTTCCGAAATCTGCCTACGAACCTTTTGTTGTGGATTCTGGAAGCTTCCTGGGATTCGTACATGACCTCCAGTTGTTGTTAGGCAAATGGGCTCTTATCGTTCTGAGCTGCCCAAAGTCGGGCCTCCTGTCACGCCTCGATGCAAATCCACTATTCTCCTAGAGGTCTCCCATCCTATGGGTCTCCACACATTTCCTGGGGCCAGATCTGCCTTCCTGAAGCCTGCTGAGCCAGCTGAACCGTTTGTGGAAATGTGCTCCCTAGATTTCAAGGCCATTGCCCAGGGACCTTCGTGCATGTAGTGCCCGACAAGGGGATCCCCTTGCCGCTGTATGGGGGCCACAAATCCTTCGCCATCCCCCGCTATTGGGCCTACGAATGCCTCTTCCTTGTCAAATTTAGATGGAAGTCAGAATGTCATAGCATTGGTATCAGAAAACCTTCCAACTTTACCAAGTGGATTTTGGCACCAAGATAAATTATTACATCACGGGACGGAATTCCAAGCTAGTCCCTTACCTTTAAATATGACAACAATAAAGTAATTCATACGAGCGACCTGGCACATTTCAACCTGACCGGACGCAACAATTACGCTTTTAAAATCCGAGTGAAATATTTTGCAATGGGTGGAGGACTTGAGGTTCTGCTTTTTTACACAGACCTAGATCTCCTCTTCAAATTGTATCTTTCACTCGCTCCATCGCAATTTGTCTTCTAAAGCACACACATTCTGTTCAAATGAGTGGTTTGTGGTATCACTTCCTGTGCAACTCTTCACCTGCTGGCGATATTGGTGGCGCTGTGAGTCACGCTGCGCCATCTATAACGGCATCGACCACGCCACCACTGTCGTCTGTATGTACAGCGGTACGATGTCCGGTCCTGTGTCTGTAGCACGGCAGCCATATAGTGATGGCGACCACACCACCACTGTCGTATGTACAGTGATACGATGTCCGGCCCTGTGTCTGCATCACGGCAGCCATATAGTGATGGCGACCACACCACCACTGTCGTCTGTACAGCGGTACGATGTCCGGCCCTGTGTCTGTAGCACGGCAGCCATATAGTGATGGCGACCACGCCACCACTGTCGTCTGTACAGCGGTACGATGTCCGGCCCTGTGTCTGCATCACGGCAGCCATATAGTGATGGCGACCACGCCACCACTGTCGTATGTACAGTAGGGTGTGTCGCCTGAACGGTTTTTCTTATGCATAGTGAAATTATCGTGCAGATCACCTAAAAAAACCCTGTGGTCGAAACCAAATCGAAATCAAACAATAAACAAAATATGCGACAGGCCGATAAAGAAACAAATTTGCCGGGCGCCCGGCGTTGAAGTCTCCAGTGATGGCGCTCCGTTGCGATTGGCATCTAACACCACGCGTCGGCCGCCGTCGGAGCGCCGCCGCGGCGCTGTGACGAAAAAGGCGGCAGTCGGTGCTGTGGATGACTTATGAATGGATTCTGGTAATTCAAAAACAGATCAGGGGAGCCGGGATATATCTGATTGTAAAGATTAAACTTCACTGAAGGACTGATCGCTCCACTTTCCTTTGTCTGTGCTCTACCTTTCACAGTGCTATGAATCATCATTCGAATAAATTGCGTACGCACTAACGACACAAAATAGCTTCGCATGCCATACATCCCTGTTTTATTAGTCAATCCAAGTCTCCTGTTCCTTTTCGTTACTCAAGTTTCAAGGGAAACTGGGATTATCAGCAGTAGGGACAACCTATTAACGAGGGCGACAGGAGCCGGCGGCGATCGTCGCATGGCGCGGGGGAGGGGCTGGGATGGGGCGGGAGACGGCCGGCGCACGGTGAGGGTAGAGAACACAAAGAGCGAGACAGGGCAGGGGAGGGGAGGGGGAGACAGGGGAGAGGAGGGCCGCCGAGACAAGGCAGTCGGCGGCGGAGACCCGGCGGGACGGCCCGAAAAAGAGTGGTTTGGTGTCTGCAAGTTGTGCCCACTGCCTGTGAAGTGTGATATTACCTGCGTCGGTGTGATCGGGGTAAGAGTTCGAACATGAAGACCCGCGCTTCCACCAAAGGGCTTTTGGTTCCTTCTGAACTAAAAACAAACCGACTGCCCACGAGAATTGACGTTCTGAATTACTTGAGTAAAGTGAATAGAGACTCATGCGTTGCGAACAAAAGGTTGAAAGAGAGGCTAGCACCCCATATAAAGTTTGTCGCGGAAAGTGTGATGAAAATGTGGTGCTGCGAAGGAATACCAATTGTTGGGGGGCCCGAGTCGAACATATGGTTCGAGAATGCCGCGATCGCTACTTGCGATACATGAAAACTGCTGGAAAGAAGTCGGCATCACCAGGAGTACGTCCGTCCGGTGATGAGTGGTTTGGAAAATTGTTTGATATAGCCCGCTGCAAATGTGCTGATATCGATAGCTGCAAATGTGCGATGGCCGACAAAGTGCCACGAATGGAGTTTCCCTTTGTCCAAGACCAGAGAGGACCTCGCCAAATGCAAATCGGCACCGCAGATATCCGTGAAACCACTCGTCGACGCGCCATGGACGAAAGGAGGCGTCTGACCGCCGAGAGAGTCACATCACCACAACCGGGACCTCCTGGAATGGCCCAGCTAGATTTTAATTCAGACCAAGATTCCGGCACAGATTCATCATCGCTCACATCTGTAGTCAATGAGTCAGAGTATATGGTGAACAGTAACACAGACGAACTGCTAAATACGGCTCTAGCAGCAGATGGTACGGAGTGTCTAATCGTGCGTGTGCTGCGATCATAAACGGTTTCCAAGTGGACATTGGTCGGATAACTTCTGACGATATGGACTGCATAGTGGATAGCAAAAAGTATGGCGAGCAAGGGATCGGATTAGAAGAGAGGTAGTAGCCCAGAGCCATGAGGATCATGCAGGTCGTGTATCTGGTCTCTACTTCGACGGTAGAAAAGACGACACGCTTATGACAGCCAGTTCAAAGAAGACGGAAGAGCACATTGTGGTTGTATCCGAGCCAGACAGTGCATATTTAGGACATTTTACCCCACAGACTGGGAAAGCGGAGGACATTTTTCAGGACCTGAACGCCGTGGCATATGAGTTTGGTGCGGATGTTTCTGTGCTTGGCTGTGACGGCACGAGAGTTAATACTGGCCAAAAAGGTGGTGTTATCCGTTTGTTTGAGCTCGGACAAAAACGCCCCGTCCACTGGTTTGTGTGCCAACTTCATGCAAATGAACTTAATCTTCGTGCAGTATTTAGCCAGTTAGATGGAGTCACAACAGGACCTAAGTCGTTTAGTGGGCTGATTGGCCGGGCTGCTGCAGGCGCAGTAGAAACCTTGCCAGTGGTCGATTTTGAGCCAATCGATGGCGGAAATGTTTCAGAAATGACGCAGGAGATTCTCAGTGACCTAAGTTCAGATCAGGCTATTCTGTACAGTCTGGCGCGTAGTGTCCAGACGGGCTGTATCTCAGATAGAACTGCGAAAATGAAGATCGGTCCACTAAACCACTCCAGGTGGCTGACTCTGGCGGCGCGAATTCTCCGGCTCTACATATCAACCGAACAGCCATCAGACAGTCTGAGAATGCTAGCGGAGTTCATCGTGTGCCACTATACTCCCATGTGGTTCTGCATCAAGAAGAACTGGAAATGTTCTGACGGTCCTGGCAATGCGCTGCACAGCGTGCAACTTCTCAAAAGTTTGCGACCTGAGATAGCGGCCATGATGCAGCCGGTAATACAGCGCAACAGCTACTGGTGTCACCCTGAGGCAGTACTGCTAGCAATGGCAGCGGGCCAAGATCAAGCCACACGGGAAAGGGCGGTCACTCAAATCCAGCAGTGTCGCAGAACTCAAGTCGATAGTGATACTGACGAAGTGCGGAAGTTCAAGCTTCCAAAAGTGAATATGGGGGCAAACAGCATCATGGAGCTGATTGATTGGTGTAATGAGGCGATAACCGAGCCGCCCTTGACGCAACAACTGTCCGATGATGACTTACTAGACATCATCGCGAGTCCTCTCGAAGTACCGCCATACCCCGTGCACAGTCAGACGGTGGAACGGATGGTGAAAGTGGTGACCGAGGCGTCTTTGAAGGTAATTGGTGAAGAGGCCCGCCACGGTTACATTGTGGCGAAGTTGAAACACAGGTCAGCAATGCCAGTGCTCAGCAGCAAAAAGGATTTCATGTCGGGTTTTCTGTCGAGCATGTAGACAAGTAGTACAGTTATAAAATGATAGTTCGTACAAAAAATGTGGCCGCTCGTACAAAAGGTGACGTCGCTGTATGCCCGTCTCCTTCGGTTGTAGTGGAACGGAGCATGATGCCGATTTCGCCTGGTCTATTTGTCATAACAATAAGATATCAAGTGTCTCAGAATGATTTAATTGGTCTTCGATGTAAACAGACGAGGAATTTTGAAGATGTTCAAGCTTTCAAAAGTGAAAATATTAGCATTATACGCCGATAGATCTACTGATTGAAAATGGAACGAACAAGCGACGTAAAGTGAACCTTTCTTTCATGCGTCAGATATCCAGGCAACTTATTAAGCGACTGGTGCTTATCAAAAGCCTTTTACCCCACTAAACACTTGCATTGAGTTTTATTAATGAACTTCATCACCAGAATCCATTCATCAGTCATCCACAGCACCGACTGCCGCCTTTTTCGTCACAGCGCCGCGGCGGCGCTCCGACGGTGGCCGGACGCGTGGTGTTAGATGCCAATCGCAACGGAGCGCCATCACTGGAGACTTCAACGCCGGGCGCCCGGCAAATTTGTTTCTTTATCGGCCTGTCGCATATTTTGTTTATTGTTTGATTTCGATTTGGTTTCGACCACAGGTTTTTTTAGGTGATCTGCACGATAATTTCACTAAGCAAAGTGCAATTTCCAAAAAAGGTCCTTCGTGACACACCCTAATGTACAGTGATACGATGTCCGGCCCTGTGTCTGTAGCACGGCAGCCATATAGTGATGGCGACCACACCACCACTGTCGTCTGTACAGCGGTACGATGTCCGGCCCTGTGTCTGCAGCACGGCAGCCATATAGTGATGGCGACCACACCACCACTGTAGTCTGTACAGCGGTACGATGTCCGGCCCTGTGTCTGCATCACGGCAGCCATATAGTGATGGCGACCACGTCACCACTGTCGTCTGTACATCGGTACGATGTCCGGCCCTGTGTCTGCAGCACGGCAGCCATATAGTGATGGCGACCACGCCACCACTGTCGTCTGTACAGCGGTACGATGTCCGGCCCGGTGTCTGTAGCACGGTAGCCATATAGTGATGGCAACCACGCCACCACTGTCGTCTGTATGTACAGCGGTACGATGTCCGGCCCTGTGTCTGCAGCACGGCAGCCATATAGTGATGGCGACCACACCACCACTGTAGTCTGTACAGCGGTACGATGTCCGGCCCTGTGTCTGTAGCACGGCAGCCATATAGTGATGGCGACCACACCACCACTGTCGTCTGTACAGCGGTACGATGTCCGGCCCTGTGTCTGCATCACGGCAGCCATATAGTGATGGCGACCACGCCACCACTGTCGTCTGTATGTACAGCGGTACGATGTCCGGCCCTGTGTCTGCATCACGGCAGCCATATAGTGATGGCGACCACGCCACCACTGTCGTCTGTATGTACAGCGGTACGATGTCCGGCCCTGTGTCTGTAGCACGGCAGCCATATAGTGATGGCGACCACGCCACCACTGTCGTCTGTATGTACATCGGTACGATGTCCGGCCCTGTGTCTGCATCACGGCAGCCATATAGTGATGGCGACCACGCCACCACTGTCGTCTGTACAGCGGTACGATGTCCGGCCCTGTGTCTGTAGCACGGCAGCCATATAGTGATGGCGACCACACCACCACTGTCGTCTGTACAGCGGTACGATGTCCGGCCCTGTGTCTGTAGCACGGCAGCCATATAGTGATGGCGACCACACCACCACTGTAGTCTGTATGTACAGCGGTACGATGTCCGGCCCTGTGTCTGTAGCACGGCAGCCATATAGTGATGGCGACCACGCCACCACTGTCGTCTGTATGTACAGCGGTACGATGTCCGGCCCTGTGTCTGTAGCACGGCAGCCATATAGTGATGGCGACCACGCCACCACTGTCGTCTGTATGTACAGCGGTACGATGTCCGGCCCTGTGTCTGTAGCACGGCAGCCATATAGTGATGGCGACCACGCCACCACTGTCGTCTGTATGTACAGCGGTACGATGTCCGGCCCTGTGTCTGTAGCACGGCAGCCATATAGTGATGGCGACCACGCCACCGCTGTCGTCTGTACAGCGGTACGATGTCCGGCCCTGTGTCTGCGGCACGGCAGCCATATAGTGATGGCGACCACGCCACCACTGTCGTCTGTATGTACATCGGTACGATGTCCGGCCCTGTGTCTGTAGCACGGCAGCCATATAGTGATGGCGACCACGCCACCACTGTCGTCTGTACAGCGGTACGATGTCCGGCCCTGTGTCTGCGGCACGGCAGCCGTACAGCAGCAATGCCTCCATGAGTTGCCAGGGAAGGACAGTGGAAGTAATGCCAAGATGATGCCAAAATATTCGGGTATGATGCTGGAATCTAACAGCCGATGCTTGGCCGTGTGATTTTGCTCAAGACGACATTAAAAGTGAGTTTGCTGATGGGTTGGAGCCTTACTAGATCTGTGTGAAATTGTAGCTCGTAGATAGCATACATGCCACCTGCACTTATGTACGAAACCTCATATAAGTACATTCCAAATAAACTATTTCACGTTCATACGAGACCTGCTGTAAGTTCTTTCACCAATAAGACGTTCCTATAAGGCCTAATCAATGTCATTACAGCTATCGGGCATTATATAGTGTCTGTATGATTAATTCGCTATAGTATTCCATTCAAGCTGGCTGAAACTATGGAGAAACATTCGACAACTAACTAATACAATTGACATTGGAAGTAGATAGGGTGGGGGAATGGTGTGGGAGATACGAGTTGGAGATGCTCGTGTATTTCTACAAAAGCACGTAACTTGCGAGGGCTCATCCAGTTCTTGTGCTGAAGTCACCATGCAAATAAGCACACACAATACGATCTTTATTAGCATATTGGCAGCGGGTCCTGGTATCTCACATTTGTGCTGCTTTTTTTACTCGGCTTGATATCCTTTCGAATTCTACCTGAGGTGAACCCTGGATCTGAGCTGCATTGCTGACACGGCCGGGAAGGAACCACCCGGAATCGAATCGTCTCGAAATCGTTCATGCAGATGGAGGACATCAACTTAAGCTGCAGTCGGAGTTGCCGCGGTGGCTGCGGGAAGCAGTCGACGTAGCTTCCGCACCGAATGCCGTTACGACCGACACCGCGTCCTTGCAGAACTCACGGTACCGAGATCACGCTGTAACTGGCCGCTGCTGCCGGTCAAGGTGGACCGGATATTATCCAGATTCTGGCCCACCTGATGTTCGGCTTCCGTAGCCCATCAGCAGCCAAATGGGCTACAGCAGGCGAATGGAAGCTCGCGCAAGGGATTAGTTGTGTGCCGGCGGCAGCGTCCACTTCGTCCTGCGGACAGTAATTCCGACATGCCTAGAAAAGTCTTAAGAGGGTCGAGCAAATCGGACCCGATTCTAATACGAATCGTTGACTTGTCAGCCATGAATAATGAGCATGCCGCGAACTCGTGATTTGCAATACTGCCCCTTGTAATTGCGACTCATTCGCTTGATATGCCTGCTGTTGTTTTTACAGACATGATGGCCCTTTTCTTGCTCAAAGCTTCCATTTGAATTATCGAAAAGTAAATTTTGGCAACTGAAATTCGCTGATGCGCAGTACACACTGCCTGTCTTCAACGCAGGATGAAATAATGCCCAAATTTCGGAGGTCGTGTTGAAATGATGAAACAATGCCGAGAGCGTCAAGTAGATACACATGCTGCATTTCGTCATCCACGATTGGCCCTTTCAATGACTGATGCATTCCTTGCAAAGCACACCTAAGAGCGCAACAGCGGATTTGCTTTGGAATTGTGCACAACCCGGCACGTCTTTGCACCATTTGTTAGATTAATGGCGGTCATTTTTGTGTCCAGATACCGATTGCAACCTGATATTACCATACCGGTGGCATGTTCGTCATGCAATCTTCAAACCCGCCAGTCGGGCTGCTTTTATTATTCAACAAGGCTCCTCGGAAAGCAATTGGAATCGATCTGAAATGTGCCGCTGTAGCACAACGCCCAAAAATAGCACTCCGTTTCGCTTCACGCCTGTCAGTGTACCAACGCCCGCGTTTGGTCACCCTTTTCGAATTATGCTTCGCGAGGTCAACCACCTGTTATGTTTTATTTGATGTACATATGTCGAACATACGCAATTTCGCCCCTGCCCATTATTCGCGATTTGCCCCGCTCCCCATGATAGACAGGAGTACCTTCCATAACCGTGTGACCCGCTTACGTTATACTTCCAGTGAGTGAAGAATAAGTTTAGACAAGAAAAGCTCATCAGGTCACACCACTCCCGCCCCTTTGTATTTTCGTGGACAGAACCCGCCACCGCATTTTAGTACCAAGGATGTCCTGTAATTTCCTTGAGACACGTAATGACAGGCTAATGGTGTATCAGGACAGCGCAAGACTGACTATAATTAGGTATTACTGGGACTAACAACACGATATAAGATTAGTGGATGGCAAACTAACGAAAGAAGTCAATAACACTACACGCTAATTAGAAAATATGACTTGAAAATTTCGATGTAAAGCAAATGGAAAGCAAGAACAGTTACTCATTAAGTCATATGGGTCATTATTCAGCCATAATTCATAATTCAACATCAGAAGGATCTAACACCAGGTCTTTTCCCTAAATATCCTGATGTATTCCTAATTAGCTTAATAATACCTGTTCCTTAAATATTTCCTGATGGGTATCTTCAAAATGAATTTATTTCGTGGTACATCTTGTATTCCATAATCTGGTGTGCAAATAATACCGGTTCAGGTCTTAGGGTCAATTCGGTGCAATGGATATACAATATAATGTAGCACATATCATATAAAGCATGTAATATAATGCATAATGCATGGATACACATTACATATAAATATCACATTAAAATATACATAATACATATAAGATACGTAACATTCAATATGTAATGGATCAATATAATGTAAGAAAAAGTCTTAGTGTAGCTTCCGTAAAAGTGTATCTTGTTATTCTAAGTACAAAAAGCATGGCGGACCCCGGAATTTGATCGTGCCATGTATATGTGCACACATGTGCGTCAATTCCTATAGAAGCAGAGGATATATTTGTGTCAGGTGGTGATCGCTATTAGCGGGTGCCACTCATTCCGCACTAAAAACACAATTAAATGAACGATGTGAGTATCTAACAAAATTTCCGTTATGCATTCGGTTGTATAGCTTATCGGTTTCCACTTCAACCAATATGGGGACAAACACGATGACGCATTGTGAGCCTCCTTTTTGTGAACATTTTGGGAATAGTTGGGAACAGTACAATAGTGGGAATAGTGAGCCATACGTTCATCTTTGGAGAAGCCGCCTAGTCTTTCATACGCTATATCTTTCATACGCTAAAAAGTGCTTTGCTCATTTTGTCAGCGGGTCGTGTCAGTGTGAAGTGTCGTGACCTCACTTGCAACGACCGGCACCCAGGCCATCGCAGCAGGTGAAGGGAGCAACTCTGGGTCGAGGGACCTGCACCTGCCCAGCCGCGGAGATGACCAGTCGGCTAACTGGCTGTGAACGCACGACGCACTCGGATAAGCCGGCCGGTCAGCCGGCCAGGCGTCTCCATGCTGACGAAACACTGCCCGTCGTGCGGTTCCTTGCAACCCAGATGGCTTTGTGACAGCAAGTGCGACAGATACTGAGCCGCCTTTGTGATCTATTTCAGATTGCAGTGCAATAGCTCTCAAACCACATGCAACGCGAAAGTGTTGTCCTGCGGCTAATCTGATCATATTGTCGGTTGAGCTGATTAAGCTGCGCTCCCTGAGCTGATTGTACATCACAAAGAATGTATTATTTGTGATGTGATGATAACTGGGTGATAACATCGCGTACAATAATCCATTCTGATTTGTCGGCGGCTGTCGTTAGAGACGGCTGTGCCAGAGCTGAACAGTGAACGCTCTTCCTGAAAATCGCCGGCGTCTGTCACTTCACGTGCACCAGAACAGTGCGGATGTTGGCTGACCTTACCACACACCCACCATGAGGGACTTCCGCCACGACCTGCCACGCGCCTTCTTCCTGAGGCCTTGGCGTGACTGAGAGTCCAGCCTCTGATTGAGATGTGCGGGTCGGTGTTTGGCACAGTTAGCAGCAGCGCCACCTGTCAGCATCGAGCGCTAAGACTCGATCAGAGAGGGGGCATGCTCACGCACTCGGCCTCGCACGCACACGCCTCGCGCGCACATTCAGTTACCATCTGGGCAGGCTTTCAATCAAATGACCGCCAAGGATGGCCGCGTATTGGGGTGATGGGCGCGATTGAGCATACCACTGGAGTACCCTGTGCCGTCCCGCTAGTCGTGCCCGGTATTGAGCATACCACTGGAGTACCCTACGCCGTCCCCTTGGCGTGACTAAGAGTCAGCCTCTGATTGAGATGTGCGGGTCGGTGTTTGGCACAGTTAGCAGCAGCGCCACCTGTCAGCATCGAGCGCTAAGACTCGACCAGGGAGGGGCATGCTCACGCACTCGGCCTGCACGCAACGCCTCGCGCGCACATTCAGTTACCATCTGGGCAGGCTTTCAATCAAATGACCGCCAAGGATGGCCGCGTATTGGGGTGATGGGCGCGATTGAGCATACCACACCTCCGTCCCGCTAGTCGTGCCCGGTATTGAGCATACCACTGGAGTACCCTACGCCGTCCTGCTAGTCGTGCCCGGTATTGGGGTGATGGGCGCGATTGAGCACACCACTGGAGTACTCTGCGCCGTCCTGCTAGTCGTGCCCGGTATTGAGCACACCACTGGAGTACTGTGCGCCGTCCCGCTAGTCGTGCCCGGTATTGAGCATACCACTGGAGTACTCTGCGCCGTCCTGCTAGTCGTGCCCGGTATTGAGCATACCACTGGAGTACTCTGCGCCGTTCTGCTAGTCGTGCCCGGTATTGAGCATACCACTGGAGTACTCTGCGCCGTCCCGCTAGTCGTGCCCGGTATTCAGGTGATGACAGACCAACATTCGCGACAACGCTTCCTAGATGATTCGTGATGGGGAAGACGCCGGACATTGTTGACATGTTTTACGAAACATTTCTAGGATGACCGTTTTTATGTGAATGCACTGAAACACCAAGTATTAGTAACTGCTTTCTTCCACTTAGTTGACGTGCATGCTGTCGGTGAAGTTTGTCGACTCAACTTTCGTATCTTGGAAAAAGCAAGAATAAAGTTACACTCAAGTGACTGCATTTTCCTTACTAAGATGACACCTAGGCATTTGTTATCGCTGGTCATACTTGCTCCATCCACAGAACGTTTTTCGCGCTTGAGGCTTTATTTTCGTCGTGGAGGAACTTTAAATCCTTCACAATCCAGAATTAGCATTTACTTTTACGTACAATTATAGCAATCAACGTGAAGTATTTCTTAATTTGGTCCCTACCAGCCTGTTCATACCTGGATTTTTTTGAACGCCCAGGTGTGAACGTTGCGCATTACTGTTAGGGTGCGTTGCGCACATGCAAAATTCAGTGAAACATGCCATCATACCAGAAATAGTTTCACAATGCGTTAGCTTTAGCGAAGCGTGGGATTACAAAATAAGTCGCTGGAGCGCACCCAGAACGTGATACAAACCCAGCACGTGATACAAACCCAGCATGTGATACAACATGACATTGCATTACACCACAATCCCATCCACCTGCAGAGCTTAGCGTAGAGAAGGACGAAGCGCTATCCGGGGGATGGCACTTAAAGGTCGATCATTGATAGAGTCACTGCAGATGAGGTTCCTAACCACATCACAGGCGCTCGCTCAAACACGTGCCGTCAGCCCGCTCATCCTGGCCAACTGTACCAAGATACACGTGCCGTGAGACGGCTTACCCTGGCCAACTGCAACACGATACACGTGCGGTCAGACTGCTCACCCTGGCCATCTGTACCAAGATACACGTGCCGTGAGACGGCTTACCCTGGCCAACTGCAACACGATACACGTGCGGTCAGACTGCTCACCCTGGCCATCTGTACCAAGATACACGTGCCGTGAGACGGCTTACCCTGGCCAACTGCAACACGATACACGTGCGGTCAGACTGCTCACCCTGGCCATCTGTACCAAGATACACGTGCCGTGAGACGGCTTACCCTGGCCAACTGTAACACGATACACGTGCGGCCAGACTGCTCACCCTGGCCATCTGTACCAAGATACACGTGCCGTGAGACGGCTTACCCTGGCCAACTGCAACACGATACACGTGCGGTCAGACTGCTCACCCTGGCCATCTGTACCAAGATACACGTGCCGTGAGACGGCTTACCCTGGCCAACTGCAACACGATACACGTGCGGTCAGACTGCTCACCCTGGCCATCTGTACCAAGATACACGTGCCGTGAGACGGCTTACCCTGGCCAACTGTAACACGATACACGTGCGGTCAGACTGCTCACCCTGGCCATCTGTACCAAGATACACGTGCCGTGAGACGGCTTACCCTGGCCAACTGTAACACGATACACGTGCGGTCAGACTGCTCACCCTGGCCATCTGTACCAAGATACACGTGCCGTGAGACGGCTTACCCTGGCCAACTGTAACACGATACACGTGCGGTCAGACTGCTCACCCTGGCCATCTGTACCAAGATACACGTGCCGTGAGACGGCTTACCCTGGCCAACTGTAACACGATATACGTGCGGTCAGACTGCTCACCCTGGCCATCTGTACCAAGATACACGTGCCGTGAGACGGCTTACCCTGGCCAACTGTAACACGATACACGTGCGGTCAGACTGCTCACCCTGGCCATCTGTACCAAGATACACGTGCCGTGAGACGGCTTACCCTGGCCAACTGTAACACGATACACGTGCGGTCAGACTGCTCACCCTGGCCATCCGTACCAAGATACACGTGCCGTGAGACGGCTTACCCTGGCCAACTGTAACACGATACACGTGCGGTCAGACGGCTTACCCTGGCCAACTGTAACACGATACACGTGCCGTGAGACGGCTTACCTCCAATGTACACGATACCGTGCCAAACCCTGCCAACTGTACCACGATACACGTGCCGTGAGACGGCTTACCCTGGCCAACTGTAACACGATACACGTGCGGTCAGACGGCTTACCCTGGCCAACTGCAACACGATACACGTGCGGTCAGACTGCTCACCCTGGCCATCCGTACCAAGATACACGTGCCGTGAGACGGCTTACCCTGGCCAACTGTAACACGATACACGTGCGGTCAGACTGCTTACCCTGGCCAACTGTAACACGATACACGTGCGGTCAGACGGCTTACCCTGGCCAACTGTAACACGATACACGTGCCGTGAGACGGCTTACCATGGCCAACTGTACCACGATTCACGTGCCGTGAGACGGCTTACCCTGGCCAACTGTACCACGATACACGTGCCGTGAGACGGCTTACCCTGGCCAACTGTACCACGATACACGTGCGGTCAGACGGCTTACCCTGGCCAACTGTAACACGATACACGTGCCGTGAGACGGCTTACCCTGGCCAACTGTACCACGATACCCGTGCCGTGAGATGGCTTACCCTGGCCAAATGTACCACGATACACGTGCCGTAAGACGGCTTACCCTGGCCAACTGTAACACGATACACGTGCCGTGAGACGGCTTACCCTGGCCAAATGTACCACGATACACGTGCCGTGAGACGGCTTACCCTGGCCAACTGTAACACGATACACGTGCGGTCAGACTGCTCACCCTGGCCATCTGTACCAAGATACACGTGCCGTGAGACGGCTTACCCTGGCCAAATGTACCACATCATGCCGTACTTACCCTGGCCAACTGTAACACGATACACGTGCGGTCAGACGGCTTATCCTGGCTAACTGTATCACGATACACGTGCCGTGAGACGGCTTACCATGGCCAACTGTACCACGATTCACGTGCCGTGAGACGGCTTACCCTGGCCAGCTGTACCACGATACACGTGCGGTTAGACGACTCACCCTGGCCAACTGTATCACGATACACGTGCCGTGAGACGGCTTACCCTGGCCAACTGTATCACGATACACGTGCGGTCAGATGGCTTACCCTGGCCAACTGTACCACGATACACGTGCGGTTAAACGTCTCACCCTGGCCAACTGTACAACGATACACGTGCGGTCAGACGGCTTACACTGGCCAACTGTACCACGATGCACGTGCTGTGAGATGGCTTACCTTGACCAATTGCACCACGTAGACGGCTTAAAACTACCAATACTGCGTGACTATGTGGAAACACGCCACCGCAAGCTCACTTCTTCCTCGTGTGTTGCCTCCTTTAGCTCCGGCTTGAATGACAAGGCCTTGTCATTCAAACCGGATTAATGAAAAGGAAGTCTGTCGCACTATGTCCAAGCCTGCGCAAATATTCGAGATATTTTGTCCGGCGTTCGTTTCATTTCCGCCTTGGGTTTAGCGCTGAAACAATTAGCTGCCTCACGTTATTAACCAAGCCGGAATACAGAGACAAGCTATATTCGTTGTTCTGTTATCTGGTATCTCGATAACTGGAATGTGACTGACAAAAGTGAATGGTCTTGGAATGCATCAGAGCCCGGTAGCTCGGTTCGTTGAACACCGAAGTGTTAAAAACATTTAGCTGGTGGACACTGAAAAATTAAACCAAAATAAGTTTTAAATTGCCAGCGCTTTTAGTGCCATAACCAACTACAACCCTTCCCAAATATTATATTAGCGTTTACGGTTAGCATGGAGTTTCAGCGGAGTGAGTTATCGGTTCGTACCGAGCGGCAGAGTGCACAAACTCGGCCACCTGCTCCATCCTGTGTCAAGGCCTCGTGGTCCAGATCTGAGAGCACTTGACTGATTCTTCACCTCAGATGCAGGTCGGATGGAGCGTGTCACCCTGCTCGGTAGATCTGCTGCTCGATTACACCCTACATGGCCCGGGTGGTCGCAGCTGCGGTGTGCGCAGCGGGTCCTTCGCGCGTGCTCGCTAGGGCAACTCAGCTCTCTTTTAGAAAGATATTTCGACCGAAGTGCAATGGATGCTTGCCAAATCCGGCTTAACAGGACAGCTGTCCGGACCTGGTTAATGGAATTCAAGGTAGCATTAGACGCATGTTTTCAAGTTTTCGAAAATCGTGATTAAATTGCAATAACCTCTTTTACGCTACTTGGGACAGCTGCCAAATTTGGTCTCCTTGGCTCCTTCATACGAATTTTGCACGCGTCACTGAGATTATGAACTTAATTCAATAGGTCAAGTGGATTTGATGCGTACAGGGACTGGTAGCAAAGCGACATCAATACCGACATGCCCACAAAAATCAGTTGGAAAACACTATTAACGCAAAATGATGTCTAAACTGCATATGCATGTGCATGCTTATTTCACAGCGCATTCTCTCACTTTATGATTACGAAAATACCTGGTTGATATGCTATTACAATTCACCTGTTTTTGTGTGTGTGTGTGTGTGTGGGGGGGTAGAAGACATCATCAAGAAGAAGTGCGTAGAGGCTAAATCAAGTCATTTCAGCCCTGTTGAAACACACTTTATTTGGTGCCTGCCAACTTTAACCGACATGTATCTGAAACCGACATTGACTACAAAAAGACTCAGAAACTTCACATGGTACATGTGCAGAATCTTCATATGGTACATGTGCAGAAACTTCATATGGTATGTACATGTGCAGAAGCTTCATATGTCACATGTGCAGGAGCTTTATATGGTACATACATGTGCAGATTCTTCATATGAAATTCGGCACGCCGTGCGCTGTCAACAGAAGCGCTTTCAAGGCACTTAGCGGTGAGAACTTGCGTGTTAGTATGTACATTTTCGACTCTAAATCGAGACGTGCTCAATCATAGCACTTTAGGTGTACAGGCTCTCCATGCAAAGTTTCTGGGTGCGCCATTAGCCACCAGCAGCCAAGGTGTACTTGGGTCATTTTGGTTTACGGATTCTGAACGCCAAGCGTGACCGTGGATTCCGAGAGGCATCGAGAAGTGCTATGCCCAGCTCTGGACGAGTTTGCAGCGGCGATGCAAAATAACTCTTGATCGACAGTGGCTGAAACCAGATAAGACATCGTGAGGAAAGGTGCGCCCGCTGCATGTTGGACACGATAATGGCTCTGCCGTCAGTTTGGTGAACAGCTGATCGCCAGGAAGGAGAGAAATACTCGAGCATCGCACTACCTGACCTACCACCTGTCCGTGACCTCCTGTGGACGTCACCTGAAGCTGCTGGTGCAGGGTGGCGACCCAAAGACCACCTGAATGTCCATGAGGCGGTACAGTTCACTGTGCGAAGGATCAAGGGAGTCACCTGCCAAGCAGTGGTGGTGTCGGTCAAGAAACGTACCTCCCTGCGCTTGGAGAAAATGGCAATGGCACTGAGTATGTCCTATGCTGAAGATAGTGAGTAATCGGACCTGTTTATATGTAAATGGAGCAAACTAGGACGGAGTGTCAAATGTTTGTGCAATTTCTTTAATGAGATACGCTCAGAAATGCATTTTTACAGGTAAATCATATTCGCCTGTTCTTCCTTCTTAATTGATTTTCATCTGAAATGATGTATCAGGTTATAATGAAGTAGCTTTACTGTTATGAACTAATCGGGCGTCAATCAGCGAAAGTACCCGAGATTGTTCCCAGAGAGAGAGAACCTGAAAATGAAAATATCTAAAACATCACATACCTTCTGCTGTACTCGTTGGAGATTGGAACGTTTGGGAACGCTTTCCTCGTCGTCAACTGAGCCGTGCGAAGAATCCGTTGGAAACCGAGCGCTCTTCGTGCAAGTTCTCTCGGTTGGAACAATTCCACGCCATAATGTGGACGGAGACATGGCTAAGCGACAATCTCATGACCTTGGCAATGGAGACGACATTGCCCATCGACACTTGGTGCCGACGTGACCGACCAGCCCACATTGGAGAGTGAGTGGCATGTCCGCAATCTCTTCCCTACGACCAGAGGGAAGGGATGACCTTGAAGAAGGAGGCACAAAAACTCTGGCGGTGTGGTGACCATCTGCTCCGATGTCGTCGATAATTATCTCCGACTGTTCGCCTTGTAATAATGGCGCTCTAACAGCCACCACATACGTGTGTCAGCGGATCGGTACTCGTCACCCGGAGACACCCGCTCTTATTGCGAGCGAATTCAACGTACCAGCTGCTAAGTGGATTTTGGAGAGAGTCCAGAGTGGAGCCTGATTAGGACCCGGCGTGCAGCTTGCCTATTGGACGGTATGAACGGTTGCAATATATCAGGACTACCACAGCTATCATGGTACTAGTGTGGGAATATATTTCAGACAAAACAGAAGCTGATGCCATCTGCCCAGATTATTCTGCTCCTTCCAAGGTGTTAAACACACATATCTCATCTACAAGCTGCACCAGTCATAGCATGTCACAGGAAATACTGTCAAATTGTCGGCGTCATATCTTTCAAACTGAACACGAGGAGTCGTAGTAAATGGTAAGGTCTGTGATTGGACGATGGTTCTCTCGGGTACGTCAGGGATTGGACGAGGGTTCTCGAGGGTTCCATGTGATTGGACGAGGGATCTCTTGGGTACGTCAGGGATTGGACGAGGGTTCTCGAGGGTTCCCTGTGATTGGACGAGGGTTCTCTCGGGTACGTCAGCAGGTAGTATCTTGCCACCAATGCTCTTTGCCTTATTGGTGATCGAACTACCCGAAACATAACAACACATTGTTGCTTTTTCGCAGATGATGTGAAATTATGCCATAAAATCACAAATTCAAAAGAACTTACCTTTAGAAAACTTTTTAATTTACCTGCTGAAAAAGTAAATATGGCGATGGGCTTCATGATCAGGTCTCTTCAGATCGGATTTTCACTCGGAGTTCTTAGGTCAGAATCTATCGGTTGAGCGTATGCTGGCAATACACATTCTATTCTGAAGCATGAATGTGCGACATGGGGTGGTGAAGCACAGTCTCACTTAGATCGGGTAGAGCAAGTACAGCACACACGTTTAATGTTGCTTTCATCTTACGCTCACACATCACACACATCACCACTGTTGGCATATGGGGACCTCTTAAAGATATTTTTTGATAACCCACTCGCAGGAGAGTTCAATAATGCATTTTTACACACCCAATTTTATCTGGAGAAAATGGTTTTGCATATTTGCTGGAACATTTCCTCATTCAGTTTCCGCCTCGATTCACTACGACTGCGATCTAAGGTCTTTTTCACGTTCCCATTTGCAGAGCAAACACTGTTAGACGGGGTCTTTATTCGCGGATAACTTTATCATGCCATTTATGCATTTTCATATGTTCCTGCCTTTCATCCGATTCTCTTCATGACGCCAACGCAGCCTGCGGGCACACGGTCAAGATGCATGCGAGAGTGCCGTATCAGAAGTGTCGATATATGCACACACACACACACACACACACACACACACACACACACACACACACACACACACACACACACACCATACAGACACACACACACAGACACAGAGACACACACACGCACATATATGTATATATATATGTATATATTTATATATATATATATATATATATATATATATATATATATATATATATATGTGTGTGTGTGTGTGTGTGTGTGTGTGTGTGTGTGTGTGTGTGTGTGTGTGTGTGTGTGTGTGTGTGTGATGTGTGTGTGTGTGTGTGTGTGTGTGTGTGTGTGTGTGTGTGTGTGTGTGTGTGTGTGTGTGTGTGTGTGTGTATGGTGTGTGTGTGTGTGTGTATGGTGTGTGTGTGTGTGTGTGTGTGTGTGTGTGTGTGTGTGTGTGTGTGTGTGTGTGTGTGTGTGTGTGTGTGTGTGTGTGTGTGTTTCTTGTCTCTCGCATTACGAATTTCTCGTCGCAGTCTCGGATACATAGACAGCCGTGCATCGTGAAGCCCTCATGGGCGATGTCGCCACTCCGGTTTGACAGGGTGAGAAGCCGCCCACCTTGGCAGATGTTTTAGATTACCCTGCATTATTATTGCTTCTGAGCCAAGAAAAAGAACCAAATATAGATGCTGATATGTACATTTTTCTTTCGTGCGATCGTGACATTTTGCCATATGGTCACTAGGTATGCGAAGAAAATGTGAACATTATTCATCTCACATTTCCTTCACATCTATGGCTACAAGTCTTCTAGTTGGTGAATGTAAGTGGAGGTTTCGATAACATTTGCCTATTGGGTAATGACAGGGCACTTCACGAACAAGCAGGGTCAGGGAATATTTAACATGAAGTCCTCAGTGTTGCCTATCAGAGTTACTTTGGGTTAGATAGTTAGCAGGGTTATATCACCCACCAACGGGAGCCTGAGGTACGTCTCACGAAGACATTGCATAACAAATATCTGCCTGTGCTGCATCGATATCCCACAGATATGGCGACAAAGCTGCCAACGTGTCGACGCCGTTCGAATTCGAACCGAAAATCATGATTTAATAGAAACCTTATCGGCAGACCTTCAAGCACCTCACTCCATATCACGTAGTGCATAATTGTGCATACAAACTAAACAACACACGGCGTATTTTCCTCCCTCCTTCCATCCGATATGCATCCTAAGTATTGCTAGTAAGGTTGAAATTGGACCTAGTGATTTATTGGGGCTACATCGATGCATCGAATGCAGTGGTACACTTATATTTACAGGTCCAAGAATAGCTGAAACCACTTTGTCCAATCACAAGAAGCTGTCAAATGATGCAGAACGAAACACGAGGACACTTGTCTCTATGGAGAAATGAGGACTAAAAACTCCAGAAATTCATTTACAGAAATAACCACCTGGTTCCGGACCAGCGGAACAGTCCTTCACAACTCAAATAGGCAGCGAACTCCGCAGTGTCCACGATTCGCTCTCTTTTCATCGCTCTCCGTCCACGATTCGCGGTTGGCCCGTGTTCTGGCCGCCACGTGATGACACACCACTGCGGCAGCCCCACCACTGGCTCTGCGGTAGATGGATCACCTTCGGCCGTGGAGAAGGCCGTCCAGCCGCCTCTGATCTGATTGTCGGCTTCACTGGTCTCGCAATGCCACAGGTCGTCGGTCCGACGCCCTTTCCGCTGTTCGCACAAGGCGCGGAGCTTGTCCCGCAGGTGAAAGGGAACGTTTCATGTTGCGGCGACTCGGGAATCCAGAAGCGATGAATCACAAATCGTACCGGCTTTGTGCCAAAGCTTAAGAAGGCACGCATTTGCATTGCATTCTCATCAAAGTAAAGCGGAGCATATGCGGCAGCGATTTTCTCACCGTGAGCATTATCATCTTGTTGGAGCATGCTATAGTTAACTCGGTATGGAAACTCCCAAATTCCCCGGAATTACTACGGTATTTACAGATGGCAAAGCAGACGAGCTCCGTAGTGCCAGAAAACATGGAAATGGAGATCGTTTATTTGCATAATCTAAATAAGAGCAAAGGCAGCGAACCACATTCTTACATGGCACATGGAACAATGGACATGCAATGGTAAATTGAACCGGAGGCACAGCTAGGGGTGTGGGGGACGATCCCCCTTAATCTCTGCAGAAAAAGCTTACATTAGATATAATCCAAAACTTCGGGACTTTTTGCTATCAGCGAAGCGCGTCGAAAAGGCACATGGAACTAGAGGCGCAGCTAGGGCGGGGGGGGGCTCTCCCCTGAAGCCCTTAAGACAAAGCTTACACTAGAAAGGGAGGTGAGAAAGGGAGAATGCGTCCATCCGATGAAATGGTGTTCCTCTGAACAAGTGCTCACTCCATGCAAATTCCTGGATCCGCCCCTGGCAGTACGCTCGCATACTTCATTCTCACAGAAAACCGCAGCTATTTGGTCCGTCCGAGAGGTCATGCAGCTGACAGATGAGGTTGCATAATGTCATGCAGCTGCCAGATTAGGTTGTATAACGTCATGCAGCTGCCGAATTAGGTTATAGATCGTCATGCAGCTGTCATATTAGGTTATATAACGTGATGCGGCTGCCAGATTAGGTTGCATAACGTCATGCAGCTGCCAGATTAGACTATATGACGTCATTCAGCTGCAATATTAGGTTGTATAACGTCATGCAGCTGCCAGATTATGTCACATAGCGTCATGCAGCTGCCAGATTATGTCACATAGCGTCATGCAGCTGCCAGATTATGTCACATAGCGTCATGCAGCTGCCAGATTATGTCACATAGCGTCATGCAGCTGCCAGATTATGTCACATAGCGTCATGCAGCTGCCAGATTAGATTGCATAACGTCATGCAACTGCCAGGCTCGGTTGTATGACGTCATGCAGCTGCTAGACTAGGCTGCATAACGTCATGCAGATGCTCACACCACAAGGGTCCATCTGTTCTAGTTGTTTGCTCCAAAGGTTATAGGTCGTGTAACTCACAGAGCCGGAGATTATATGCTTGGTTAGTATCGATCGGCCTGGACTACTGTTTTCTGCAGCAATTATTCAGCAGATAGTGCATGAAGCATTTTGCACTCCTGTAAAGACTGGTATTGCAGAAGGGTGTTCACTAAAAATAGTCGGGAAAGGGTACAAGGCTACGTCTACCAGTCGTAATTTTAACCAGCAAACTGCATATCAACCTCCTGCGCTGCCAATGCGCGAATAACCAGGCGAAATGGAATACAGTCAGTTGTAAATACTGCAGTTAAACACGACTAAGCTCAAAGATTGCATGCCAACGAATATTCCATGAGCAACCTTAATCCGACTGTACTAAACACATTGCTACAGATTATATTGTGCAATATAGTTTTAGTGTTGTCGCGTGTGCCATAGTTGCTTACAACGTACTGAGACACACAACGTTGCAACGCACAAAGTTACAACGTACAACGTTTACAACGCTACAACGTTGCTACCGTATCTTCAGCTTGTAATTGGGTACGGTTCGGTAGCCGGCCGTAAGACATCCACGATATTTTCTCGTTGAGGGCCTGTATTACAGCATGTTTGAACATGCGGAACACACAGCGCGTGTGCTTCGCCATGTTCTGATGTGAAGTGAAGCCGTTCAGGCACCGCGATCATGTCTGGCCGACACTGTCACACGTCAACATTTCCCAGATAATTATCTGAAGTGTCATGCCGAAAACCTAGTCTGGTACTTGAAAGACAAATTATTACCCTAATAAAATAAATCACAAAACATAGTAACGTGCAATTCCATATATACACAGGTCACACGAATAGTTATGCAGTGGATACAAAATGTAATTAAGGCCGACGTATCGCCAGACTTAAGTAAATGAGCCACTGAATTGTTCGGCTGTTACTCGGCACGTGGCTCAGACTTGGTGGCACTGATGGTTAGACTGCGGCAACCGCTATCCTTGGCTAATAAAAACAGCCAGGCAACTGAATGATGCCAGCGATCCTCACAGACACCGTCACAGACGGTGGTGATGTCCTTGGATCCTAGACATACAGTAGACATCATCAAACTTTGTCTCAAATGGTGAAACAGCGAATTGAGCGTTGAGATTATTCTCATTGATAAAACATCAGACTTGTCACTGAGTTGGGTGCGATGTTCATAGAACGTAGTCATTCATTAAATTCAGGTGACTTTTAAAATTGCGTGCAGGGTATGTCCGACACAGCTGACGTGCCAACTACTGGCATGCCAGCCTATCATGCTGACTGATAGCGTGCCAACCTACAATGCCGACTGATAAGCATGCCAGCCTACCATGCCGACTGATCAGCATGCCGACATACCATGCCGACTGATAGCATGCCAGCCTATCATGCCGTCTGATAGCATGCCAACCTACCATGCCGACTGATAAGCATGCCAGCCTACCATGCCGACTGATAAGCATGCCAGCCTACCATGCCGACTGATAAGCATGCCACCGTTGTGCATGCCATGCAGCGTTCCAGCATTCCAGCCCACCATGGCTATTGCCACCGCTGGATTCGGCAGTCTGACGCCGCCACATCCACGGGGCGGGTATCAGAACCATGCCGCTCCCCGTAGTGACCGAATCTGAGGCACTAGTTGGGAACTGGGTAGACTTCGTACACGAGTTGGGAGTTGTGTAGACTTCGTACACGAGTTGGGAACTGGGTAGACTTCGTGCACGAGTTGGGAACTGGGTAGACTTCGTACACGAGTTGGGAGCTGGGTAGACTTCGTACACGAGTTGGGAACTGGGTAGACTTCGTACACGAGTTGGGAACCGGGTAGACTTCGTACACGAGTTGGGAACTGGGTAGACTTCGTACACGAGTTGGGAACTGGTTAGACTTCGTACACGAGTTGGGAGCTGGGTAGACTTCGTACACGAGTTGGGAACTGGGTAGACTTCGTACACGAGTTGGGAACTGGGTAGACTTCGTACACGCACGGTATTCATATATAATGTACACACATTATTATAAGACATGTATATACATATATATATATATATCCATAAAGTATGTGTTAAAGATTAACATATCAAACAAACATATTTCTCAATACCATACCTGTATATCAGGGGGGGGATCCAGGACTTCTGATCGGCGGGGAAGGGGGGGGCTTGTTCAGGAAGGACACCATTTCTCCGGAGGGGGCGCCATACCTCTGCCGGGGGATGCACGTGCCCCCAGTTGTCCCCTGGATCCGCATTTGATATGTATTAAGCTTATATATGTCCAAATGTGACAAGTTATTTTGAACAACAAAAGAAGATACACTGCCTTAATTCCCTCAGCGGGTTGAAGACCATTTTCTATATCCACCCCTGGTGATTGTTCTTTAGATTATGGATGTGTAAATCATTTCACAATGGTGTTTGACCTACAGCCTGACAGCATATTCCATTGGTTCAGTTTTCGGACCATGAAGTCGTTCAAGTAGACCAGATAGCAGCCACCAGCGCTGGAAGCTAAGTCAAGCAAGGTTGGCAGGTTTTCCAAGGGTCGCAGATGCCTGGCTCCGGCTTCTTATCTCTTAGCCAGTGCTGATCTACCATTCTCTGCCAGGCAACTTTCTGTACGATGCTGATCCGCCACTCGGTGCAACACTCCGTACGACACTGATCTGCCACTGGCGGCTGCGGGACCGCACGGCCGGCTTGCCGAACCTGATTTGAGACGAGCGTGCTCAGACCTCGTTACCCACGAATCTCGATCCGTTTGTGCAATGGCTGCTTTGCACTGTAAAACGGGTGCTAAATGTCAGATTGCATCTGCGGGCACATACGGTGCAAGGTTGCGTGCGAATCACTGTGTAATAATCTATTTTCACTGCATGTGCAAGAACTCCAAAAGGCAATTTCGTTGCTTATGTGTGGAACTGCAACTTTTCTTTTAGACATGACCGTGCTTGCCAGTTGTTGGTGGTTACCTGTTTGGCATGCATATATATGTTGAATTATATTTGGACAAGTTATGCACAACCGGCACAGTAAGAAAACAAATTAAACAAACAAATCGCCAACGTTTCGGCCACAGGCCTTCAGGGTGCCACAGCAAAAATGTCAAAACTTCAAAAGCATATAATCATGCACTCGAAATACAGCGTCAAAACCGTGACAGGCATCGCAACCTCTCGCTGGAATGACGAACGATATAATGCGAAAAATGCGTCAATGGCATAAAGCAACGCAACAGAATAAACAAAACCGTGGATGGAATTCGTGAATGCCAGATCTACTATCATTCACAGCGCCCTGTGTGCATGCCACAGCACTTTGTGCATATATATATATATATATATATATATATATATTTATGTGTATATATATGTATATATATATATATATGTATATATATATTTATATATATATATATATATATATATATATATATATATATATATATATATATATATATATATATATATATATATGTGGATGTGTTTGTGTGCGTGTGTGTGTGTGTGTGTGTGTGTGTGTGTGTGTGTGTGTGTGTGTGTGTGTGTGTGTGTGTGTGTGTGTGTGTGTGTGTGTGTGTGTGTGTGTGTGTGTGTGTGTGTGTGTGTGTGTGTGTGTGTGTGTGTGTGTGGGTGCGCGCGCAGGCATGGGCCAAGTTCTCTAACCCGGGTCAGATGCCCGCTGCACCTTCACCACATCGTCCCGCACCAGGTACGCTATCATGCTGGCAAGCTTGACAAATCTAAGTGAACTATTTATGCATTCCTCGGTGTCGATAAACGGGCCTCCACAGCCTTCCTCCTAAATTCGTCCTTTAATTGGGTTACTTCACAGGCCCCATCCCATTACGGAAGGTGCCCCTCCTTCTCCCCGTGAACTACCAGTGCGCTCAACATCCTGTGATCTGTAAGATCAGCCCTGTGTTCCTGGACACGCTGTTGAAGAGAACGCCCTGTCTCACCAATATAAGCCTTCCCACACCCACTGCATGGGATCCTGTATACCACAGAACGATGCCTGCTCTCTCTATGTTTAGGTACAGGTGCCCTGGCTATTAAGTCCCTGATTGTATGTTCCGACGATTCCACTCACCTTATCCCCCCCCCAATGAACTTGGACAGGCATGCAGCGGTGTGGGAAGGAGGCACCACTATACACTTATTTTGCTCCAACTCACGCGTCCTGCTACCCCTCCTACCTCTCCTATGGATATCTAGAGCCTTTTCCTTCAGTCCTACGAGTATATCAAGAGGGTATTTCAACTTTCTAAGCGTACCTATCCGAAAATTGATCTCCCCATTTAGGCGCTCGGAGGCGCAAATCATGTAGGCCCACAGGAAATAGCCTATGACCACCCCTCTCTTTGACATCATAAAATGTTCTGAATAGAAGTGTAGGATATCGTTCCTATTCGTTGGTTTACGGTAGGTCTACCGTAAACCATCTACCGTAAACTTCTCTTTAGTGTCTACACTAAAGAGAAGTTCTTCATCAGTCATATCTATTAGCATATCCAAAAATGGAAGCTTTCCGTTTCGTTCCGCCTCAGTGGTAAACGGTATGTGGATTGATGTTGCTTAGTGTGGTCACGAGTTCATCTCGGTCAGCATGCTGTGGTAACATTACGAAACAGTCGTCGACATTCCGGACCCAGAAACATTCGGTACCAACCATGGGGCGGAAGTAGTCAACCTCTAGCACCTCCATGAACAGGTTGGCTAATACAGCGCTCAGCGGAGAGCCATTGCCAAACCCTCTATCTGCCTAAATTCTGCACTCTCGAACCCAAACGGACCGAATCTAACACAATGTTCGACTAGCTGGATGAAATCTCTTCCCGGCAGGGACAAGGCGTCACTACCAGCCAGGTCTAGCACCCGTTTCACCGCGTCCATTTCCCCGGCAGTCGGCACATTTGCAAACAAAGATTTCACGTCCAAGCTGGCCATCTTCTTCCCCCAACCGATATGTGCTTAACTCTTTCGAAAAGTCCCCAGAGTTTTTGACATGACTATCACTGATCATTCCTAGAGATGCTGATAAAGGTTTCGCAAGCACCTTTGCTAGACGATGTGGGGTGCTGCCTATCCCTGATGTGATAGGACGCATAGGGGACCCCTGACTTATGCGTCTTCGGCAGGCCTCGCATCTGGAGTGACCTAGGATTCTCATCGAGGAGACACAGTAAACCCTTATCAGTTGATGTCCTTGTCAAAATCCATCTCACCGTTTTATTAAATTTGTACGACTTCTTTTTCGCAGATCCAGTATTCATCGCCTGTTAGGTATTCGCATCCGAGAGAAGAGTGCATTTTGGCAGTGTAGCAGTGTAGTCCTGCTTCAGCTTGATCAGAGAAGTCACATGTCTTCTTGGTAATGCTGATGGTGAGATGTCTGCGCACCGCCACACCTTGCTTGAATCCCTTATCCACACCAGTGTCCCGGATGTGATAATTAGACTGAATGACACCAAATAAATCCGTGTTGTTTTTGCCGGTTAAGAATTTTAACCCCAGGGATAAGACTTGTAATTCTATATGTGAACGTTGTCGGTGAGAAAGGTTCGTCACTAATGCTCGACTTCCGGCATCTTTCCATGTATAAATATATACATATATATATATATATATATATATATATATATATATATATATATATATATATATATATATATATATATACATATATCATACACGATGCATGGAGAAATTGCATGTAAAAGTGCAATGGAGCCTGCAGACAAATCAACTATTCACTGTCAGATTATACTTACCGAGAAGTGAATCATGTTCAGCTGGGTAGACATTTCAGAATAAATAACGGGGGTGGGGGCAGCAGCTGAATCTCGTCTCGACCAAGAGCTGAGAAATGAAGATCGGACAAAAAAACAGACTGTCGAAACTCAGAGAGGACACTTAAGAAAAGAAATGAAAAGTCGAGCTCTTGCATTAATGTCCATCAACTTGCTCCTGTTCTCACCTATTTTACACAAACACGATCTTCCTGCACGCTTTCTCACATATCTGGGTCCGATCTCTCCATTTTCGGCACTGCACTCACTAACTATTGCGATTTGCATTCGGTTCATGGATTTAGTGGTCTATGGTTGATGTCAATGATCACATTATCCCTATTAATTGTAGCTATACCTTATGTTTGCGAGTTGTAATTTCCATGCACTCCATGGTTCGATAAGCGTTAGGTACGATTGTGCCTGCATGAAAACTAAGGAGGGAACAAGTGGTATGAGGTTTGCAATGGAGTTTATGGTTTTGGTTCAGTTTTCAAAGCCACACGCACTTTTCATTCTGGGACCATGCATCGATTTCGATTGGTGGACATTTCTGACAAGTATTCGGCAACGTTGAGGGTACATTTATTTCGCGGTGCTAACGGCGGAAAATTAGTTGGTATGCCGCCGTATATATTAGTTGGCTTCGAGGTATAAATCCAAGCATGACATCGATTAATGTAAGGCTGGTTAGGTCGGTCATTGAATCCTACGTTTATTGGCAAGCCTGCATACTGGCTACCGCCGAGCCACCGCTCCAAGCTGTGAAGCAAATAGAGCTGCCAGTAAAACGGCACCATAATGGTATGTCACCACGAGTGTTGCATCAGCTGGTCATGCGTTTCATCCTTCCACGATAAATGGTAAAACTAGCCATGGCTATTGTTTAGCCCACGGCAACCAAAGCACCACCATAGGCTGAATGTTCTTGCAAACACTGGATGGGAATGCAAGAACATCCAGAGTGTAGTTTCTGACATGACTGGACAACATTGTTGGCCGACCACGTCAGAAACTAAAAGAGAGGATTGAACAGAGCGCAGAAGGTAGCAAATGACAGAGGGCATAATTGAACAACACGATGGCTTGAAAAATCCGGAGGTGTTGGATCTAAGTATCGGTTCGTTGATTTTTTTTTCCGCGTTTGAGCCGGAACCGAACACGGAATTACCCGGAGCCGTTGGCAGTGACCAGACCAAAAAAGCCTGGGAAGGGGGGGGGGGGACGACGCCTAATTAGAGCGAACGGCTCCCGTGGCGACTGCACCGGCCATCCAGTTCCCGTCTCTTTCGGCTACCTGAGCGGGCCACCTTTCTCCACGGTCCCATCAGCCGGCTGCCTTGGCCGGTATTGGCTAGCAGCGTGCCGTTGTGAAACGACCTGGCCTCGTCAATAAGTAAGTGTTGAGGTATCCCGAGGTGACCGGCAGCCCGAGGCCGAGCTGACCGGCGGCCGACTGCAGCTGATTCCCGACAGCGGAAGACAGAAACTGATACTTAATAGTAATATTGTCTGACTTGGGATAGCTTCTGATGCACTGGGGCGCATAGTCGCAGCCGTGCATTACCAGTATAAGGCGCTGTTAAGGGAGGTGGATGACCATAGGCAAGAGCCGGGTCAAGGAACTCCCCTGCTGCAGGCACAGGATCGGGCACCATACCGCGACAGGAAGCTGGTGGGCAGGAAGCTGGTGGGCAGGAAGCTGGTGGACAGGAAGTTCATGGACAGGAAGCCCGTGACCGAAAATGCGCTGTATTGGCAGCATTCCATAAATCAATTCGTCTTGCTGTGCTTAATTTTGGGCAAATGCGATAATTTTAGACATAAATGAAATCTATTTGAACAATTCGGCTCAGTGCATTCGAATTTTCCATGCGTGTTCGATATTTGGGAGAGCAACCCGAATGCGCAAATAATACTTTCAACTTAGGTAAATGTACGCTGAAAAAGCAATCTGCTTCAGTCGAAACTCGCAGCAATCGAAAAGGCAGCAAAAAAGCAAGTCGGTCTCATCTGCCAAATACGGTGTAAGTATCTCAAACATAACCACACTAGGACAAGATGGCGAAATGGCAGAAGCGTCACACTACCTCATGGCCCATGCTGTCTCGCAGCCTTCCCCTTCAGCTTACACCGCGTGCAACCCTTCACTGTGCCACCCTGAATCGGACTGACACCAACCACGCAGTCGCCCTGCCTCGGGTACGCAAACATAGCGTCATGATGACATAACCACGTGGTCGACGGGTGCCTGGTGTCCCTCAGCCAGGGGTCAGCTGGACCGAAATCGATGAGGCTCCACCACAAAACCATTCATTACAACGGATTTATTAGCAAAACCTCGCGATAGGTATCAACTATGCTTCTCGCCAGGAGACAGAACTATTATCTGATCAAGACTGTTACCAAACGCTGTGCGGGGCAGGGTCAAAATGAAATCCGACCAATTCCAGTTCAAGGCATGGGAGGAGTTTCCCTATCGCGGTAGAGGGATTTGAGTCCCTTCATTGCTCGGTCAAGCTCTTCGAATGATTGCACGTTTCAAAATAGAAAGTTATTGACGAGCCTTTCATCACGGGTTGAATTGACTAATGTTAGTTAGCATTGCTAAGCTCTCCCAATAATTAATCCGAAGCGCCACTTATATATTTATTGTTATTATGCAGCAATCGGGACTTGGACGTACCTAATCTGGATTGTTCGATGCGGTGAATTATTACAAACAAAACTGAAAGTAGAAAGGTGGGAAAACTTTGTATCTTACAGAAATGCATTTTGAATAAAAACCTGCGCAGCAAAGACATTAAATAACCAGCACCTCGTGCTTGTGATCAGAGGTGTAGGCCATGGTTAGTGTCTGGGTGGTAGCATGCCAGACCAATTCTGTTCGACTGCTGGCCGGAGTGAGCCATGTGTGAGGCGGCGACGCAGACAGGCCGGATGGCGCCGGCGGCGCACCACCACCACCAGCTCGGCCAGACCTCTCCGATCACGACACATCTGCAACAGGAGCACGACCGGCCGGCGGCGACCTTCGACGACTCGCGTCGCGCCCGGTCACGTGACCCCCGGTGCACCGGTTAATCACGGCTCGTGCGTCAGCGGGCGGTTATGTGGCGGCAGCACCGACCGCCGCCGGCCAACGCCGCCAGCGCCGCCGCAGCGCCATGCTGACGTCATGGCCGCCGCGCGGCTCCCGACGTCTCGCGTCACGAACCGGACGCGGCGCGCCGCCCGCTGACGGCGCAGACCGTGGGAGACGCACCCGGACGCGGGCGCGCCGCCACGCTGCCACGGCGCAGACCACGCGGACCACGCCGGACCACGCCGGACGCCGGACCGCGGACACGCCGGCCACGCCGGACCACGCCGGACCACGCCGGGCACGCGGACCAGGACCAGCCGGACCACGCCGCACGCCGGCCCGCCGGGCCACGCCGGACCACGCCGGACCAGCGGACCACGCCGGGCCACGCGGACACAAGCCGGACCACGCCGGCCACGCCGGGCCACGCCGGACCACGCCGGGCCACGCCGGGCCGGCGCACGGTACGAGCTGGCGACCGATTCATATCGACTACCCAGCCGTCCACAATGCAGCTCCAACCGCCCAGTAAACGTTGTCTTCAGTCAGCGGCGCAGGAAATGTCCCGAAGTTGGCGGTGTCGATCGGGGGCACTTTTGAAATCGATTATTTCTATGAAACACCCACAGAGTCAATGTTAAACTTGTTTAAGGTGTGTGTGTGTGTGTGTGTGTGTGTGTGTGTGTGTGTGTGTGTGTGTGTGTGTGTGTGTGTGTGTGTGTGTGTGCGTGTGTGTGTGTGTGTGTGTGTGTGTGTGTGTGTGTATGTATGTGTGTGTGTGTGACGGGGGAGGGGGCTTCTTCCTCTCATCTCCACTGATTCACACGTCTGCAGTATCACATGAGTCACCCAGCAACATTTGCCTAGAAAGCCATTCCTCGTTCAATAACCGCCTGTAGTAGCACATGAACTACCCACAGGGAATTGTCCACAAGGCCACGTCCTTCGCCATTTTTCAACAGGGGCCAGTTGACAGTCTTGACCATTGTTTTTCTATATATATTTGACCTACGAAAAATTCAAAATGCTTTGAGTGAATCAAGATCATCTCTCATTTTTAGGAAGACATTTTCTGGAAATGAAAGCTCGTTACAAAGCAAAGCAGGCTGGGCTTCTCTCTACAAATTGAAAGTCTCTTCGAATGTACTTTTGGGTGAGCTTTACTTTATTGCTTCCTGAATGGCTCATCTTTTTCTCCCCATGTTAAAAAACCAACATGAAATCACATGGATTTCCTCCCATGCTGGATAGGCCCATATGCAATGTATGCATAGCTCCGCAATCCCTATCATATCAAATGTCAGCTGCTGACAGAAGTACCAGCAGATAAATGAAGCATACCTACAGTCATCTAAAATAGTTTTGTTTGGGAAGTAACGCCATAACCGCGATGTAATATTTCAAGGCTACGAAGAAAATGCCAACGGACTTTGGCCGGAAAGAGCATGAGGCGGCAATTGGCAAGTTCCCCATGCCGTTGGATATGCAAGTGCCGAAGCCTTAAAAAAGTGAATTCTTCACCGGTGACGCCGTCGGGGGAATTTGTTGAGCGACACTATTCCGAGACATCCGGCAATGAAACACCAAGCCGGAACCGCCAGAGATATCAAACACATTACCAGACCGGAGCTGTGACGAAATCTGACATTGCTCTCCGGTCCCGGAGAGGGTTTCTCCGAACAAATCGAGGAAAGTCGGCCAGCAGTTCTCTTTCCTGCGGTCGGAGGTGAACTTTTAAGCCGATGCGATCAGAAATCTCATCGCAAAATCGTGAACCATACAACCGGAGGGCAGTGCTCCAAAGACTCAGTGGTTTTCTTTCCGTGGGTGACGAAGCCAATCGGGAGGACACTGCTGCATCGCTTCTAAAACAAAAATCAACATGAACCTTACGGAGCTGACGGCAAGGAAACTGTTTCAGCCGTGGCTTACGTTCCCCTGAAATCTGAATATGCCGGCCGCAAAGGACCATCTTGAGTTGTTTTTGGCCAAGTTCTGGCCCTGTCTTCCAACGCACATTCAACAGTTGAAATACTTGAATAATGTGGCTCAATCGTGGCTGGAGATCCCAGGTCTGTCCAGGGTGGGGAAGGGAGGAGGGAGGGGGTAGGACCGGGTTAGGACCCCCGGGTTTGGTACCCTGCTAATGTTAAATTGTCATCTTCCCTGTTCAATCTGAAATTTTCGGATCCGGACCTCCGTGGTATGGTGACCGATCTTCAGCCAGAGCCTTGCCTTGCCTTTTCCACAATCTTTGCTGAAAAATACGGACAATGCATCGGCTTTGAAATGCTGCAAATCGCTCCAATAAGGCCAAGTAGTTTTCATGAGCTTAAAAGCTACTGGGAAGTCCTCAATATTACTCCTGCTGACCATCCATAATCCATTCCATAATCTATGTTTTGCATAAGTCGCTTTGTTTGGTGATTTTGTGCAGTTTTGACAATCTGGCGGCCATACAGCACGGCTGGCTGGCTCCATTTCCCATGTGAACGTCTTGAGCATTTTGCTTCAATAACAAAACCATTTTGTCTCCCTCTCTCATCCAATAGTATGATCTCGAGACGATGGATGGTTTTCATGAATGCATCCAGAAGCTTACTAGCCGCCCATAATTCGCTAGTTCACCTTTGGTGTCAATACAAGCCATGGAATGGAACCATGGAACCATTCAACAGGTAGCGCGGGCGAGAGAGGAGTCACCGAGTGGGAGGGGCCATCTTAAATTATTCCCTTCCATACAACGTCGTATAATTAATCTTACAACTCTCCATTTGGGCCTGTCTAGTTTGCCCCAGCCGTTTCTATGCCAACAGATTACATAGCTTGTATGGAGCTCTGAACGTACCCCCCCCCCCCCCACACACTGGAGCAGAATTGGGAGGCTCAACTGATTGACATTCACGTTAGGAGACCAATCCGCAGTTCTCCTAGTCGGACAAGAAAACAGCATAGTTGTATCCAGCTACCTTTGCCCGAATATACACCCATACCTTGTCCGACTTCACTCCACTAGTGGGTTAGATTCGGGCAGTTCAGTGGGTCCCCTGAAAATTCTCTACCTCCAGACCAGATACATACGTTCCCATTTGCTGGACGTGGACCAGTAGCCATCCGACTAGGCTAGCGTATGCTATACACTTTTAGTTCCCAGTACAATTAGCTATCCCGACAGAGCCCAAACATGACAAAAAATGTCCAAGCCATGCGGGCCTTCGCCATATCAAAATGACAACAGGAACTAACCAAATGGTGCCAAACTGGTGCCTGAATAAGCATATCAAGGCGCCAAGATAAGAAGGTCGAACGGAAACACAAATATAACGCTTAAAACTGAGCTCCCAGCACCGCTGCGTAGGTATGTGTTATGACAAAGAAGCATTTGTCCTTGCATTGCAGTTGCCAAAATGCGAATACATTGAAGAGTATAAATACTTGGTAGGCTGAAGGGAAACGCACGGATGGAAGTCCCGTGTGACAACCGGATACTCAGTACTAAATAGTGCAGGATGGGAGTCCCATGTGACAACCGGGTACCCAGTACTAAATAGTGCATTGCCACAAGCCCACTTTTGACACAGCCATTCCACAAATGTCAGTTAAGAGTTGCGTCCTCTTCCCTGATTCGACACGATCCATCAGGCATACCTTCACCAAGGTGCTGCATAGATATTATTGTTGATGTGTGACCATTCATTAATTGTACCGGGATCACCATTGTGCAAAGGCTTTCATTATAATTTGCAATATTTTTACAACTTCCCGAACGGGAGGTGGGTTCAGGGCCAGTTCAACGAGCTTGCGCTTACCACTGACACTGATTTTGTAAAGCCTGACAAAAATTCGAGCAACACTAATTTAAAACAAATTTGCACACATTCTTTGGTCAGCCCACTGCCCATTCATCTGGGCGAAAATTAGGAAGGTTGCGAGAGGGTGAAAACTGAGGGACCACTCCTTGTACACAACAAACAAAGTTCATTTGAACTATCTAGCCCGCCCGACCAGACCAGACTATCATCGCTCTTCAAACCTTAATAGCTTCTTTGTTGAAGCGTTTCAATTCCCGCTTCCCTCATCAGAATTTAGCATTTAGTTTGAATTTTATTTTTACCGGCTTTCATCGCATCATTATATCTCAAGTGCATTATTTACTCACAGAAAGAGCGTTGTGATGCACGTCACGCGCTTGGTTGCTGCAGTTGAGGCAGTGCAGTGCTTACAGGCACCCTTGGAACGACCTAAGGAACCAACCAACCATTGTTTCAATGTGTGCCTGAGTGGCAAGATCAGTAGCATAACTCCATTCCTCTTGTGGTATTCCTATGTAGTGTGTGACGCATAGGACAGGCTACTGAAGTCTGCGAGAGCCGACAAATATCTTGCAGAACCGCAGGAGACCATGAATCACTTGTCACCGAAAGACACGTCGTGCCTGTCACCTGTACACGTGTGCTTATAATCTGACAGCAATGTATTGATTAACGATGCATTGATGGATGGAGCTTTATATACACATACACACACACACACACACACACACACACACACACACATATATATATATATATATATATATATATATATATATATATATATATATATATATATATATATATATATATTTGTGTGTGTGTGTATATACATAGTCCTACCAATCTCAAAGATATATACCCCGTAAGCATAGCACCAGTATGAGGGGCCTATGGTGATGCTGAACGAGCCAGGGCAAGTGCTAAAACTACAGTGTAGTCGTACCTCCGTATCCATTAGCTGTAGACGCTTCGCCTTGAGTGATTATGTAGCCACGCGTCGTCAATCAAGCATGCAGAGCTGAAGTGATTTCCGATGCGATATATTCACCAAATTGCGTAACTAAAGGTGAATATAAAAAGCACCATCACATTTCGAGACAAAACTTCTGACGCCGGGATACAAGCCACGCACTTGAGCCATTTGCTACACGGGACGGTTGAAAAGTGCCTGCTGTGGTACAATGTGCATGTTAAGCTGTTCGCGCATGGGAACGCCGCCGTAAGCTCCTTTCGTTTGAACAAAGATTGCGATTACTTTCGATCAAATATCATGATAAAGTTTGTAAATCTGTAAATTAAAAGAGCAGATCTTGCTTTCAGTGAGAAAATGGCGGTTATGACTGCTGGAGGTGGTGTGATGGTGACCGGGCGGGCATCTGACAGTGAAAGTAACGTCTGCTGGCGGTGATGACTGCTGGAGGTGGTGTGATGGTGACCGGGCGGGCATCTGACAGTGAAAGTAACGTCTGCTGGCGGTGATGACTGCTGAAGGTGGTGTGATGGTGACCGGGCGGGCATCTGACAGTGAAAGTAACGTCTGCTGGCGGTGATGACTGCTGAAGGTGGTGTGATGGTGACCGGGCGGGCATCTGACAGTGAAAGTAACGTCTGCTGGCGGTGATGACTGCTGGAGGTGGTGTGATGGTGACCGGGCGGGCATCTGACAGTGAAAGTAACGTCTGCTGGCGGTGATGACTGCTGGAGGTGGTGTGATGGTGACCGGGCGGGCATCTGACAGTGAAAGTAACGTCTGCTGGCGGTGATGACTGCTGAAGGTGGTGCGACCGTGCACGTGCTCAAATATAACATGCCAGAAATATCGTGTTACATACATTGATACACTCCATCGCCAAGTTATAAAAAAGTAAGGAAGCGAGATGCATGAAACCCTACCGGGACGCTCACATGAAACTGACTTGCACGTATGCCAATTTGTATGCACTAACTACAAGATGACTATATTGTGGCCGCTCAGGCTTCGGAAACGTTTATAGGGCCACTCGGTTCATATGCGTATATCTGTAAATATATGTATGTGCTTATTATATACATCTTATACATACATATATATATATATATATATATATATATATATATATATATATATATATATATATATATATATATATATATGTATATATATATATATATATATATATATATATATATATATATATATATATATATATATATATATATATATATATATATATATATATATATATGCCTATATATAGTTCGCTATAGTTAGAACTAAGTTCACTAATAGTCGTGAAATAAATATGAAAAACATTACGATGCTATATGTCAAACAACATTTCAACGTTTCATTTTCGCGATGTTTCGACTTACTTGTCCAGCTGAAAGTTCCAAATGCGATGCGGTTTCAGTTAGTTAGTTATTTGAGTTTGAGGGCGCTTCGACCAAAGCGTGATCATTTAACGCCCATAACTTTCCGTTCAGCGTTTTAGTTAATTATGCGGACAGGTGTTACCGGGGTGAGTAGATGGCCCGAAAACCGATCGCTCTCAGAAAGCGGAATATGTTCCCAGAATGAACTATGTCTGAGTCATCAGCCAGGACATCACGATATGTGTTGAGCCGTGTATTATTTCCATAGAACAACCTTCGTTCTGTTGAGAACTGCTCGCACGATAAAAGTACGTGACGTACGGTCAGGTTTCCTAAACAGCGGGACACTGGGGTCTCTCGTCGCTGTAGAGAAGGTATTGGTGAGTGGCATGTGTGTGGCCGAGGCGCAGTCTGCACAGCGTCACCTCGTCACTTCTGGATCTGCGGTAGCACGATGGCCAGTCTCCAAGGTGTGGCTTTATCGCGTGTAGCTTATTGCTGGTCTGCGCGCTCCAGCTACTCTGCCACTTGGTGTTCATAAATGAATATATTCCGGGGAGATGGCCCCTGGCTGGCATTGGAAAAACACGTGTTTGTGGTCTCCGGGCAGCCCATTTCGCTGCGGAATCGGCACGTTTATTTCCCAATACTCCCACATGGCTGGGGATCCAGCACAACCGCACAGTCTTCCCATTCCGATGCATAGCAGTCAGACGAATCAGAATATCAATGAGTAATGGGTCAGATGGGTAAAAACCAGTCAGTGCCAAAAGGCTGCTAAGAGAATCGGATATAATGATATACTCAACATCCCGCGAAATCTCGACGTAGGAAAGCGCTTTGATTATTGCAACGAGCTCCGAACTGTACACCGAGGCATCCTAGGTAAAGTAAAACACCTGACAGAAGAACCGCACACAAACGCAGATCCCACTCTACAGTCACCCTTCGACCATCTGTAAAAAATGCGTGTGCAGCCTTCATACGTTTCCAGATGCTCCAAAGTTTTCATCCGAAACAGCTCGGGTGGAACATCATCCTTACGCATCGCTGCGAGTGTCAGGTCAACTGCAGGAGACACCAGACTCCACGGGGGTATCGATAGCTGCTGCACGCACATCACTCGACACACTCTCGTTCTGCTCTCCTGTAGGAGCTTCCGGATACGTATACAGAAAGGCAGGGTCGCCCCACGTTGCCCACTGCGGAAGAGTGTCAACGTGTGACGCGAGAACACCGCTAGGTACGTGGGATGGGTGGGAAACTGGCGCAACCTGCAGGCGTACCACATGCCAAGCATTTCCATTCTCAACGCCAGTGGTGGCTCGTTGGCTTCCGCCAGCAAGCTAACGATTGGTGAGGTTCAGAATGCTCCGATAATGATGCGTATTGCCGCATGGTGTACCGTGTCAAGGACACGCTTATCGGTAGGGCAAGCGCTGTCATACACATAGCATGTCAGCCTCCAGGAGTGTTTTTGTGTGTGCTTTTAGGTTTTGGAAATGCCATATGATGTATTTTATTTCTGCCCCCCGGACGTCCCACCACACTGGGGCCCTACCGGGTGGACGCCTGTGTCCCGCAAGCGGGAGGACACCAGACGCCCGCGAAGTTATACGGGGCAGGCGACGCCATCACCCGGCCGGGAGAGAGAGAGACTCACCACCCCGACCAGAACCCGACGCCGCCCACCCCTTGACCCCAGCCGACGGGGCCGGCAGACACTGGGAAGAGACACAGGTCCCCGGCCCGAGGCGACTGGCCACTTGACCCCGTATGGGGCCCTACGGGCCCGCTCGCCCTTCCGGGATATCGGGACCAAAGAGGCGTGTTGGTCCCCCGTCACAACTAGCACCGTGCGACGGGGGACCTCAGCCTCCAGGACTCCGTCAATCCTGGGGGACGGGCCGAGGGGGCGCGACTACCCAGATACAACTGAGCTGGAGGACAGGACCGAGGAAGTTGTCCTACCTGCTAATAGTAGGGAAAGTTGGTGTTGTAGGGACAGGTGAAGGACATGGATGTTGAGATGAGATGAGGATTGGAATGGGGGCGTATGGATGGAAGGACGAGTGAGGCACTCCCAGTCTGGCCCCTCGCCGGCTCACCGGCGGACTGGGATTCCGGGTCCTTAGGACACTCAATCCCCCACCACGGAAAGGTGGTGCCTCGTCGGGGGTGGGGGCACGCGGTTTCATGGCACACGACAACGGTTATGCGTTCCAATGCAATGTCATTTCGATTCTTGTTTGGTCAACTTCGGAAGGTGTTCGTTGCTTCAATGCTTTCGTAGACGATACCTAACCTATTTCAGAGAGTTTTCCGATCAGTTGTGCAGCAATCTGAGAGGCACGAAAAAAGGACTTGTGACGTATTGATGTGACGTATTGACTACTCCGTGTTTTTTAGCGCCGCCTGTGCTTGATGACCTGTGACATATTGGTCCTGTACTCCGTGCTTGTGAGCGCCACCTGTGCTCGATGATTTACGCGTCGGTCCACCGTGGCGGGTGTCCTCTCGGGTCGGCATAAATCGTCATGGCGTTCGAGAGCCGGCGGCGGTGCAGATCTGCACCACGCTCCCTGGACCTGGTGCTCTGTCTCTCTTTCAGCTTCCCAGAGCCGGTGGTGGCGCAGATCGGCACCGTATTCCCTGAACGTGGTGTCCGACGTTCGTCCCTTTTCCAGTTTCCCGATAGTGGACGTTCTGACAGCCTCTATATGATATCTTATCAACATTTCTCGTTTTTGGAGCGGCGTGTGACTTCTCAGAGACGACTGCCTGCTAATTTTAATGCTTGTAGATGCAACCACGGTCAGTTGTGGCCTGAGTGCGTAGATTTCTTTTTGCATATGCGATTCGGAAGCGGGTGCCACCACAAATCTCCGCTAGACTGTTGGTTTCGCAGTCCGAATAATGTAATAGATTCGCTCCGCCTTTGGAAGATTCTTTAAGATATCAAGATTTTTAGGAAAAGTAGGGCTGTAGGGAACGTCAGCTTCTCGAAGTATTCGATGATTTAGCGGGACTCGTTCTGTAAATATTTTAGGTGAGCGTGTTCACAATGTTCGCAAATAGAAGCCTGTGGCCAACCCTACTTCGGTGCTACAGTCGTGTCCGCAATAAAATTGGTGCAAAAGCAATGAGCACATTCCGAACTTGAAAAAGAAAGAATCTAAATGATGGCTCATTGAAATACACAGACGCTGTCGTGTACAATGCAACGACACAGAATTTAGGCTTTCAGCTTGGTAATGACGAAGCTTATGCTGATGGTCGAAATGTCGCTAAAATAAAATATTGAAATGGTTATTTGCGTACAGCAACGGAATGATTTGTTTTCCTGCTATTATTCATGATCGGACATGGTCATAGCAGGAGCGAACTGGAAACAAAGAGAGGGAGAGAGAGAGAGAGAGGAAACACACACACACACACACACACACACACATATATATATATATATATATATATATATATATATATATATATATATATATATATATATATATATATATATATATATATATATATATATATATATATATATATATATGTGTGTGTGTGTGTATGTGTTTGTGTGTGTGTGTTGAACAGACTATCTCAATCTTCTAAACAATAATTATAATTCCACTTCTTAATGTTCCCGACAAGCGCATGCATGTAGAATGCCTATTCTAGTATTTATGCTTATCACCTAGATGCTACAAACATACATCTGTCGACAGGGGTGCAACTGCATGCCTCTTTGTGGGTGGACATGCACCCACAAACCAAACTATGTATTTGACTGTTCTGTATGTATGTTTTTGACTATGTTTTTACTCCAGTGCAATATTATGAGACTGACGTGTGTGTGTATTTGACTGCTTGCATGTATGTTTTTGACTGTAGGTTTTATGTTTTTGCTTTTACTCCTTCACCTATGACTCGGGGCATAATAGCCACTGCAATAGTGGATCACCATATGCATGTCAACATACAATATATACAGGTGCACTATAACTTCCAGATAAATAGGAATGGACTATTCATAGTTTCGCTTAGATGCCTGACAACTTTGTCAGTCAGATTCATGTATGCAGATTTCCTAGAATATCGATGTGAAAGTCGGCATCGTGGTGGTAAGCACATGACATTCTAACCATCACGATTGCACTAGTTGTAACTTACCCCACAGTTGACAGACCCATTCCACATCAAAGGTCACAAAGTCTGGCTACTTAAATCGACCAGATAATAAGCATGCATGTATAGCTCTCAGCTCGCCGATGACGATAAACATAAAAGCTATGATTGGCGCTCATGAACAGTGGTTTATTCGAGGCCAAAGGTCACAAGTTATCAAGGTTGGGCAGCCCTGAAACAGACACAGACACAGGGCTGACACAGGGCTGTCTACACAGATAGCCCTGAAAATAAATACCCAGGGAACTATTGGCCTTCTGAATATCATGAGCTGAAAGTCGCACAATGGTAATCATAAACAGCTAAGTTTTTGACGTAATATAAAAAAAAATATATATATTTCACATGCCAAAGGTCCCAGGCTCAACACTCGCACCACTCGAGACATTTCCCAATCCCACGGCCCACCGGCGAAACAGTGTGGGCGGCACCATTAGCCGTGATCATGCATAAAGCGCGTTGAGAACCACCCAATAAACAAACAAACAATACATTTGACGTGGGGTAACACACACCTTATTCAGACAATTTTCCCGACGTGAATGTCACTTTGTTACTAGTTTGACGAGCGAAGGCTTGCCTCCCGCGCCAAATAATAGTGCTGAAGGCTACCTTCGCCATCCTGGTTACCTTCGCCATCCTGGTTACCTTCGCCATCCTGGTTACCTTCGCCATCCTGGTTACCTTCACCATCCTGGTTACCTTCGCCATCCTGGTTATCTTCGCCATCCGGACTATCTTGGAGTGCTTCATCACTGGGAGTATTGCTCAATTGCAATGAACAGGAAAGCATTTTAGTCAATCGTAGCAAAAAGTGCCTGTATATATCCCGGCTATGGGTGGAGCTTTGCTACAAGGTGTACAACCTTGGTGAACTTAAAATCGGCTCGTATTTGGCAAATTTGGCATTAGGTTTATCGTTGCATGTAGATTACACGTAACCTATGGTTGCACTGCAGATAAAAAACACTGTCTGGATAGCACAACCATTACTAAACCAGCATATATAATTGTCCGAGAACTTTGGAATCATCTACTGGTGCTTACGGCTGCTTCTGATATTGTCGAGCATCGAGGAAATATATTGACACCACAGTGCTTGGGATGCAAAAATACCATTACTTTGCTTTGCATTGAATTTGTAGCCAAACAAGAAGCCAAACTTCCAAGATTCAACTACAAATATCATTGTCGTTTTACATTGGCCAGAAATCCACTGTCTTGTAAATCCATTGCAACTACTTTGGACATGGTCCCCCACAATCTGACAAATGGGAACCCATGTTCTGCAACCAACGAGGGCAAAACCCAATGGGAAAATGAATAGTGCTGCTCGAATTTTCATTTAGCATACCTAACTGAACAGCCTAACCTTCACTCGGTAGATGGCGATGTGATTGTGATAAAACGTGAGAGATGGCAGCACTAGTAGACTGGTGAGAGGTGGCGAGAGCCCAAGTAGTTGTGCTCGAAATCATTACCAAACACGCGCATAAATCTATGCATGCAGCTTGGATGATTGTGCACTTCCTGAATGCGAACACGTATCATCTGCATTCAGGCGATAACTAATTCCCTACCATTGGTCCCCTGCAATGAAGAACACATTAAAGTGAATGACTATGCACATGCAGAAACAAAGGAAGGGCGAGAGAAGGCAGAACGGATAGCTTGCCCTTCCCTCACCCATCCATTTGGGAAGTTTTACCAGTAGCTTATGTTGCTGCATGGAAAAATGTCAACCGCAAAATGGCTTTTGCCCCTCCCCTAACCATTCTGAGAACGGTCCCACGACCCCAACATCATATCGAATTCCAGCGGGCATCGTTCGGTAAACTACAGCACTGCACCGAGAGCCAACCGAGCAGCGCGCTGGTACGGTGCCGGTGCGGGTGTCGCCCTGGGCGCCGCACCAGGGCGCTGGGGCGGCACCGCACGTCTGACGGACTGTACGACAGGCGGCGATACGCCTGACCGATGGCGGCCGCACGCCCGTGCTGGCCGGCGCCGGCGGGCATGCATACTGCATCGCGGCCGCATTAGTCTGAATTTGTCACCGGCTGAAGGCGCAGGGCGCGGCCGGGCCCCTGCCGGCGCGCGTGGCCGGCACCCGCCCAGCTGGGCATTCATTATTCCGACACGAAATGTGTCACGAAATGTGTCACGACGCGTCATGTAATTTTGCCGTCACGAGAGCCGGCTTGGCTTAGTCGGGCTTGAATATGCATGGCGGTACTTTCAGGTGCCTCTATCTTACTCTCCGGGCTGAGGCCAATGGTTAGTTGGCGGCCGGCGGGCATTGCCGAGCAAAGTGGAACGCCTGCTACAAACTGGCGCTTAATTAGCAGCTGTCAGGCGCTAACAGTTGTGTCGGACGGGCATTTGTAGATATTTGGATAATGGATTGCAGTTGCTTTACATGCTATGCATAATTATTCACTCACATCGGCCCGTGCTAGCATTTTCGAAATCCAATGAAAAGAACGCATGACGTTTTGAAACCGAAGTTGAGATAATGCCTTGACACGATTCTCCAAGCCTCGAAAACAAGACAAGTATAATCGTTTGGTTCCCAAATGGCTTGAAATGCCCCGAAAATCTTAGCAAAGTTCATCTGATTGTCAAGCAGTTTCCAGGCCAATAAAAATGTGGACAAGAAGGTGATAAGTCACTCAAGATTGACTTATGAAATTAATATTGAAGATGTGTCCGTGCGGAGTCCGGTACAAGCATTGAGGTCGGTGCCCCTGCACTGCATGGGGGTGGTCTACAACTACTGCATCACGTCTCTGCTGCACTAATGTTCCCCAGCGGAGTCCTGTATATGTGTTGAGATCGGGTGCCCCTGCACTGTACAGGGATGGTTTTACAAAGCGACCAGAATGTCCTTATAACTGCTAGTATGCTCTTCTCTTCAGAAGTGCTGAATTACCTGCTGGGGTGTCTCTACAATTACTGGAGGTATTTTACAACTGCTGAGATGTGTCCTCTCTGCAGACTGCAAAGATGCCCCCACAACGGCAAGTCCCTCTCTGAAAACTGCAGCAGGGTCATACAGCGGCCAGGATGCCCCTCCAACGGTTGGGACACCCCTCCATCGACTGAGGTGCCCTTAAAAATCGCACTGCCGAGTTCCTTCAGCATAGGGGAAAAAGTCACTAATTTATCTTCGCACAGCAATCGAGCTTAATTGTTACATGTGTGAAAACAAGAGCAGGTGCTCCCTTGACATTGTGAGCGTAATATTTCTCAGTATTTTGGAAAAACTAACGATGATCAATGTGTTCTAGCTCCACCCATATATCAGGGGTCAGACAAAGTCGAGCTGCCTTCTCCAATTAGGAACCATTCGGAATAGTGCCTCAAAACGCTATTTCACTGGACTCAAGGTTACAAATGGACACCAGCGTCAGCTTCAGCGTCCAAATTAAGTCAAAGTTCATCATAAGCCAAGGGTCATACGAGAACATTTTGGGTGAAGCTATAAATGAAGTCGGATGGCCTTGGACAGATCAATGATCTATGCAAGCAGGCTAGCCGAGTTGTCCATTACCCTACCACACCCAGCATTAGCGATATGGGGTCAACGAGGTCAATTGCCGATAATTCGCGATGTCGACGAGAGCCAGCCAGACATGTTCCATCTCATGACGTCATAAATCCGTGACACGAATTTACAGCGTGAGACGATGCCGCACGTACACCATGCACGTACACCATGAGGTTGGTAGATGATACCCGGTGGGCTCTTCCAAGGTCGAGGTCGACATCTGCGGCTGTCGACCTCTAAGACACGCCACACGTGCCTGTCCTACACGTGCCGCGGCACGTGTAGAACGTGCTATAGGGGGACGGACAGAGGATGCGATTCGGACAGTGCGATCCATGCTGTAGTCTGGGAATCCTGTCGCAGCCGGGAGATCATGCCGCAGCCGGGAGATCATGCCGCAGCCGGGAGATCCTGCCGCAGCCGGGAGATCATTCCGCAGCCGGGAGATCATGCCGCAGCCGGGAGATCATGCCGCAGCCTGGAGATCATGCCGCAGCCGACAGATCATGCCGCAGCCGGGAGATCATGCCGCAGCCGGGAGATCATGCCGCAGCCGGGAGATCATGCCGCAGCCGGGAGATCATGCCGCAGCCGGGAGATCATGCCGCAGCCGGGAGATCATGCCGCAGCCGGGAGATCATGCCGCAGCCGGGAGATCATGCCGCAGCCGGGAGATCCTGCCGTAGCCGGGAGATCATGCCGCAGCCGGGAAATCATGCCGCAGCCGGGAGATCATGCCGCAGCCGGGAGATCATGCCGCAGCCGGCAGATCATGCCGCAGCCGGGAGATCATGCCGCAGTCGGGAGATCATGCCGCAGCCGGGAGATCATGCCACAGCCGGGAGATCATGCCGCAGCCGGGAGATCATGCCGCAGCCGGGAGATCATGCCGCAGCCGGGAGATCATGCCGCAGCCGGGAGATCATGCCGCGGCCGGGAGATCATGCTACAGCCGGGAGATCATGCCGCAGACGGGAGATCGTGCCGCAGCCGGGAGATCATGCTACAGCCGGGAGATCATGCTACAACCTGTCAATGACGTTGCGGTCAAAGATTACGCTGTGGTCAGTGGATTGTGCTATAGTCCTGGGATCATGCTGTAGTCCAGAGGCAACGCTACGGTCTGTGGATCACGCTGTGGTCCGGAGATCATCATATAATCCGAGGATCACGCTGTGGTCCGGGATCACGATGTGATCCGGGGATCATGATGCAGTCGGGGGATCATGATGCGGTTCGGGATCACGCTAGGTTTCGATGGCCATGATGGCCACGCTAGGTTTCGATGGATATAATCGCAGCACCAATCATCCGCCCGGCGATATGTGTTTGAGTTTGGATTAGCAAGCAGAGCGACAAAAATAGTACGAGTATTAATGCTGTGTACACAGGAATTGATCCATAGAAGGCGTTCGCGCCGCGGCGTACTACCAATGTCGTGCAGCGAGAGCGCCTGGTGGCGGATCAGGTCTGCTATTGACTCGACGGTGCTGCCAATCGGGTGAGTACTTGCCACTTCGCTACGTGCCGCAGCTGTATTCATCACGGCGCGGTGATGAATGTACCCGCGCCAAACTCGTCGCCGTTCCACCACTCCTGCTATCGCTCCACTTGTCGTTTTTGAGCCAGCTCTGTCATGTGCGTTCCACGCGAGCCAACGTCCCCGTTAGCGGCCGACGTCCTGGCGCCGCCAATGTGTGCTAATGGCTTATACATTGTGTACACACCCACCAGCATTGGGCTCCATTAAGGGCGATGGACAAGCGAGGGCAATAAGCTAGGCAAATTTTTGACTACAGCAGACCATATGCAGACATTTTGACATAACCTCCCATAAATACTGACTGCAAGGAGATTTTGAACCAGCCAATAGTTGACGCTACCCATAGTCTTACACAAGCCATCGTCAATACAGCCGCAGAAGCAATTCCATCAACAACAATGAGGCCCCAAAACAGAACAAACCCCAGGCCTATCGAGTGATGAAATCATGGTTTACATCAGGATTTAAAAAAAGCAAATAGGCAAAAGAGACAAGTTGCTCTTCATGGCAACGAAATATAAAACTCATCACGATTGGGATTGCTGGGGACAACAAAGGAATCATACAACACAAATTCCTAAGACCTGAAATACGAATATATTAACACAGCCTCTTGAGCTTACACAGCTTAAACTTAAGCTTCAACAGCTTCTTGATTATAAGAAAGATTCTAAGAAATACCACAAAACACTGAGAAAAAACATGATAGCCAGACAGATGAAAGCAATCCCACCTCTCGACATTCCAGAAGGAACAACAGCAAATGAGGACAATGCTTACATACTTAACTTGCTTTTTACCTTACACACTCAACTAAGCATACAAACAAAAGACATATCAACATTCCTTATAACTCTTCTTGTACCAACCCTTGATGGTATCACAGCAACAAATAATGAATTGTTGAAATTCTTCCATTTGCTGGATTCATATAAGTACTGCGGACATGCCAGACTTCTAAACAAACTCTTGAAACCTCTTACATTTTTGATCAATGAAACCTTGACTATGCTGTTCAATGAAGTACTTCAACTTGGCATACCTCCAATCCAGTGGGAAAAGGTCAGTGAAACTGCGATTTTCAGAAAGAAGGAGTCCTGTCGTGATCCAACGAACTACAGACCCATTAGCCTCCTTCCATCTTAATCAAAAACTTTGGGAAATTGTTCACAGGAGGATTCGTCACGCGCCAAGCGCTGATATTTGACTATCACCGCTGTGCGGCCAGAGTAATACCTCGGACAAGTATGAAATCTAAAGCTTATTTTGAAAAACCCATCCAGTAGGGAAACATTAGATGTCACTGGCTCTTATGCCGGATTGGTTTCATAGCGATTTTCTACATTTTTGGCGCGGCAATTAATCGCTGAAGTTGAAGACCGTTAATATTTCAAACTAACATGGAATATATCCGACTGGTTTACTGCCTACACATGTCTGTTTGTAAAATCCATGCGGAAGGAGATTGAGACGTTCAATATATGTCTGTTGGTGTGCATTTTACTATCCTTTTTCAACATTTGGGTGCAGCACTTTGGGGTGGTTTGCAACGCCCGGCGTAAATTTACACTCCAACTGACGATCTTTTGCCACAGTAATCACAATAAACCTGCATGGCCGGAAAAATGCATACTGCAGGCAGATAGCACAGATTATTACCTGTCTGCTGATGTATATTCACTACTGTTTAAGAAACTTCAGTGCGGCATTTTGCGTCTATTTGCCATGTCCTCATTAACAGAGTGCCTGTCGCGTAACGCTGTAATCATTGGTCTGAGCACTACAAACTGTCAGACAGACAAAGTGGCTATCGGCCCCAGCATAGTACTAACTGCAATACTTGTTCATTTCACCGTTCAACTACAATGCTTGTTCATGGTTTTACCAATATCTGGACAGAGAATCAGACGTCATAGCAATCCACGTAGTTATATTGAAATATTTCGATACTTTTACCTTTAAACTGTGAACATTTTGTGGAATTTCAGGCACGCTCCTACAGTGGCTTTCTTTCTATCTTGGGAGAGGGGCGGGAGAGGGGGAGGGTATGGGGGAGGGACGCTGCAGCGGCGGCCGGACCGACGTCAGCGGGGAACGGGGAAGGGGGGGGGGGGACGCTGCAGCGGCGACTGGACCTATGTCAGCGGAGGGGGGCGCTGCAGCGGCGGCTGGATCGACGTCAGCAAAGGGAGGTGAGGGGCGGCGGCACATGGTGCCACCACTCGACCCATCAGGCAGGCAACAGAGACGTGATCTGGAGCAGGCATGGAGACGTGCCTGCGATCGCACATGAGTCAGCTTCTGCTGATGTTATATTGTCTGTCAATTTTTTATACAAATATGCATGCTACTTCTTGTCAATTCACAAAAATGGTCAATGTAGAAAAATGCAACGAAATTATAAGGATTTACAGAAGTTCGCAATCAATTGTCGTGGGTAGAGGCCTGTGTGTACGTGTGGCGGTATGTAAGTGCAAGCCGGCCTGTGTGTACGTGTGGCGGTATGTAAGTGTAAGCCGACCTGTGTGTACGTGTGGCGGTATGCAAGTGCAAGCCGGCCTGTGTGTACGTGTGACGGTATGTAAGTGTAAGCCGGCCTGTGTGTACGTGTGGCGGTATGCAAGTGTAAGCCAGCCTGTGTGTACGTGTGGCGGTATGTAAGTGTAAGCCGGCCTGTGTGTACGTGTGGCGGTATGTAAGTGTAAGCCGGCCTGTGTGTACATGTGGCGGTATGTAAGTGTAAGCCGGCCTGCGTGTACGTGTGGCGGTATGTAAGTGTAAGCCGGCCTGTGTGTACGTGTGGCGGTATGTAAGTGTAAGCCGGCCTGTGTGTACGTGTGGCGGTATATAAGTGCAAGCCGGCCTGTGTGTACGTGTGCATGTGGGAGCGCGTGTGTGGAGGAGGAGGTACGTAAGTGTGGTCAGGCTACCGGCTGTGCTTCCCTTCTGTCCGGATTAACCTACATAAGAAACCCATTTGCTCGATAGCATGGCAACGACAATTGCAAAACAAAGCCATGCTGTTTTCCTCCGTTTGTGTTTGTGTTTGTTTTGCAGAGCTGTGCGGTGGCTTACCTCAGGCTACCACGTGACACACGGCAGCAGCCACTCTCGCCCCGGCCGCCCCTCGCCATGCCTCGCACGAACCGACGGCCACCGCTGCAACGTGCCGCCACAGATGTGCACGTGCCACCGTGCCGTAAATCGTCAGCGGCCGCCGCGGTAAAACCGATCCCACGGCCGGCCGGCGGATGGATGCGGCTGCGTCAGCAGACTCTCAGTGGCAGCCGGTCGACGCAGACGGCCCGCGGCGATGGACGGCCGCCGACCCAGGTCACGAGCCGATTGGCATGCGGACGCGGCGGCGGGGCCGATCGTGTCTGTGGGCCGTCGCAACTGGCCTCACCGACAGACGGCGTGGTCCGTGGTCCGTGGTCCGTGGTCCGTGGTCCGGTGGACCAGCGCACCATATGCCATATGCAGCTCAAAACTGCCATCCGTTCGAAAATACGGAATACGCCGTTTGTCATTAGCTGACTTTTGCCACCCAATATTCGATGAAGCATTTGATGGTAGCATTTATTTGACCCCAAAGTAGCCCTAAAGTTGGAAGCCGGCCCATGGCAGCTGCCTGGCTCGCTGTGTTGTCCCGGCTCGCTGTGCTGTCCCGGCTCGCTGTGCTGTCCCGGCTCGCTGTGTTGTCCCGGCTCGCTGTGCTGTCCCGGCTCGCTGTGCTGTCCCGGCTCGCTGTGTTGTCCCGGCTCGCTGTGTTGTCCCGGCTCGCTGTGTTGTCCCGGCTCGCTGTGTTGTCCCGGCTGGCTGTGCTGTCCCGGCTCGCTGTGCTGTCCCGGCTCGCTGTGTTGTCCCGGCTCGCTGTGTTGTCCCGGCTCGCTGTGTTGTCCCGGCTGGCTGTGTTGTCCCGGCTCGCTGTGCTGTCCCGGCTCGCTGTGCTGTCCCGGCTCGCTGTGCTGTCCCGGCTCGCTGTGCTGTCCCGGCTCGCTGTGTTGTCAAGCTGGCTGTGTTGTCTCGGGCCGCTGTAGGTGTCCGGCTCGCTGTGTTGTCCCGGCTCGCCGTGTTGTCTCGGCTCGCTGTGCTGGCCCACCAGACCACGTCCGTCGGCACGGCCAGCGGCGTCGGCCGACAGTTTACGGCACGGTGGCACGTGCACATCTGTGGCGGCACGTGGCAACGGTGGCCGTCGGTTTGTGCAAGGCGTGGCGAGGGGCGGCCGGAGCAGGAGTGGCTGCTGCCGTGTGTCACGTGGTGGCCTGAGATAAACCACCGCACAGCTCTGCAAAACAAACACAAACAGGGCGGAAACAGCAAGGCTTTGCGTGGCAATTGTCATTTGCATGCCATCGAGCAAATGGGTTTCCTATGTAGGTTAATCCGGACAGAAGCACACCCGGTAGCCTGCCCTCATTTACGTACCCCTCCCTCCCACACACGCACACACGCACGTGCGCACACGACACATTGCGATGCGTCGCCGCCGCACAAAACGCTACTCATGAGTGCTGTTCTGCACCTGCATCTGCACATGTACATGCATGTGTGTGCGTACGATTGTAGATAGTACGCAAGTTGGTTCCATTATTCCCCAGTACCTACCATACCTACACCATCCAGATGACCAACTGCCTGTGGCTGTGCTCAGACATGATTCTTTCCAAGTCATTAAGTCGACAAACTGAGCACAACCAGGCGGACAACACATGATACACGAAATACATTGAAAGACAAATTCTGCGATATGGCCACGTCGCCCCATCTCAATCCTCAACTTTCACCCATTCTAACGAGTCTAATATCAACATGATTGTCAGGGTCGATTTCAGCGGTGAAAATTACCCCCTTGGACGTTAAAATGTTGCCTATATAGCTTTTGTATTAATTTTCGCGCGCTTCTAAGGTCAGCTGGCCCATAGTGCTGGCGAGAGATCCGGGCAGCTGCGGCGGCTCGGGCGGAACAGAGGTCCGGGCAGGTGCGGCGGCTCGGCCGGAGCAGAGGTCCGGGCAGCTGTCGCGGCTCGGGTCGGAGCAGAGGTCCGGGCAGCTGCAGCGGCTCGGCCGGAGCTGAGGTCTGGACAGCTGCGGCGGCTTGGGCCGGAGCAGAGGTCCGGGCAGCTGTCGCGGCTCTGGCCGGAGCAGAGGTCCGGGCAGCTGCGGCGGCTCGGCCGGAGCTGAGGTCTGGACAGCTGCGGCGGCTTGGGCCGGAGCAGAGGTCCGGGCCAGAGGTCCGGGCAGCTGCCGCGGCTCTGGCGGAGCAGAGGTCTGGACAGCTGCGGCGGCTCGGGCGGAGAAGAGGTCCGGGCAGCTGCCGCGGCTCTGGCGGAGCAGAGGTCTGGACAGCTGCGGCGGCTCGGGCGGAGCAGAGGTCCGGGCAGCTGCCGCGGCTCGGGTCGGAGCAGAGGTCCGGGCAGCTGCCGCCATCTGGATCAGACGACACCCCGCGTCGGTATCGCCGAAAGCGGGCGTGGCCAGGATTGCTCTAGGTAGGGAAGAAATCCCAGTGGATAGTTGTGATGTATTTCAGTGGCCGTTGTGTGTTGGACTAAATTTTGGCGTGAGCTGAACGCACAACCAAATTTTACCACACACTAGAACTTGCGCCAGTCGATTTTCGAATGGATAACGAACATTAGCAAGGGTTTGATCAGCAGTCTGACCTGCAGTCAGGGCTCTGGCCTGACGTGGCTGCAGCGAGTGGCCGTGGTAAGCACCTCTGAGCTCTCCACCAGCCGTCTGATCGGCTGGGTGCCGCCCTCAGACGCGCTGCATACACTGATCCTCAGCCACCGAGACAAGGCACATGCTCAACATCGAGCACGATATCATGCTGCGGGTGAGTGAGCTGCCTCGTATACTAGCGATAACGCATCGATGTCAATGTTGCCTAGTGCTGACGTCCATCAGCGTCTATGTTAGTGTTGTCGTTGGCAGATTGTTGATACAGTTTTGTTTTCACGCCTGGTGACACCTTTAGTCAGCTAAATGCTTGGCTTCAGTGTGCCCCAAGTTCGCACTCGCAGTTGCCGACTTTAAGTAGTTCAGGATCGGTTGCATGCACATCACAAGGGAATCCTGAAAGGCGTATAAAAATAACAGCTAGCGTGGCAGGAGGAAAAAGTTGAATGCAATTTGTCTGTTGCTTCAATATGGTCGGGCACACAGACGACGGATCGTGTTTCACCAGAGGTGTGACGTTCCGCGGGAGATCGACCGGGAAAACGCAAATTAACACCACACCTATCAGAACTCGATATGAGTACGGCTACGGGGTCGTCGAATGCTCCGATTTCAGCTGTGCCAGTTCCAGCTCGATCAGATCAACGGCGACGGAGGCATAGCCTTCGGCATTTTCGTAAGATCGTGTCAAAGTAAGGTCAAGTGACTACAGGTCAGAGTCAAAATTCGAAACATTATAAATTCAAACCAGGATAAATATTCTTCACTTCAGTGTCAACTTGGAAAGGTACACTTTTCGACTACTTCAATTATTTTATTTAGGGATGTATTTTGCTGGTCTTTTGCTGTAATCTTACGAAAATGCCGAAGGCTATGCCTCCGTCACCGTTGATCTGATCGAGCTGGAACTGGCGCAGCTAAAATCGGAGCATTAGGCTATGACTAGCAAAATACATCCCTAAGGAAAATCATTGAAGTAGTCGAAAAGTGTACCTTTTCAAGTTGACACTGAAGTGAAGAATATTTCTCCTGGTTTGAATGTATAATGTTTTCGAATTTTGACTCAGTGAAATCGTGACCTGTAGTCACTTGACCTTTCTTTGACACGATGGCAATTAAATTGTCCTATTTTTTGTAATAAAGATTGATAAGCTATTTCAGTCTATGTAAATTTTTGGACATAGGTATTATCTATCAATGTTTGTTTTTGCTTCCGGTATCTATATGCTTCTGGATCAACGGTGACGGAGGCATAGCCTTTGGCATTTTCGTGAGATTACAGCTATGATCAGCTATGATTACATGGCTATGATCAGCAACATACTTAGTCGCCAAAGCATATTCATCAACCACAGTTGATATTACATTCCAAATTCGATCATATCAATGTGAAAGGGTATCAATCGGCTCTTTACGTAGAGATGCAAGCCAATTTCTCCAAGTCAGGGTGCTGTCACCCGATCGGGCCAAGGGGCATGTGCCCATGCTTGTGAGCTGTACAAATACATATTAATTATTGCATGTTTGCTAACCCATGAAACACATCACACAGAACATTGTTTTCTTCTAAAGGATATTCACGTGTGCTGCTCTGCTTTCTTGCCCATGATAAGGTGACGCTGAAATAAAGGCCTCTTCTTAGCCGTGACCAGCATGGAGTTACGAGATACGTGGGTCGGGAGACCGGAGACGCGCCGGTGAATCTATATGCTTCGTGTGTCGTGATGGCCGGCTGGTGTTCAGGCGTAGCTAGCTGGATGGGTACTTTTTTATATCTCATGCTAGATTACACCCTATACCCAATTAAGCGCCATGAAGCCAAAGTATTGCGAACCGCTTACCGTCCCTGCGTCCCAGACACTGTGTGTCCGCTGGACACTGTGTGTCCCAGACACTGCGTCCCAGACACTGTGTGTCCCAGACACTGCGTCCCAGACACTGTGTGTTCGCTGGACACTGTGTGTCCCAGACACTGTGTGTCCGCTGGACACTGTGTGTCCCAGACACTGCGTCCCAGACACTGTGTGTCCGCTGGCAGCAGCGGTACGCAGTGTCTGCGTATGTACTTACCACCAAAACGCAAAATTAACTATTGAATCTCTTGACATCAAATAATTGATGTATCATGGCCTCATGGAACATGCTGTGGGCATTACAGATAGCGACAGATAGTGCTGCAAAGATGCAATAGTTGTCCAGGGGAGAGGGTGTCATGTCCATTTTGGAGGTCTAGGGGACCAGGGGAGAGGGTGTCATGTCCATTTTGAAATTGATAGCAAACGAGTACGATGATGAGATGAACGTACATGAGGGAATCTTATATAAGCAGTCGGTCAGTACTGGCCGGTGGTCTCTGATTGATCAGATTAAGTCACGGAAATATTTAGTCCTCAGCTAAGCTAAGCGAAGCATAGTTCGGTCAACCAAGCACCATTATGGTTCTAAATATTCAAAGCCGAGCTTTCAGCGATCTTAAAGTTTCAGTTCCTCCAGGGGAGGTGGTAGTGGTCGGCCATTTCTCCGAAGATTGCTCGTTCATTGTACAAGACCAAACCCAGGGCTTCCATTGGGACGCCACCCAATGGAAGCCCTGCCACATTGCACCCTCTGTGCCTGTTGGCGGGCGGGCGACACGGCATGTCAACATTGGGACGCCACCCGAGCCACATTGCACCCTCTGTGCCTGTTGGCGGGCGGGCGACACGGCATGTCAACATTGGGACGCCACCCGAGCCACATTGCACCCTCTGTGCCTGTTGGCGGGAGGGCGACACGGCATGTCAACAAAGTTTCCGCTTCATGTCTGACACTGCAGGGATAATGCAAGCATGGTGCACGCTTTTTGATGTACGAGTATCTGGCCCCAGCGCTGTAGCTGCGCATCACAGGCCTGGTGCCATTCATCACTTTTCGGACAGATGTGCGGTTCGATATCAAAACCGATTCAACTCCGCGAACATTTGCTTTCAACACCAGGACCTTGACTTGAATTGTAAATCGCACTTGTTTAGAACACCGAATGGGAAGAATGCCTGTGATGGCATTGGGGACGGTCAAGAGGGCCACGGCTAAGGAAAGCCTGGGCCATCCATACCGCAACCAATTTCTTTTTCGGTTCAGGCGATGTTTGAATTTCCTGCGAAGAATATATTTCAGTCACCCATTTTATCTTTGTTAGTAAAAAGAAGGTGTTGAAGGTCACCGAGTGACTCCAGGAACACTTTCCCGCCCGTTAACTGTGCAAAGGACCAAGGATTTACACAAGTTTTCTTCCGTCTATCTGCGTACCATGACAGGGTATGAAGTATCGGGAACCACACAACGCAATGTACCAGTGTGCAAGATGTAGGATACTGAAGTGGTCAACCATGCAGTTATGCTAGATGCTATATAACGTGTATGTACATATTAGTTGCCAACACGGAGCAACAATCCATGAGTCAGTGTAATGCAATACATTGAGCCGTTATAAAATATAAAATATATGTTTGCAAAAAGAGTACGGAGTTTCAACACAATACTTGTGGGGCTAAAGAGATTTGGTGAGGCTAGACGAGCCGCATGATGCCCTGTCACATGCCGTTATCTTTAGCAGATGACACTGCCTGCGCCAAAAAAAGAAGAAGAGAAAACAAGCTATTTTTGGGGGTTTGCTTCCTAGTCAGAAATGTGAAATCGATACACAACGGTTTAGCTGCAAAAATATTACTTTGATACAAAATACAAAGTTCCAAAAATGTGCTCATGCAAAACAACTTACAGAAGTTAACTCCGAAAGAAAAAAAGAAGATTTTCACGGCCATCATGTTAAACTGAGGTCGGTCATCTAAGATCACGATGGCACGGGATCCACATTTAAAAAACTCACAATTCCGAATCTGCTAAGATAATCTTGAGTTCAATGCCAAATCGGAAATGCACAATTTTCGACTACTTAACTTATTGTCCATGGAGATATCAATCGCAAAACATTGTAATGCTCCGTGATTTACCGAAAATGTCGAAGATCATGACTCCGTGATCGTTCACCTGATGGAGCTCAAAGTTGCACGACTTGAATCGGAGCATTAAATCACTCCATAGACGTATTTACACCACGATCTGAGAGATGGGGTGGTAACCCCGATCAATATGTCGATGAACGCTGCAGGTACACTCGCTTTCGGTGGGATGTTCGGGGTGCCATTAGCATGGCTGGCTCACTAGGAACGTAGGCTGTGACGCTGAACACCAAATATTACTGGTAGGCTGCGCCGTTTCACAGTTATGAGTTGCGTGACAGTCTACCAGCTTCGCCACCGGCCAGCGTCCGAGCCATAGGATTCGCGTGTCACGCGACCATTTGCCCTACAGCCATGCAGTGGTAAACACGGGTCTTCCCTGTTCCCGCCTTGCATTCCTCTATCGGCGAAACAACATTGGCAGTTAAACGAGCAGGTTACTGGACTTCTGTCGATAAGCAACAATTGATAGCTGCGGATTTCTGACTCCAGCAACACAGAATGAGCAGGAAAGGTTGGAAAAAGCTCAGTTGCAAAGATGTAGCGAAAGGAGATGGGAGGTTTATGATGTCAATGAAGTATTCTCTGGCCCCAAAATAATAATGGAATGTCCAACATTTATACGTTTTAGAAATGTAGTTCGAACTCTTGCTGAGGTGGTCTTATGAACCAGGATCCAATTGCTAAGAAGAGCTGGTTTCGTGAACCCTGGCCATGATTCAATGAATTACAGTTTTACAGTCTAAATTTGGCAAAGCGCTTCACGTGCCGTCAATACACCGACACGGCGACCCCGGCAGCTCGCTCTCGACCGTATCGTGCCAATTGCCAACTGACCCTCCCAGCCGGGGACTAAAAGCGAGCACGCGAAGCGACTCGAACCCAGCATTGCCAGGACAGCGGAGACGGGTGCACGACAGCGCTCTAGCCAACTAAGCTACCGAGGCAGCAAGCCACAAGGAGGCACTTCCTTGCTTAATTTAGATTCATTGACAAGTCAATTAGTTACTTGATTAAATTGCATCTACTTCATTGAGAATCACATGTTTTAGGGCGCAAGGAATGTGTTGCATGATATCATATTATTTATTGCATATGTTGTGCACTGTACTGCAAGCGACATATTCAGAATTCCGTGGGGATAAAGTATTTTTCACACTGATACCATCCAACTATTTTACCATACAAAGATTTTACTTTATATTGCTTCATATAAAGTAAAATCTTTGTATCGTAAAATAGTTGGATGCGTAGCAGAGTAAAGACGTGGGCTAGAGGAAAGGCGCTGGGCCAAGGGTCAGCCGAAGTTAAGCCGTCAAATGGTTTCATAGCTTCTAGAGCCGAAGTTCAAGCTTGTTTCGTGTCCAGGGGGAGGTAAGTGAGAGTGAGAGGGAGAGGGAGAGGGAGAGGGAAAGGGAAAGGGAGAGGGAGAGGAAGAGGAAGAGGGAGAGGGAGAGGGAGAGGTAGAGGGAGAGGGAGAGGGAGAGGGAGAGGGAGAGGGAGAGGGAGAGGGAGAGGGAGGGAGGGGGAGGGAGAGGGAGAGGGAGAGGGAGAGGGAGAGGGAGAGGGAGAGGGAGAGGGAGAGGGAGAGGGAGAGGGAGAGGGAGAGGGAGAGGGAGAGGGAGAGGGAGAGGGAGGGAGGGAGAGGGAGAGGGAGAGGGAGAGGGAGAGGGAGAGGGAGAGGGAGAGGGAGAGGGAGAGGGAGGGAGAGGGAGAGGGAGAGGGAGAGGGAGGAGATGGAGATGGAGATGGAGAGGGAGAGGGAGAGGGAGATATATATATATATATATATATATATATATATATATATATATATATATATATATATATATATATATATATATATATGTATATATATATATATATATCTATCTAACATATATATATGGTTGCACACTTAGTCAAATGGACGTACAAATTTACTGGGAATCATGCTACTCTCTTTGAAATGGCAGATGTCAGATTATAACACTAACTTTCAACAAATTAACCTCGAGTATATATCATTCCAAATCGATCTTGTGACCTCATCACGTGGCATCTTTCATAACCTGATGTCAACAACAGAGGATGAAGTTCGGCGACTGAGGCACACTGACGATCTTGGGCGCATTTGTGCAAACACCTAACGTTGTCAAGGAAGTCGATTAATTTTTGTCATCACAATTCAAATCGATATAGTGAGCCTGCAACATTATCTGGATCAGTGATTGCCAGGGTTATTGAGCTCGCTGATTATTATCCACCCAGTGAAGGCATTTGCACCGCCGAAGTATTGTCGGGACGCTCATCAGTGATGGCTCAATCACTGAATAGCTACAGCGATGGCTCAGTCACGAAATAGATACATAGCCAGAGGAAAATGATGGCTGTTGAGTCTGTAATTTGTGGTTGGCATTAGTGACGGTTTATGAGTGGTTGTGCGGGCTGTTATTTTGGTCAGGGCTGGCCATAGCCACTTAAGGTAATTACACTGAAGCCGGAGCGCAGTAATGGCTGGGACAGATCTGGAAACGTGCCGCCCCGATAGCTGGAAGTTGCATTGTGCTGTGAAAGTTGTTAGAATACTATATAGTTGGTATGGAGTCTGGTGGACCAAACAGATCCGCAGATCTCTGAAATGACGCTGCAGACGTTCACAATGAACCCAACCAGCAATGAACCCCTTCATCTCTGAAATGACACTACAGACGTTCACAATGAACCCAACCAGCAATGAACCCCTTCATCTCTGAAATGACGCTGCAAACGTTCACAATAAACCCAACCAGCAAGGAACCCCTTCGTCGCACGGAAGCACAATGCTCCCCGATAATAAAGCAGAGTTTAAACAAATGGGCGAAATCCGACGGCAAGATATCTCCAGACAGTTGAGGAGACAAGGCTGCGTCCATAAACGATATACGCTGCACATGCACACATCGACGATTGACATTCAGAGGATTTTTTCTTAGTTGATTTCTTACTCCAGTCTGTGTACGTTTGATATCTAGTCAAATACATAAATAAATACATACATACATACATACACACATTCATATATATATATACATATATATATATATATATATATATATATATATATATATATATATATATATATATATATATACATCTATATATATATTTATTTATTTATATGCATACACGTATACTTCACAATTTAGTTTTATTGAACCACGTTGGAAGCGGATTGCTTTGCATGCATATCTTCATACAATTGTCACAGCGGTCTTGCCGTTGAAAATTTACCTCGTATGTTTTCTCTTCACTGTATAGGTCGCTTGTTGCCTGGCCGATGTCCGTTGGGGACGGGTCCAAAGTTATACATTCATTTGGAGCATTGATAGCACTCGTTCTAGATTTAGTCCATCGTTGTGCATCTTTAGGAAAAAAAAGTTTACACATACATCGCCAACCCACGCACAGGTGTAAATACAAGCAATCTAGATAATAAATCGCTAAATTAACCGTTATGGAACACGAGATGCCACGCCACCACCAGCGCTTTTCTCACACCTAGCGGAGGAGATCCAAACTATGAGCACGCAATACCGATAAATGGCAGCCGTAGCCACGCCCAGTTAAATTAAGAAGATAAACATAGAAATAACAAGGAGGTAAGGTGTGTAGAAGACTTGTATCTCCCTGTGTTGAATAGCTTCATCATGTTCGTATCAACAGATGCCCGTCTACTCCGGGCATCACAACCGTTAGTGTTCACCAATGTCGTTCAAGGGACAGCATGCTCCCAGATGTCCCAATACCTTTTTAATTAGATGTGTGGGCGGCAGGTGCGGTCGATTACCAAACGGGATACATTGACACAGCAAATATATTGACTCGAAAGAAAATCTGGAACTTCTTCGGAATTATTATCTTGGTTCAATGAACGTATTCCGAACGAACTGACACGCCTGACGTCATCGCATCGCAACATCGCATCGCATCGCATCGCATCGCATCGCATCGAATCGCATCGCATCGCATCGCATCGCATCGCATCGCATCGCATCGCATCGCATCGCATCGCATCGCATCGCATCGCATCGCATCGCATCACATCGCATCGCATCGTATCGCATCGCATCACATCACATCGCATCGCATCGTATCGCATCGCATCGCATCGCATCGCATCGCATCGCATCGAATCGCATCGCATCGCATCGCATCGCATCGCATCGCATCGCATCGCATCGCATCGCATCGCATCGCATCGCATCGCATCACATCACATCGCATCGCATCGTATCGCGATCGACATCGCATCGCATCGCATCGCATCGCATCGCATCGCATCGCATCGCATCGCATCGCATCGCATCGCATCGCATCACATCGCATCGCATCGTATCGCGACGACATCGCAACGATAATTCCTGAAGTGTTGCGTTGCTAGTATGCTATGTATCGCAAAGGCAGTGGTGTATAATTGCAATATTTTGAGATGATCGGGCGTTGGTGGTTTCCAAGGAACTCCTTAGTTTAACATAGGTTTGATTAAATTGACAGTGGCGGATCAAGTCATCCAGGAACAGTCGACATTATCAGTCCAAGCTTACCTCACCTTGTGGAGGATTTGACAGGGACTCGTCTTATAGTTTTTGAGTGTGTGTGTATGGGGGGGGGGGCGTGTCCATTGGCTACTGCAGGGGCCATCGTCACCGCCTAGCTGACTTCGGCTCCCTCAGTAATGCGGGAGCCATAGGAAGGGTCCCGTGACTACGGGAGCCAGGGTCGTTACTGCGGGGCCGTGGCCCCAGCAGTTAGTATGTTCGACGAGTCCTTGGGATTTGATCAATCAATTGTGTCAATTAGTGGAAAAGGTTCCTGGAAAGACCAGACCAACCTTGGTAGAAAGTTGGTGCTGTCGGATTTCAACGTCTTGGAAACGCGCAGTGTGGAAAGACCCCATGTCCCTTGGGATCTAAGAACTGTCGTGGGGGCCACCATGGACGTCGTCAGCCCTTGGAGTTCCTGGGGTCCGGACCTCACCGGATTTGGGCGGGACCCGACCTCACCTGGAAAACTTGGAAATTTTGGGAAAACACAGCGGTTCCCTGATGTATTCCAGTTTTAGCATCAGGCGATATCTGAATCGGGTGGGTGGACTCGTAAGCAGGTGCCGCAACGGGGCCGACTGGAGCGTTTCCGTCACGGTCAATGATACCATGGCCTGCGGCGTGTCCGACGAGTGGGCCCGCCTACTTGTCTGACCTGTTAAAGGATGCGTTCCTTTCAAAGGGTTGTGCAGGCATTAGCATTATGGTATTGGCACAATGCTATAGTATAACATTGTGTAAACACAAAACAGCAAGCATGATTTTCATCTTCCGCCATGTTGGTGTCTTTATTATGCCTTTATTATTATGATCGTCTTTATTATGCCTTTGTTGCCACCTACTGATTTTTTTTTCGCATGACAGTAAGTGCAACGGACGAGGATAGTGATTGCTTTTCTGAACAGGTAATTAGATCCATGAACTTCCCTAGAGGCTCAAAAATGTATGCTTAGGGTACGTAATATGTACTTAGTTTATTCAGGGGTTTCACCCATTGGTATGTGGTAGGAGGTACCCGGCACAGTACAAATTTCCCCATAGTTTTTGTGATTTGGTGAACAAAAGTTGTTTGCCATTCACACGGCACAAACAATACAGCTTCACAAAGCTGGGATGCGCATTTCCAAAACATTGTGATCTCCATGTCAAGTCGCAATTAGTGAACAACGAATGTTATTCCGAGAGCTCAATAAATTATGATGATGATTGGGTGTAACAAAAATATGTTCTCAATACAAACTAATTCGATGTTGACTTTTATGTGTACTCATGAAAGTTTATCTGAAATACATTTCATATGAATGCTCTTCAAAAACCGACCAATTTATCTTGATTACTCATGCAGTTCCGGGAAGCCAGAAATCGATAGAAGCCATACATAACCCACAGGACAAGTTAATACTCCTCAAGTTGATCAATACATCACAACTTCAAAAGGGAATAAAAAGGGCAAATTTATCAGTGACAACCTCTGCCTGAAGCATAAAGAATCATCGTATACGACCCACCTGAGCAATAGTTATTATAGTTGCAAAATGTTTTTGCCTTATCTGCCTCCTTAGTCATTTATTGTGGTGGATGATCAAAAACAAGGTTGCTCATCTACCCTTCGCTCAATTTCTTGTTCACAAATATTTTTAAGTTGTTTTCACATTCAAAAGGTGGCATAGCAACAAAATTGCAATCAGAGCATTGTTCACACATACTAACTCCTTGTGAAACAGAAATGATAGCATTACTATAAATGATATTTTCGGCATTTCAAAATTTGTGATTTCATTCGCAGCGATTCTGCTTGTAAATTTGTTAGAAAATCACAATCGTGAACTAAGAGATTAGTAAATGACTTGGATGTGATAGCTTCACAAATGTTTTTTAAATATATAGTTGGCTAATTCTTAGCAATAGTGAAAGTAGATTATGAATGTTAAAATATGGCTGGTGCTTATTGACGACATTTGTAAGATCATCTACGCTCTTTTGAAATCATCGAAAGGGTTTTTGCTCACTTTGTAGTGTCTCTCAAAGTTCAAGTTGAAGTAGCGATAGCTTTGAGCATCTATAATGTAAATTGTTTGCACCTATACCTGAACATTGGCAACGTACATGCAGGTGTTTTTCTCTCTCCAGATGTACAACGATAGATGAAACGTTGAACGACAATTCCTATGAAAACACCTAATGAATGCACAAAGTGTTATACATACGCAATGGACACAATGGACACAATGGACACAATGGACACAATGGACACAATGGACACAATTGACACAATTGACACAATGGACACAATGGACACAATGGACACAATGGACACAACGGACACAATGGAAACAATGGACACAATGGACACAATGGACACAATGGACACAATGGACACAATGGACACAATGGACACAATGGACACAATGGACACCGGCCAAACCGCAAGACATTTATGCAGAGTCGAAAATAAAGCGAGGAACATCTATTGCAGCGAAGCCGACGTGCCATTTAACAACACGTGCATATATTATATATTATGCACGCGTTGCTACCATGGGCGTCACGATGGGGAACGGAGGAGGAGATGCGTCCCCCCCCCAGCAAAACTCCGTGGAGATTAAAATTACGCTCATGGCGTTGCATAGAAACATCGACGCAAATACCTACTTATTGCCGTATTCAAAACCGCGGGGACGCCAAACATATACATACATATATATATATATATATATATATATATATATATATATATATATATATATATATATATATATCTGTATGTGTGTGTGTGAGCGCATGTAGATGCGTTTTGATCATGCTTGGCTGTATGTGTGTGCGAAGCTCTCAGTGTGCATTCATGTCGGAAATCCCAGCTGCTCGTCTGAAGGCTGCGGTGAGCTTTTCGCCAGTCGAGGTGGCAGACGGCTTACAGAATCAAGTCAGTGAAGCGGTGCGACAAATGCCGCTCCGGGAGACCAGATTTACATCTGCAGCCCGCAATCTGCTCAGAGTATGGGTTCGGCGAAGTCATCTAGATATGCAGCGTTTTCAAGATGAACCCAGGTCACGCTGATAATTATCTGTACGGTTAGGATCAGTTGGATATTCCTTGGGGCGCACGGTCAACACACAGCTGGGATGTCTCACCGATGCAATTATCATTGTCGTGCAGCGGGCGGGCAGTGGGAGTGGGGGGGGGGGGGCACTAGCGGCAGGTTCGGCTGCGGCCCCCGACCGCTGACTGTCCTGGACGGTGGAGCAAGGGGTGGGAGGGATGGGGACCATGCCAAGTCCGGCCGTGGTCCCAGACCAGCCGATGTCAGACTGTCCCAAGGCGGAGGAACCGGGGTGGGAGGGGGGACAATGTCAGGTGCACTGAGCTCAGACTACCTCCACCACAGTCTGACAGGTGGGTGGACACGCGCCAGGCCGATACACGATGCCGGCCGACCTGCGCCATCGGCGCCTCCGGCGGATATCCTGGTCTCGGCTCGATCACCGATATCGCGCCACTCAGCGCACCACTGCCGGCGAGTTATCGCCGACATTTCCGAGAAGTGCGTCTCGTCTGGCTCTTACGGCGCTGGTATTGTCTTCCTCGATGGGTCCCATCGCTCATAATGGCTATTGCGTTGCATCTGGAGTTCAGTCGACTTTTATTAAGTCTCCCGACCGAAGCCATGTCGCGCTCAGTTGATCATCGACATTTCGAAGGTCAGAATTGAAATCTGATCAATAAAAAGATAATCCACATCGTCTGAACGCCGATTTAGCTCCAATTTTGCTGCCCATTACAAAGCGTTCAAAACTGTTTGTCTCAAATGTCAACTTGTCAAACTGTATGTTGTCACTGGTTAGCAGTTGCATTTGCTGACATGACGTTATCAGGGTCGCCCTCTCAGAACTCTACCAGAAAGATTTATGGATTGGCGGACAATACATTATAGCTAAAGCGATTCGACAATAAATAATTGAAATCAACCATAGCGACAACAAACGCCACTTTGTAACGACTACTCAACAACGATGTAAAAGAAGATGACGACTGCATCCAGCCAGACTATAAACAAGTTGTTGTTGGTTATTGGTTTTACGACACGTCGACCTTTGAGTCATGTAGCGTCGCCAATCTCTCACGCCGATTGGTCGCGGGCGAAGAGTAGCGACAGGTGAGACTCAAACCCACAACCTTTCGATTGTGAGACGAGCATCTTACCCCTAGACCACTCGTCCCCGACTATAAACAAGGATAAGAGAAGCAACACAATGTGAGATAACGATACCTGAAGCTTGCACGTTGTGTGGTGAGCTTTACGTCTCGGTCTGAGTCCCAGTCTGGAAGGAATTTACGTCAGAGCCAGCGTCCCAGTCTGGAAGGAGTTAATGTCTCAGCCAGCGTCCCAGTCTGGAAGGAGTTTGTGTTTCAGCCCGAATCCCAGTCTGGAAGGAGTTTACGTCTCGGCTCGACTCCCAATCTGGGAGGGGAATCAGAAACAGAGGACATATCATACGAGGTGGTGTAGGAGAAGGAGAAGAGGAAGGTGTCGCTCCGCTCATAGGTAGTGAAGAAAAATCAACCGGGAAGCCAGAAGTGATGCTTCTGTCGACAGTGCCAACCATCAGTATTGTCATGCAATGCCGATTCGTGAGGTTGGCAATGCCAACCTCACGAAGGACAGCCGCAAAAAAAGAAGCTGGTAAAGTTCAAGCTCTATACCCTCACGAACGGTAGGACCCATGTCATACCGCTAGAAGGCTCCAGGCGTGGAAAGCCCGAAGCATACCCAACATTGTTGGCTGATAATGAGGTCACCAGAGGTTATATTAGGTTAACATAAGTACTTAGACTGAAATGCATGAAAATGTTTGTGGCAAACGCATCGGAGATGTGCATTGGGCATTGTTTTCAAGAACTAACATGCAGTTTGCATTTTCGGTTTTGATTTCCTACAAGCTCATTGAACATTGCTGGATTGTTCCGATGTCACTGTGCAGGTAAAACTGAGGCTGCGAAAATCTGCGAGGATTCTGCCCAGGTCGGTATCTTGCTCGTGTGTCAAAACTGACCGTGGCCCTTCACTGATACTCACTACGTAATGACTGGACAGGCATCAAATGATATTCAGATCCTGATGCTTTGCTTAAGCAATGTTCGTCTCATGAAATGCCACTATTGGTGAGAAATCGTTCCGACCACTTTGTGACGCTCCGCAGGCGGGACGTGATTGGCTACGCGCAGCCTGCCGACGGCGCTAACGAAACACCAGCCGGGACTGCCGACGGCGCTGACGTAAGCACCAGCAGTGACTGAGGATGACAGGCATGCTGCTGGAACGAATTGCGTTTCTGGTGACCATAACATTTTTCCCCGCACTCTGAGGAAATTTGGCCAAATTTATGCTTGGCGATGAGATCGAAGGCTGTGACCGTGATAAAGTAGCATTAGTTTTGCGGACATTTCCTGAAATATTTTATGCTGGTAACGCCGATATTGGGTGCCTTGAGGGCGTAGAGGTGGATCTGGAGTTTGAACATGGGTGCTTTTTCAACCCATACGAAGTGACGCGCGCGAGATAAAAACGTCTGGAAGAACAATTAAAAAAGAAGCAAGTGGCGTGATCAAGCAAGAAGCAAGTGTCGGCGAACCCTGTCACTGGAATTCGTCCGTTGTTCTGGTGCCAAAAGGTATCTGCAGAACTGCAGATTGTACATACAAGACATGATGGAAATTAATAGAGTGTGTTGCCCATAAAGTTTTTTCTACCTAGCATCTACGACCTTCGTTCATCTCTCCACAGCTGGATCATTGCTTATTCTTTAGACATTAAACACGCATTTTGTAGCTTGAAACTGCCTGAGGAATCGCAAAAGATTTGTGCGTTCTACGCGCTCGGGAAGGTGTATTATCCACAGAGAATGCCGATGGATTTTATTCAGTCGTCGTACTTTCTTCACATAGCCATGCATCGCGTTCTGGATGCTATTCCTGGTGTATCTGGTTAATATCTATTTGGGCGGACGATGTATTATTGACCAGTCCCGATGTAGACAGCCATACCAAGCTCCTGCACACAGTGCTGGAGGGCCTAAGTAAAGCACGGATGAAACAATATATCCCGTCTTTCTCGAGCATCTCGTTTCCATTAGTCAAATTGGCAAGCACCGAATCATTCTATTGGGATGCAGAGCTGGAGACAGCCTTCCTTATGTTGCGAGATTGCTTACTTTCGTACCGAGTGCTAGCTTACCGTACCAATGGAGTGACGGGTTTGCGCTATACGCTGAGAGAAGCACAGCCGGGTCTGGGCAGATCCTGTGTCAAACCCAAAATGAAGCTGAACAAGTCATTGCGTTCAACGGAAGTAGATGCAGCAAAGCTCAATCCAGATTGTGCATGAATTAATTGGAGCTGTTCTGTTTTATTACGGGGCTGAAGAAAATGACACAAATATTTTGATGGAAAAGAGTTCACCTGGGTTCACCTGGGAAAAGAGTTCGGGAAAGAGTTCGCAGCAGGACGGCCTTACACATTCTGAAGGGCAAAGTTGACGTCAATTGTAAAGTAGCTAATATCGGACCCCTCTTTCGAATGCGTTTAGTAGCATAATCGCAGCTGCTCCAATACATCCTGGCATCCGCGCTTCGAGCGGATCCCAGGCATTCGGTCAGCACCTTCGAGCGGATCCCAAGCATTCGGTCAGCACCTTCGAGCGGATCCCAAGATCCCAAGCATTCGGTCAGCACCTTCGAGCGGATCCCAGGCATTCGGTCAGCACCTTCGAGCGGATCCCAGGCATTCGGTCAGCACTGCCGGAGCGCTGACCTCAGCAGTTGATGCCACAGCCCAGGCGGTCGCGGCGTTTGCTATGCTTAGTCGACATTTGTTCCCACACGGCGCGCCAACGGCCGGCCGGCCGGCCGGCCGGGGCTGTGTCATTGCGACATGACACAGTCGGGTGTCATCATTATGACACCCGTGTCACCACTGTGCATACCATGCGGCATATGTAGGGCAGGGGCCTGATCTGGAGTGCGATGACCGGACGTTCCCCTTCGCGGTGTGGTGCAAGAGTGATATCGGCAGGCCGTGGAGTTGCCCCTCCCACATGAGCGACCTGTACCCCTCTCGCGCGCGCGACGAGACCTGGTCAGTCAGTCGCAGTGTTGCCGTCATGGTACGATCGTACCAGATCTGGTACTTTTTCGACTTTTCTGTTACGCAGGTACGCCGGAAGAAAATCTGTTACTTTTTCGCCGAAATACATTTCTTTCGTGTTTTTATTCATTCTCAGTTCACATTTTCTTCTGAAATGGACAGGTCAATTTTTTAAAACAAACTTTACTTGTATTCAGAGGGGATGAAGTTAGGCCATACAATTACATCGATATCTATTGTGCCAACTTTCACTTATCTCGCAGTGTGCTGGCGCTAGCCGGTACACATACAAAGCATTATGCATTGTTAAGGCTATACTGCTGCCCCATCTGAAGTGACACGGGACAAATGAGGGTTACAAGAAGAACGTAACCGGCTCTGCAGGCTGTGGTAAGCTGCCCGCGTTTGTTGCCGCCGCAGAAAGGAACCATAGCCACGATAAACAGCAGGATAATGTGGCTCAGGGCGAGCTACTGCTGGCGAGGTTCATCGCTGAACATCATCTGCCATTATCGGTAAACGACCATCTCGTACCTTAGTCAAAAAGGTATGCCCAGAATCTGAAGTGGCAAAAACCTTAAGTCGGCCAGAACGAGGACTACTAAGACATAGGATGATGCTCCAATGATGCCATAGGAGCAGAGGAGAGGGTAAGAGTGAGTGAACTCATGCGCAATAACCCATTCTCACTGATCGTGGACAAGGTGACCGACAGGTCTACTACCAAATATCTCGCCATTGTGGCGCGTGTTTTTGACGACCGAGACGGCAAAACCAGGGACCTGTTCTGGACATGGTGAAGGTCAAGGATGCGACCGCCCAGGGCCTGCATGACGCCACGTGGCGTGCTGTCAGTTAACGATGTGCCCCTGAAGAACATGATTGGATTTGCGGCCGATAATGCTAACGTCATGATGGGGTGTCACCAGAGTGTGCAGGCACTGTTTAGGAGAGAACTCACGCACATCTTGATCACCGCGGCTGCATATGGAACTGCCTGCATCTGTGTACCTCCGCAGCGTGCATGAAGCTGCCTTCATCCATAGAGGCATAGAGGATCAAGCTCGAGACGTATCTCAACGTATCTCTATCTCAACAATAGCCCGAAGAGACTCCTCAAGTACCAGGCTGTCCAGGATCTAGTTGACGTCCCAGTCCACAGGCTGCTGCGCCCCTGTAAGACGTAAGACGAGGTGGCTCTCCCTCGAGGCAGTGGCGAAGAGGATGTACGAGCAGTGGGCAGCCCTACTCCTCTTCGTCCAGCACGCGGCGGACGAGGATCACGTCCACGCGGCTCGAACCATCCTGAACGCCCTACGCGACCCCATGTACAAGATGTACATCGCTTTCCTTAACTACGTTCTCCCACTGATCACTGGGGCGAAAGAGATGTTCCAGTCCGAGTCATCCAAGATCCAGCACGCACGGGCTGCGCTCCTAAAGCTCTACCTCTCCGTGGCCAACAACTTCCTGCGTGCTGAGCCAGGTGTGCGACTGGAGGTGGTCAATCATGATCATGCCAGGAACTTCCTCCCTCTGGATCAGAAGCACTGTGGCGCCAACGTCGAGGCCATCATCCTCTCAGAGTCTGTTCCTCAGGAGGTGGTCCAAGCCTTCCGACTCAAATGATATACACCGGTCAAATGGCAATGGTACAGATGGTCTACACCGAGCTCTGGAAGCAGATCCGGCGACGATTCGACTTCAGCGACAAGACCAGGGTGCTTCTGGAGCTGCTGAACCCGACCTCGCAAGCGCCCTCCATCGTGTCGCTGGCTCTGGGATTTCCCGATCTCATCAAAGAGACCAAGTACGAGGCCCTGGATTCAGAATGGCGAGGAATCCAGCAGGCAGCGAAGGAGCAGCTCCAGAATAAGAGGGAAGCCGGCGTGTGAGTACTGGGCGGAAGTGAAGAAGCTGAGGGATGGCAGTGGCCAGCCAGAATTCACAAAGGTAGTCCAGCTGATGCAAAATCTCCTGTCCCTGTTGCACTCCAGCGCGGCCGCCGTGAGAATATCCTCCAGCCTGAACCTCATAAAGACACAACAGTGGAACCGCCTCCAGGTGGGAACAGTGCCTTCTCTGATCTTCACCAAGCAGCAAGTCACGCCCTCCTGCCACGAGTGGACGCCCACGGCTTCCATGAAGTCAAAAATGAATCACCAATAACAAATGAAAATGATTCACCAATAACAACGCATATTCCACTGCAGGTTCGTTCCAGTCTTTACTCCTCCGCCCCGTCCTCGTGTCCTGCGATATTAAATATGGTGAGCATCCTGAATCTGCTGGTGGTAAAGAAACTTATGAAGTACTGACTGATTTTTTTAATTTTCATGTGATACCGAGAATAGCTGTTTTACGCATTGCAGGAGTATTGTCTTTTTTCGTCACAATTGAAAACTGCTTTCACTAGGCGGCATAAGGAGTCTAAGACTGAACCTGTCCCGATTTCTGACAATTTATACCAATGTAACTAGAGAGCACCTAAAACACCAATACAATTATCTAAATTACTTGCCTAGCCATACAATTGCCCAAACTATGCCTACTTTTTATGGTACGAAATTAGGTACATTTTGGCTTCTGATCTGGTACGACACATAGCCAATCTGGTACGATTTGGGTGCGATCCTGGTACGCTGTGAAATTGGGCCGCGGCAACACTGGTCAGTCGTCGCAGGGGAGTCGGAGAGGTCAGTCGGGTTTGGTCAGACGGAGAGGTGAGAGGGAGTGGTGTTGTCGAGGCTGGAAAGATGTAGCCTGGGATAGGATGTGGTCTTTGGAACGATTGCTGTCAGTGTTGAGACTGTCGTTCTAGTGATAGCCGTTTAGTGAACTAATGAGCCAAGTCAATATAAGGGCGTTAACAACTGTGGCATTTAAGAAGTTGTTGATTGAGAGAAGCAATTGGATCTGGAACCAGTTATCGTGGAACAAATGGAAATTCTAGACTACTCCACTACGACGCAAAGAGAACTTGCCTACCCAATGCTCTAATTGTTAGATGGTGTTCGTACGTCAGTCATTGTCAGTTCACCACTGGGTACCGCCTGCTCATACTGCCGCAATGCAGCGTGTGGACACGATTTCTCGAATTTCGGACCGTGAACCAGCAGGCCACATGCCAGGCGGTTGGAAACTATGCGTCGGTGCCACGATATGTCGCACCTCGGGCATTGTGGTCACAAGATGCGACATGAAAAGCTGTCGCAACATATTTGGCATTCAGGCCTAAAGCGCGACTGCAAGAACTAGGTAGACAGCTGCAAGCGTTGCAGCGTAGGTAAGGATGACAAAGGCCCACCTTTGCATCCACCTAGGCATGGCCTTTGCTGCCGCAGCCTCCAACTAGCTCTGGTTAGGTCTTAGTTATGTATATAGTGCATATGCCCAACATTTGCGTGTTTGGCTACATGCTGGCCCTGACCTGTGTATATTAATATAGAGGCTACCTCACCTATCACCCATTGGCGTCTGGCACAGCTGAAAGTATTACTGATGTGCTATCCTCACAGTTTCTGACATATGGCCCACCTTAGTACATTCAAACGGATGCATGGGGCTAATTTGAAACGTCACCAAGTTTTATAATTTTGTAAGTTCTGGATTGTTGGCCTCAGACACTCCGTTGATCATCACCATGAAGCCGTTTGTAAAGTTGAAAGGCGCCACAGGGGGGGGGACATAAAGCAATGGCCTCTAGTCCTTTCGAACAGCTATGGCGCCGACTGGGAACAACACTTGCCGGGCAAAGATATTTTCACAAAAAATGAGTTTTCAAAGCTCGTCGCACGGATATTCTACGTATTTTCTGTTTTCACGAGGCACATGAATTCGTCTATTTCTGGCCTAGTCACACGGGCGGTGCTAAATTACCTAGAGGATTATGTACATACATGAAAAGCTGCGTTGGTTGCAGCATCTTTAAAAACTGCACAGGAAGCGCTGCGTCTCCACAAGGAGGCTGGAAAGCGAGCGAGCACACAATTTAAGACAAAGAGCGCAGGAGCCAGATTTGAAAGTGGGTGATCGTGTTCGGATGAGGAATTTTGATTATCGGATTGGTGTGCAACGCAAGATGTGTGATGCGTGGACCCACATGTGTCATAGTTAGGCTTGTGGGTAGAAGACATGTTGATTGCTTAGATCCACGAACAGGGGTTACCCGTCAAACGCATGTGAAGTATTTGAAACCAGTCGTGCCATGAGACGTATTGTGTGTGTGATGCTTTCGGGGACGGCTGCAAAGTCCAAGAAAGCCAATTAAATTCGTAGAGTTGTAGGTCGAAGAGGAGAGTTGTAAGTTGAAGAGGGACCACATTTTCCCAAGGAGACCGTATTAGGGATTAAGGTATCAGGGTACGATTGTAAGGAAGAAAAACTGCTTATATTTGCCCAGAGCAAGCTCGTGCTGGAGACAAGCCGTATCAGGTAATCAAGGAGCTTATGGATTCTTGAAGGCACCGGGGTTTTTGGGTAGCTCAATCTATGAGAGGGTCGTATGACGTCGGGGATTGATCGTCTATTTTTGTGAGGGGTCGTGCGTAGTCGGAGTTATATTAAAATAGGCACTTCGGCCTCCTCAGGACATTTCGTGCCGTGGGAAAAAAATGTTATGCTGTAACAGTCAGTTTATAATTTCTGGAGCAAGTTGGTTTGTCGGAGAAAGATGAAAAGTAGTTTGATTATAAAAGGGTGTTCATCTCCCAGTAGCGTGGGTAAAGAAAATGGAATGTTGTGTATTCGGCAGTAGTCGGTAAGTGTTTTTCGAGGGCCATGGTATTGTTGACAGTGTAGGAGTATATGTGTGACTGTAAGATGGGTGTTGCATGATGGACATGAAGGTCGAAGTGAAGCCGTGTATATATGCCGATGGGTAAGAAAAGTATGGCCAATACGTAAACGCGATGGTACTTTTTCTTCGAGACCGTTTTTTATATGATGTGGTCCAGGTGTCGACGCCAGGTTTGATGACGCGTAACTGAGTATGGGTTGTGTTTTGTGTTCAATTTTGAGTCCAAAAATGTCGAATGCTCTGTTGTATTGGTGATTTAATGCCTTCGAAATGTGATGGAATTTCTGTGATGTTTTGTAGGTGTAGTGATGCTTTTGCTAATTTGTCGGCGTCTTTCTTTTCCTGGGATGCCGTAGTGACTGGGCACCCACAGGAAACGGACCTTCACGCCCATATGATGAAGTGTTTGAAGTGTGTCATAAATGGAGATATGGCAATGGTGCGAAAAAGAAAGTGCAGAAAGTGATTGAAGGACAGATTTAGAGTCGGAGCAAATGACGACGCTGCGCATGGGGTGACAAAGGAAACGATTGCGGATATAACGGAGAGCAATAAGAATGGCATGTAATTTGGCAATGCAAATTGAGGTTCCATCCGGTAAACGATGTTGCTTTTTATATGTTCCCGCAAAAATGGCGTTTCCTGTGATGTTGGCTTCCTTGGATCCGCCAGTATAAACAAAAGGAACATGGCGATATCGAGACCGAAACTGGTGGAATTTTTGTTTGGCATATTCTGGACAAAGCTGTGATTTTGGAGTGGTGATGAGATAAAAAAAATGTGTCGTTCGGCCATCTGCCAGGGTGCTGTGGTTGATGGAGAAAGATAAATAATCAGTGGAATAGTGAAATGAAGTTTTGCAGAAAATGTTTTGATCCGAGAAGCTATAGTGAGGCCAGTTCATTTTTCGGCTGGACCGAGATAATCATGATGTATGTTTGGAAGAGCGTGCAAGGATGTGTGTGTGGGGTGGTTTTCGTGAAATTGAATTTTTGTGGCATACCTGAGTGTCTGTTGCATTCGTCTGAGAGCTAATAGAGGGATTTCTGCTTCGGCTTCTAAAGAAATGATGGGTGAAGTAGTCATTGCACCGAGTGCGATACGGATACATTTATTTTGAATGGTGTCTACAATTTTTAGGGAGGATGTGCTGGCACCGGCATATACTACGGATCCATATTCTATTATGGGTATAATTAAATATTTGTAGAGTAGTAGAAGTGTATGGCGGTCGGCTCCAAGTGATGAAGAAGTGATGCATCGAAATAAATTGAGTCGGTGAAAACATTTGTTCTGGATGTGTTTGATGTGTTTATGCATTGAAAGCCTGTTTATGCTTTGTGTTTATGTATTGAAAGTCTAAAAATACTGCGACAGTGCGTTCATGTTTTTTTGTAGCCTTGACGGATGTCTGTCTCTAACCGAATAAGATGATCTATGGTGCTGCGTTCTCGACGAAAACCATATTGAAAGGGAGATGGAAGGGAATTTGTATCCAGGTGCCAGGTCAGTCTTTTGATAGCTATACGTTCAAACAGTTTTCCTAAACAACTGGTGAGTGCAATGGGTCGAAAATTAGTGGGGTTACTATGGTCCTTACCAGGTTTATGGATGGGTATGACGAAAGATTCTTTCCAAGTTTCGGGGAAGGCATGAGTTGTCCATAGTGAATTAAATGTGTGCAAAATGCAATGTTTGGTGTGATCCGGTAAATGTCTGAAAAAGAATAATGTAAGTTGTCGGGCCCTACTGAAGTATTGCCGGCGGAGGAAATGGCTGCATCAAGTTCTGAAATTTGAAAAGGAGAATTATATATTTCTGTGTTATCAGAATCAAATTGTGCGGGATCGAGGTAAAAAGTGTGTAGTGCATTTTCTATGAAACCCGGCCTGTAGTTTTCGTCGGAGTTATGGTGGGCAATGGTATCCGCTATGGTGTTTAATATTGCTTGGGGTTCGGTAATGGTGATATTGTGAAGTTTGATGGCGGGTAGTGATTTAAATGGGGATCGTTCGCTCAAACGGCGGATTAATCCCCATATTTTGCTTAACGGTGTGTCGAGAGTGAGTTGCTGGAGGTAATTTGCCAATGAACAGCGCCTAGCGTTACGTATAATGCAGCGTGTTCTTGCACGTTCATGGTTCCGGTTTATTAAGTTTTGTTGGTCGGGATGGCGTAAATATTTTATAAATGCTCGTTTTCTAGTGGCTATTGCTTGGGAAACTTCTATGGACCACTAGGGGACTGGGGTTCGTTTTGTGGTAGGTTTTGTGAGTGGAACTATTGCAGGCTCTGCTTGTAAAAGTGTGTTGGTAATTAAATGAATGTTTTGTACTGGATAAATGTCCGGGTGGTACTGCAACGACGAAAGCTTCTCAAATTTGGTCCAGTCGGCCTTCGAAAGTTTCCAGCGAGGAATAAAACTTGGTGTGGTATCGGCAGTTGTTGAAATGGTCGGTACTAATTTAATGGGGTAGTGATCGCTATCATGAATGTCTGAGTCTATTGTCCAATCAAAATCGTTGGCCAGGGCTGGAGAACAAATTGTATTGTGACCGAGGTGGAAAAATGTTGACTCACTGGTGTTAAGTAATACTAAATTGTGTCTGTCTAAGATGTGTTCAACTATGCGTCCGCGAGTGTCTGGAAGTGTGCGTGTTCTATCCCACGCTGGGCTATAGGCGTTAAAATCACCAAATAAAGTGAAAGGGTTTTTGAATTGCGCTATGAGGTTTTCTAATTCTGTCAAAATGTTTGTGTTGTCTGTAGATGGTGGAATATATAATGAACATACATCTATGTTCCTACCATGAAAACGAAAAGTGCAAGCTACTGCTTGTAAAGGTGAATTGAGTGTAATTTGTGTATGTGTGTAATAATTGTTTATGTAAAGTGCTGTAACGCCACTGCGGTGTGTTTCACGGACCTCGTCGTGACGGTAGAGCGAGTAATGAAAAATGTTGAAATTATATGGATCGGTGGGTAAGAACCAGGTTTCCTGAAGTGCGATGAGAATGGGAGTGAGTAAACTAAAGAATGCCTTCATTTCTGCCCATTTCGATATTAAGCTCCGGCAATTCCACTGTAAAAAACGACATAAGAAAGAGAAAATTAATGTTTCTCGGCACCTTTCGGTGCATGGCGCAGCCACGATTGCAGTTCTGTCGGGCATGTGTGTTGGGTGCGGGAGGTCGAGATGGACGCGTCCGATCCGTCCGGCCGACCAGTAACCTTGGAAAGGTCACGGCGGCCGGCCACTGCCGCGGGGGATGCCCGCCGGTTGGGTTCAATTGGTCGGGTCACGAGGGCGCCGGCCGGCGTTGGACGCGCCGGCCTTGGTCGGCGTCCCACCGAAGTGGAACTCATTTCCCCTGCAGCCGAATGGCTGCGGGGTCTGGCATTCCTTGTGACTTGAGTCTGTGGAGCCGGAGTGGTCTGTGTGTTGGAAGCCAGGGTGTTTTGTGTCGATGTGGTCAGTGGTGTGAGTTTTTTTAAGTGGAGCTAAGCCGGAAATGATGTCGGTTTGCATCGAAGTAGAAGTGGTGTTGACGCGAGGGGTTGGGGGAGCAATGCTGGTCGCCTGTGCGTACGTTTTGGTGGAGGGGGAGGTGGCTTCGACAGACCGTCGGGCCCGGGGGTAGGACACCCCAGTTGTGACCTTGACAGCGCAAACCTCTTTCTCTTTGCGTCAGACTGGACATAGTGGTGATGTGGTCAGGTGGTCAGGTGTGTTGCAGTTGAGGCAGTCGGCCGGTTTGGAGCAGGTGAAGTCAGGATGAGGTGGTTCGCCACACTTTGAGCAGCGGGCTGGTTGGCGGCACGTTTTGCTGCCATGGCCGAAGCGCTGGCAGTTAAAACAGCGGAGAGGATTCGGGATAAATACATGGACTTGGTATCGAAGGTAGCCGGCCAGGAGGGTCTTGGAAAGAGTGGTAGAGTTGAAGGTAAGGACTAGAAGACTCGTGTCACGTTTCTGACCATCTTTGAAGGATGTGATTCGGCGGACGTGGGTCACCCCCTCCGGTCTGAGCTCCGCTTGGATATCTTCTTCAGACATGAAGCGGAGCTCCGGCGCGAAGACGGTGCCCTTGGTGGTGTTGCGGTTGGAGTGGAGTGAAATGGTCACGGATTTACCACAAAATGTGGTGGTACGGAGGAGGGCTTTGGTCTGGGCTCGGGTTTGGGTTTTGATGACGAGGGTTCCGTTGGCTGGGGCTTCAATGTCAGGATTGGCTAAGGAGCAAATGGCGAGGAGTTGCTTGGTTGGCCAGAAAACGTTGACACGACGAAATGAGACGGACTCCTCGACAGGCTTTACCACGATGTATGATCCAGCACTGTCGAGGTATGGTTCGATAGGTTCAGGTTGGGAGGACGTGGTCTGGTTCGAGCGTGGGTCAGCGGTGTGGAGAGTGATGGTCTGGTCTGGATTGCGAGGCGAGGTCGTGGTCTTGGGACGATCAGGGGTCGGCGAGGCGCAAAGAACTTCAATGACGTCATCGAGGGGAATAGTTCGGCGCGGGTCATCAACGTTTGCATCAATCGAGGGAGCATCAGGGGCGAGGTCTGTGTTCGTGCGATGGTCGTCTGGTGTGGTTAGAGGAGGAAATTCCGGGTCTGAGTCAGTTGGCGAGCATGGGTCCGTGTCCGTTTTACGCTTTTTCCCCATCACGGTGAAAAATCCTACCTAATGTAATTTAAATAAAGATAAAGGACACACAGAAACTCAGGGAACGAAGAAACGACGACGACGAAAACTAGGGTTGACGGGTGTCATTCCACTAGAAAAAGAAATGGGAAAAGAGCGACGGGTGCCACCCCCACAAAAATAAAAAATAAATATAGAACTGCGTTAACGAGCAGTCAGTCACGCCAAAAAAATGGCACAGCGGAGTGATCAGCGGGCTCTGTCTATATGTGAGCAGATAGTACTAAACACTCCATGAGTAGTCGGAGATGGGCAGTATTTAGCTAGGGAGGCCATCTGATATAGTACAGGTGCGTTATCAAGTCAGCGACTAACCGCATTGGACAAGAGAGCAATCGTCTGAGCTCGGCGAGAGGCCGTCTATATTCTGAGAGAAGCCGTCGTCTATAACTGTGGGGGACGTTTCCGTCTTCTATAACTGTGGGGGGACGTTTCCGTCTTCTATAACTGTGGGGGACGTTTCCGTCTTCTATAACTGTGGGGGACGTTTCCGTCTTCCACAACTGTGGGGGGACGTTTCCTCACCGAAAAATGACTGTGATGGACGAGTCCTCCATATCTTCAAGGTGGCGCCGCCCATGGGCAGCATGTTCGCCCATTGCAAGTTATTAGTGTGGACTGAACAGGATCGGGACATTCTAGTCGCGCGCACGGCCCACCCTGGTGCCGACTGCCCAGTGCCCAGCTCCAGCTGATGCCACACTCAGAGGTGTCCGACGTGGCGCCAAGCCGAACGCCACACACGGTGACACATCGTGTCCATAGATGGCGTTAGGTACATCGGTCTTTGAGTATCACCATCACATCGTTCCAATTTAGACGACAGGATCTCAACAATCACCTCGAAGCGCGGTGCTGAACTGCCACGTCAGATTGTCATATTTTCTCCATTAGTGTTTAACCACTGACAATAGGCATTACAAACACAACCTTTTATCAACAACTGGCAACTCGGTCTGCCGCATGTGTCTCGCAACGTAACGACAATAGTTCGACACTGGCTGAGCCCGCCACCACCCTGGCAGCCACACGTGCCATACATGCCTCCTCCACTAGGCGTTTTCCAGCCGCTCTCAGAGGCACCGAACGGCTGAAAGAAATTTGAAAGGCTGAAGAGTCATGACTATTGCACGCCAAAGTCGCAAGACTAAACCGTCAAAGGAACATTCAACCCAGGGAAGGATACCCTAAGGCATTTCATCAACTCACTTAGTTACTGAAGCCTTGGGGTGCATTAACTGCATGCTGTTGCATAAAACCATATCCCCTGAACTAAATTTTGCCTTTGAAGTACATCGTTTTGGTAAACCTGCCGCACATCAAAGGTTTTAACAAGGAGCACATTGGAAGCACCACGATGGGTGCAGCTATGATCTCTCAGACACCTTGGTAATTTTACACTTTGTGGTAATTTTACACTGTGCACTCTCAGTTTGAACGAATGGGCATCACTTTTCAACTGCATACGTCGTTACTTGGCAGATGCTTTCCGAATCGAAGGCGAACTTTTATGCCACCTCCAGCCTCTGTATTCCGACAGTGCCATGCATTTTACACGAAGTATGAACTCTTTTTCGCTGCCCAAAAAGTAGCCCTAGTTGCAAGGCTCAGCGATAGGAGAAGTAGGCCAGTGAGAGAAATAGCGGGCTGGCCGGATTTCGCACTGCAGGCACATGGTAGCTTGCTACGCTGCAGGCACATGGTCTGGCATCGCACCGTTGTTGGCAGGTAGCTTGCTACGCTGCAGGCACATGGTCTGGCATCGAACCGTTGTCGACAGGTAGCTTGCTACGCTGCACATGGTCTGGCATCACACCGTTGTCGACAGACCACTCGCAGATCGGTCGCAACTGTGCTGCTCGCCGACAGTCCGTGGGTATACAATGCAGGACTGCCAGGTGGCGCGGCCCGGCGCGACGCACGAGTGCACGACCCAACGACCTCCTCTTTGAAAACAAGCTACGAGTACAGCAGATGTTGCTAGAGAAGTTGCAGAGGATCTAGCTTCGAAGAGAACATGCAATTCTGGGTGAGGAAAGCAGGACTTGAAACATTTGAACATAAAAGGTTTCACAAAAGTATTTGCCATTTGTTCATGTGTTTTTGTAGCATATACGCAGAGAACCTCACCCGTGCTCTGGCCTTCCTCGTAATACGGTAGTCTTTATGTGTTCGTTTGTTGCCAGATGCTGGCACATACATACCATCCACAGATACGCGCCAAGGTAAGGGAGATTGGTTGTATTTTTTTCTTCAACATACCGTATTAGGCTTCCTTATCCATAAAGCTGCCTGAAATATTACCTCTTCAGCATTTCGTGAATGGCAAGTGCTTGCGAGCTGCTCTGCCTACAAGAGAAGCTGGCAAGCCACTAATGTTAGAATGGGCCGAGCTTTAGTGTGGCATTTACTTGGAGGGTCCGGCTGGTGAATTAAACACGTATTGGAGGGACTTCCCCATTAGGTTCATGGTGAAATAACAAAATAATGTCCATGCTTTGTAATTATTGGAGGAGCTCTACCGAACATTGGATTGGCTTGAGCCCCTCCGAATAGGTAGGAAACTTCACTACGTGTGCTAGGTAGTGATAGCGATGGGATCAGCTGGTGATTCGCCAGTCAACACTCAACTCAGGGACTAACATGTTCACTGAAGGGGCAATTGCCCTCCTCCCCAGTGATTGGAAAATATCCTCATTTCCAGAGGCAACATCGGTTAAGTTGAGAAAACACTTCATTTCCGCGCATATTTCTTGAGAACTTGCCCCCTCCCCAGTGACACAATTATTCAGCTGGTTCCTGACTCAGCTTGTTCCTTAGTCCGCCTCTTCTCGGAAGGGATAATTTTATTTCTCCCCTAAAGTTGTCCAACAGCAGCGGAAAGACGGCGGCACACAGTGCCTCGAAATTTTCAATACGTATTCCTTGATTTATATTTTTGTTTGCATTTGATGTGAGCGTTTCAACTCAGGTCATGTAAGGTTTTCGCCTTGTTCAGGTCAAGTACGACCACGTCCAAAAACATTTTAGGATCGATAACTGATATAAATTAAAAGGTACTGAACTAAAATTTGCTGCATGAGAACGATTGGGCAGTGGCTACAGCACGTATACCTCGGATTGATGTTTGAAGTCAGGCTAGTGACCGGAGGCCGTGGCGAATTTTGGCTCATTTCGGACCAATTGCCCTATTTGTGTAAATTGTGTTCTTCTGACTGCATTTTTCCCCTGGTATCCATGCATAAATATGATGAGACGTTCTTTACCAAATTTCTTGACCTCCATCCAGTAACTCGAGGCACGGTGAAGATATAGTGCGCTAAGTCGGCTAAACTTATTTAGATGCTCTTGTTTGCATGGCTTAATTCGAGTTTTTTTTATGGCCTGAATACTATCAAACTTACAGTGCACGACCTAAATTACCCAATGGAACCAAAGCTACTATAAATCATAGTGAAGGTCGAGGTCATCGAAGCCAATGTTTTACAACATATATTTTTGTATGGGATCGGTAGCTCATATGCATGAAAATATATTGAAATGAAGCTTGCTACATGATTAAAATTTAGTAGTGCTTGTAATGCGTATTTCTTGGATTTGTATTTGGGGTCAGGTGAATGACCTAAGGTCACTGCCAATTATGGTCCATGTTGGACCAATGTGACAATTTGTGTAACATGCATTGTGTACTTAGCTATGAAATGACTGCGTTTTAACTCTTTTTCGTTTCTAGAAATGGAGGAATAAAATGTTTGTGAATACTCAATTTTTTGTTCACAAAATCACCAAAATTATCTGAAAAAATAATAATTGCGGCCATTTGTGGCCGCTATTCGTTGAGGGCTTTCCAACGATACCCGGTTCCCTCTATTCTCGCGCAACGCTTAGCTTGGAAGTTAGAGGTGGTTTTTAGCACCCCCTCCCCCGAGGTGGAGTGTGAGGACCTGACCGGAGAGACGAGGCTGGTTAGTATCCAACTTCTGCTGACGTTTGCGATGTCTGTATATATATATACATATATATATATATATATATATATATATATATATATATATATATATATATATATATTTGGCTTACATATATGTAAGCCAAATGGACTCCGAGCATGAAGATTGTCCATGTGAAAAATATTTGAATTCTGTTATGACGGCATCTTGGTAAGATCAGTGTAATCATGATTACCTGTAACTTCACTTCAGTATCCACAAGTGATTTGAACAAGGTAGCATCAGGCATGTCCACTTCCAACGCTTATGCGTTTCTAAGCCCCGTGTACCATGTGGCTACTGCTTTATGAACATGCCTTTGGTGGCATCATTATAAGTTTGCTGAGTAATACAAAACAACCTTCGAAATATTACGACTTAACAGAGCGTGACGGACAAGAACAAGGGCAATTGCCTCGGCATGACATAGCCGTTCAGTGGCTTTGAAAGCACAGAAAATCAATTTGAGTCATAACGGCCTTCAATTTATCATCAGCTAACCTGAACTTCAGCTATTAATACGTATGGTGCATAGCTGTAGCTGGTTGGACATCGCCAGGATTGCCGTGACCACTTCCCCTGTCGTATGGCTTTGCGTGGGTGGCTGCAGTATTCATTGACCTTTGACTAAAGCGCGTCCTGGCTTGCATGTGGCAGGCTCGTTTCAGACCGGCCTCCCAAAGTGGATGTCAGCCATGCATCAGTACCTTCTAGCTATTTGTGTTTTATCTGGACCGAACACGGAATCCGGAGAGAGGCAAGTGCCTTGCGCATCCAGCTTGCCTCACAGCTATAATTGTAAGCCGACAGAGATCAAGTGAAGAGCGCAATATGTCTGAGCACTCCGGTAGTTCTGCTCGTACCAATGGTCGAGCACCGCCATCGCCGCCAATGGTCGAGCACCGCCATCGAACTAGATGTGGAACTCTGGCTCGAATGTCTCTGAAAGATATTTGATGATAACCGCCGGCGTGTAACGTCAGAATCAGCTGATTGTCTCTGCCTATGGCCGGTGGCAGACGGCCGCCGATTATTGAGCAGCCTTGCATTCAAATTCGCAGAGGACAATCGCGCCACCGCAGTGTTCGCTGAATAAAACGCGCTGAATAAAACATGCATCTGTGGCCGCCGTGCCCGCCGCCAGCCTGGAGGACCCAGCCGGCACTAGCTGGGCCTCGCTTCCGGACACGTCTGAGGGTACCACTGCGGTACTACTGACACGCCTGGGGTACAACTGCGGTACCACTGACACGTCAGGAGTAAAACTGCGGCACCAGTGACACGTCTGGGGGTATAACTGCGGTGCTACTGATACGTCTGGGGTACAACTGCGGTACCAGTGACACGTCTGGGGTGCAACTGCGGTACCAGTGACACGTCTGGGGTGCAACTGCGGTACCAGTGACACGTCTGGGGTACAACTGCGGTACCAGTGACACGTCTGGGGTGCAACTGCGGTACCAGTGACACGTCTGGGGGTATAACTGCGGTACTACTGACAAGTCTGGGGTGTAACTGCGGTACCAGTGACACGTCTGGGGGTATAACTGCGGTACTACTGACAAGTCTGGGGTGCAACTGCGGCACCAGTGACACGTCTGGGGTATAACTGCGGTGCTACTGATACGTCTGGGGTACAACTGCGGTACCAGTGACACGTCTGGGGGTATAACTGCGGTACCAGTGACACGTCTGGGGTGCAACTGCGGTACCAGTGACACGTCTGGGGGTATAACTGCGGTACTACTGACAAGTCTGGGGTGTAACTGCGGTACCAGTGACACGTCTGGGGGTATAACTGAGGTGCCACTGACACGTCCATCGCGGTGCCATTGACCAAGCAGTGTCACACATCGGCATGCCACATCGGCGGCTGATAGCATTGCCACCAGCTGCACCACCCCTGGCACCACTGACTGTCATCAGCAGCACTATCCCGGCACCAATGGCTGCTGAACACCAGGCGGGGATGGCGGCCGGCCGCCACCTGTGAGCGTGTCTACAGCAGAAGGCATCTTCACCGGTACCCCTGTATGGTATGTACAAGTGCGCCTGTTCAATACCGCACCGGGGTGCACCTAGTTAACCATGGTCGTCAAATGGAACCAGTGCAAGTTCGCCTGGTGAATGCTGCACTAGGGTTCACCTATCTATACTCACGCTAGATGGCACTAGTACAAGTGCGCCTGTGGAATGCTGCACCGGAGCGCACCTATTTACACTGCAATCGCTTGGTGACAGTATGAATAAAATATGTTAGATATACGATATACGATACGCTACATGACAGAGGACCTGTTAAATGCTGCATTGGGGTGCACCTAGTTAACCATTGTTACCAGATGGCACCAGTGCAAATGCGGCTGGTGAATGCTGCACTGGGGTGACATATTTATACCATGGATGATGTACGCCTGGATTGGAAACTCCGCGTCGGCGCCTTTGATCTGCGCGTATCAGCGGCACCAACCTGCTACCTAGCGGAGGGTAAGTAAAAACACGGAAACGCCGCCAGTTTTAGGCCGTGCGCCTATGGGAGTTCGGGGTACGCATTATTGTTTTTTTAAAAATCAAATTGATTCAGCCACCCTAGAAGGATTGCATCTGCCTTTCATGATACAGAATTGATCAAGGAACCTTACCATTCTTTCCTTATTGATTTATTACGCTCCGTTCCGAAGTTGTCGTGATGCAAAGTGAAGACATCTGTGAGAGGGAGCCCATTTCGCCGAAAGGGTCGGCCCACCGATGCTTATTTCTTAAAATGATCGGAGAGGGCAAAGCACATGAAGGCAATAGGCAGACCAAAATGAATAGGGTGGGGGGTCACATTCCATAGGCTCCCATGTTAGAAGTTGAAATTATTGCGGGTGTGGGGAAGCAAGCTTTGAGGAGACAGTTTCACCTTCAAAGATAAGAATGAGCGGTTCTGCTTTCGCCCCCACCCTCCTTGCTCCCTAGATATGTGACTAATATTTTCCAGTGGAGTGGTTTACACAACTGAATGGGAGAGTACAGACTTCGGCGCATCCACCAATCCGCAAAGAGGTTTGAGCGGAAGTTCCATGGAGGGTACAAGCCCCCTCCCCCTACACCATACCACTGACAGATTTATGATTTTGCGAAGGAGGCGTCATTTCTCCAGATGGCTCTTGGTCCAGAATATTTGGACGGATACACTCCGATCTCCCAGAGGGGCACCATTTGTTTTTGCCTGAGGAGTGCCTTTCGCCGAAAAATTCGCGGCGTGCGTTCGGACTTCGAGAGGAATGCCGTTCCCAGGCCAAGGAGCGTGTTACGCTGAGAAATTCGAGGGTGGTGGGTACACTTGAACCTCCAAGAGAGGTGTCCTTTGGGTCATAAGCGGCGCCACTTTCGCTTCCTCCCCCTTGGATCAGCCCTTGCAACATACTTACCCTAGCTGGCAACGCCACTACCTCTCGCCGATTCGCTACCACTTGCCAGTCGTTCGACTCAGGGGTGTTGTTTCATATACCTTTGAGGGGGAACTGCCACCTCAATGCTTGCTTAACCCACCCCCGAAATTATTTCAACTTCTACCATGGGAGCCAATGGAATGTGCCCCCCCCCCATTAATTTTGGTCTGCCCATTGCCTTCATGTACTTTGCCCCGTCCAATCATTTCAAGATCAAGATAAAGATTCGAGATAAAGATCATCAAGATATCAACATCCGTGGGCCGACCCTTGGGGCGAGGTGGGCTCCCTCTCACAAATTTCTTCATTTCGCACCACGACAACTTCTGAACGGAGCGTAATAAATCAATAAGGAAAGAACGGTAAGGTTCCTTGATCAATTCTGTATCATGAAGGGCTGATGCAATCTTCCCGGGATGGCTGAATCAATTGGACAAAATTCAAATACGAAATGCGGACCCTGAATTCCCATAGGCGCACGGCCTAAAGCCGGCCGCGTTTCCGTGTTTTTACTTACCCTCAGCTGGGTGAGCCGATACGCAAACAGCTGTTGGTTTCCAATCCAGGCGTACATGATCCATGTTTATACTATAAACGCTAGATGGCACTAGTACAAGTGCGCCTGTTGAATGCTGCACCGGAGTACACCTAGTTAACTATTGTCGCCAGACGGCAACAGTGCAAATGCCCCTGGTGAATGCTGCACCGAGGCACACCTATGTATATGTATTCCAGTAAATGCACACCAACATCCCAGAATGGTGGTGTGCTCAAAATCGACCCAGGCCACTACGCTCCCAAACGGATTTGTACTGAGTTAACTCAACATTGGCTATTCTACAATAACCTAACCTAACCTATCCTAACCTAATCTAACCCAACCTAGCCCAACATAACCTAACCTAACCTAACCTAACCTCACCTCACCTAGCCTAACCTGATCTGACCTGACCTGATCTGACCTGACATAACATGACCTGATCTGATCTGACCAGACTTCATTTGATCTGACCGACCCTGCCATTTTCCAATTTAATTTCAATACTCCCTATAACACAGCTGCATTTCCCTGCATACACCATAAGCTATATTCACCTATACAATCCCTCTAGATGCACACCATACTCCCAATAATGTTGGTGTGTTTAAAATCGACCCAGCCCACAACGCTCTCAATCGGGTTGGAACTGAGTTAACCTGGCATGACGTAACGTAGCCTATCATAACCTAGCCTGGCCTAACCTAACCTAACCTAACCTATCCTGAACTGGTCTGACCTAAGCAAACCCCATTTGATCTGACCTCCCCTGGCCTTTCCCAACTTCTTTTTCATTTTCACAATAACACAGCTGTTTTTCCCTGCATACACCATGAGCTATATTCATCTATAAAATCCTTCCCACGGTAGCTTGGCTGGCATGACAGCACGTAAGCGTACAATTTTCGACCGAAGAAGTTGGTTACAGCAAACCCGGCGACTCATCGATGCAATGAGCCAGCTGAGAAGGCCGACAATGATGTTTGGTAGTGCTTCAGGGCAGCCTTGATCACATGAAGAGTATTTCCGACGGAGTAAATCTGAAGATATCGTGGGAATCACAACATTTGGGGCTCTGCGTGCATGCCATTGTCATACAGAATGGGGCCTTACAGAGACATTGGTGGAGTGCGAAGCAGAACCTGTTCTACGGATCAAAACACTTGCCACTCTTGTCGCAATGGCTGACCACTGGCACACGGCAGGTGCCGATGGTAAACGGAAAAAGCGCAGCCGCTACATGGAACCGGGTAATGCAGGCAACCGTGTATCGCCACATTTAGCCATTTTCCAGCACCGGAATCCAATCCAACGCTTGGCTGCTTATAATCCCTTTTCTGTCGCTTCCAAGTTCACCATCATGCCATTATTGCCAGTGCAAGAACAGCCAATAGGTGCTTACTACGTGCTGTGGAGCAAAATAATAATAATACTTAAGCCAGCACCATCTATACCTGCCGTCAGCTTGTGTTTTGCTGGAGATGATTAACAATGCAGCGCTTACGTGCGCGCCGCTTTTGTCCATTTACCCGGGAGCCGACTGGAGCGACAGAAGTAGCGGCGTAGAGCGACTCAGCTGATGCTACACAGCTGATGCTTAGCTCACAGTAAGTATTATCGACTCACGGCGGCTTCTCGACAAACCCTCCGCTGCATTCAAGAGGCGACTCGAGAGGGCCGCTAGGGCCGGGGTTGCCATCACAGCTCGGAAGGACCGCTAGGGGTCACCGGAGCTGTCATCACAGCTCGAGAGAGCCGTTAGGGTTCACCGGAGCTGTCATCACAACTCGAGAGGACCGCTGGGGGTCACCGGAGCTGTCATCAGAACTCGAAAGGGCCGCTAGGGATCACCGGAGCTGCCATCACAGCTCGAGAGGGCCGTTAGGATTCACCAGAGCTGCCATCACAGCTCGAACGGGCCGCTAGGGGTCACCGGAGCTGTCATCACAACTCGAGAGGACCGCTAGGGATCACCGGAGCTGCCATCACAGCTCGAGAGGGCCGTTAGGATTCACCGGAGCTGCCATCACAGCTCGAAAGGGCCGCTAGGTGTCACCGGAGCTGCCATCACAGCTCGAGAGGACCGCTAGAGGTCACCGAAGCTGCCATCACAGCTCGAGAGGGCCGTTAGGGTTCACCGGAGCTACCATCACAGCTCGGATGGCGATCAATGCCGACCAAGCGTTGGCCGGGAACACGTGGAGGACTAGGCGGGCAGGCGAGGCGAGAGCGGCGGCATCGCCGCCCACGACTGCCACATCATGGTGGAGGAGTGAGAGTGCGGCGACGCTTCGTAACGGTCGCCGCGCCACCGACATTCTGACGGCGACCGCCGGACCGCGGCGGCCGCCCCCCGGCGGTGGCGTCATCCCGGCCGCCTGCCGACGCGTCGCCGGCGGACCGTCGCGTCGGTGCCGATGCGGGCGTGGTTGGCCGCCGGCCGGCCAGGTGGCAGCAGTGCGCCGTCGGCCCGCCGCCGCCACCCAGTCGCCGAGCTGAGGTGAATCGGTGTAGACGCGTGCGGCCCGCTCTGTGCGCCGACCGTGACACAGTCGTCGACGCGACCGACGTCCCTGCTTCAGGTCAGTGCCGCCGGCCGTCGGGCGGCATCGCCATGACCAGGCCGACCGACCACACTGATCCGTTGGAGCGCCCGGCCAGACCAGACCTCTGTCGATACTCTACGCAGTTGTCCGACCGTTAACCCTGATTTACACAACGATTGCATGTCTGCAGCACAAACAACAGGATGTGCTGTCTGGGCCCGCGCCAGTCGAAATAGTCCGGCCGCAATCCTTTTGGTGCAATCGTTTTCTGATCCGATTTTGCTTAGTGCGCTCATATAGGCGTAATTTTAAAGTAGTTGGAGCACATGATTTGTTGTGAGTGAGGGGTGCACCATTCCACAATGCCCCAACCTCGCTACGGGACTGGTGTTGTTATGGGTGATGGGTAATGGGTGAGGGGTGAGAGGTAAGGGGTGCGCCTGACCACAATGCCCCAGCCTCGTAACGGGACTGGTGATGTCCCTGCAGGGCACATAGCCAGTGTACGGCTTATGCTGGCTATACATGAGCAGCGTGTGCTACACGCCCATCGACACGCTCAAAATATCCCACAATCAAACAAGCGCATGTTACACATATATCCGGCCAGGTACGAGCTCGAAGTCCGGTGGATGCGGACTTGCCAACCGTACCGCCCTCTCACCTAGTGGGGAAGTTCTCCGTATCGCCGACCGACATTGGTGATTGGTACACGGCTGCACCAATCACCGGTCGAGGCTCATCCGCTGCCCAGCTAATGCACGCAAACACAGCTGCACCAACAAGCAGTTGCCAGTGGCGTAGGAAGAGAGAGGGCAGAGGCGGCAGCGAACCCTCATCTTTGAACGAGCTCAACATTAACCCCATTGGCGTTGCATGGAAATACCCGACTTCAAAATGATCTTGGCCACCACCTCAATTTTGTAATGTGCTTACGCCTCTAGAGCTGTCGCCTATCTGCTGTCAAACTATTGCATGCAAACAGAGTTGTGCCAACCAGCAGCTGCGTCTCATCTGCTGCCAAGCTACCACATACCAGCACATCTATGCCAACCAGCAGCTGTGGCTCATCTGCTGCCGAGCTACCACATACCAGCACATCTATGCCAACCAGCAGCTGTGGCTCATCTGCTGCCAAGCTACCACATACCAGCACATCTATGCCAACCAGCAGCTGCGTCTCATCTGCTGCCAAGCTACCACATACCAGCACATCTATGCCAACCAGCAGCTGCGGCTCATCTGCTGCCAAGCTACCACATACCAGCACATCTATGCCAACCAGCAGCTGCGTCTCATCTGCTGCCAAGCTACCACATACCAGCACATCTATGCCAACCAGCAGCTGCGGCTCATCTGCTGCCGAGCTACCACACACCAGCACATCTATGCCAACCAGCAGCTGTGGCTCATCTGCTGTGGAGTTACCACATGTAAACACAGCTGTGTCAGTCAGCAGTACGGCTCACGAGCTGCCAAGCTATCACATGCAAACACAGCTATGCCAACCAGCAGTTACGGCTCATCCTATGCCAAACTATCGCACGCAAACAATACTAAATCAGCAGCCTTCCGCTGTGAAACTACCTGGTACAAACAATACGGACAATCGGCAATCCTCTACTGCTGCAATATCGCATGAAAACATGGCTGTACCAATAAACAGCCACAAATCCCCGGCTGGAAATATACCACAAAGAAGCACCCTGTACCAATCAGCAGCTGCCGCTCCTCTGCTGCAAAACTATGGCAAACAAATGCTGCTTTGCCAATCAACAGAAAACTCCGGCTGCCGGCACCGTGGTGGTCATCTCGACAAAAACACTCCGGCTCCGAACACTGCGTCGTTGGCTGGGCGCCTCCGGTGCCGATACAAAGTTCTTGAAACGAATCCCGGCCTGGAGCGGGTGGCGATGAGCGCAGCTCGTCGCGGCACAAGAATAGCGCTTTCTATCTCGCCGTCTATTGCGCTGGTACAGCTGGGGACAGCTGCAGCTGCCCCATCCGCTGGGCTGGAGTGAACTCCTGCGGCGGTCCGGGTAGCCCGGGCAGCTCGGGCAGCTACGGAGCCAGCACATTCATGGTTTTACGTTTGGCTTGGGTGGTGTTCGAGCCACCATTATCGATGCGTCCGTGCGTCGTGTCACTACCTTCTCGCGTACTGGGAGACACATCGATCGTTCACCCTAATTAGGCCATCGATCGTGATGCATGCACCGACGTTACGTGAGGTGCGTGCACGGTTCTCGTTTAGCATTAGCCGAAGTTGTGTAGTCAGTTTATGATACACACGCAGGGCTATAAGTAAAGTTCATGGGGGCTTGCTTCATTTATTCTCACTAGAATAGCTTGAGATCACTCAAGTTGTGCCAGGCGAGCTTGTGGCATATACGTCGACGGTAAAAACTGTCCACAAAGTGATCGCCCTGAATTTTCTCAGCCTCATTTGAAGAGTACGGATGGGAAGTCCACTCTGTAGTCAAGGCCGCATTCTGAAGCGAACGCACTCGATGACTTGAGAACATGAATTAAGTGTCAAATACGCACATAAAGGTGCCTCAGCTTTTTTCTCCAAGTCGGGTCAGACCACCTAATGTTTCTAGCGAAATAGCTAGAATAGACGTAGCCAGAAACAGTACCGTTTCTACCCATAATCAGCAATCGGTCCCGCCCAAAACTGGGGAACGTTTCCACGACAGCAGACGTCGATCCCCTGACCAACTCGCTAGAACTCGTCCGAGCACGAGCACACAGAGTAGCATCAGCTGTGCTGCACCTCACTGCGCCTGTCCGGCACATGGACCCGTCCGAGCACGCGCACACAGAGTAACATCAGCTGTGCTGCACCTCATTGCACCTGTCCGGCACATGGACCCGTCCGGGCACGCGCACACAGAGTAACATCAGCTGTGCTGCACCTCACTGCGCCTGTCCGGCACATGGACCCGTCCGAGCACGCGCACACAGAGTAACATCAGCTGTGCTGCACCTCATTGCACCTGTCCGGCACATGGACCCGTCCGGGCACGCGCACACAGAGTAACATCAGCTGTGCTGCACCTCACGGCGCCTGTCCGGCACATGGACCCGTCCGAGCACGCGCACACAGAGTAACATCAGCTGTGCTGCACCTCATTGCACCTGTCCAGCACATGGACCCGTCCGGGCACGCGCACACAGAGTAACATCAGCTGTGCTGCACCTCATTGCACCTGTCCGGCACATGGACCCGTCCGGGCACGCGCACACAGAGTAACATCAGCTGTGCTGCACCTCATTGCACCTGTCCGGCACATGGACCCGTCCGGGCACGCGCACACAGAGTAACATCAGCTGTGCTGCACCTCACGGCGCCTGTCCGGAGGATTATCACAAGGGTTTGATGCAAGCTGTGTTTTCCGACTTCCTTCATAATTAATTCCAGTGGAGACACATCTGAATTTGATGCTATCTAGAACTCTAAAAGCCATATTTTCCTTATCACCCTTACCACAACGGAATGCAGCAGGCGTTCTGACCATCTATAGAAGCATAGGTGTGCAAACTAATGTACTGTATGCAATACAATAGAGGGTTACTCATTTCCAAGCTATGCAAGTGAAAAACAGAGCATGTTCAATACCACCTCTCATTGATGAAGCAACATGAAATAATACAAACAATAGGACAAAATCGCACTTGGTGTGTCCACCCGCATGCTAAAGAACATGATCGGAATGACCTTGCTTCAGTTGATGCTGACGAATAATTGAAAGCCAATTATTATAAATTTAGTTGAGTACAGCACATGGAGTAGCAGAAAGGACTTAACCTCCGCCCATGCCGAGGGTTGATGCAAGCCCCCAGGCCCGGATCCAGGACATTGCTAAGGGGAGGGGAGGGTAGGGGTGGGGGTGGGGACGAACTCCAGAGTGGCGGAGACTGCATCTTCAGGGTGCGGCAGAATTTTTGTCGAAATGGTGGACCATGGGCTTGAACCAAAAGTTGTTCAGCCGTGTGGGATGGTATGAAACTTTGCACTAGACTAAGGCCTTTTTTGAGCCTGCAAATAATGTAATCCTCGCAGTGCAGGTGGGTCCACCCCACCCACAAACGTTTTCCGAGATAACTCCTCAACCGTTCATCCTGTCGCTTTAAATTTGGTATGCCTTCCGACACCTGCTTTACGATCATGTCTTTACAAATGCGATCTAAGCTCTTAAGGTAACGTAGCTAAGGCGGGTCAAAGCGAGGTCACGACCTTGTCTTGATGCGGTTTTAGATGTACATTAAACAATTTTGCATGAAGAACCATTCAAGACATTATTTATTTCAAGTCATTATTAGCTGAGGTTACAGAGATATGTCCTGGGACGTCACGAAGGTACATGTATTTCAGATGTTCTGGGGACTACAATACTATTACGAATAAAATAACTTATGCCGGACTACTTTTGGGAGCCGAGGTCGCTTCGGATGTCATTGGGGTCGCGAAATTAGATACACATTTTCTGTCCATTTTTGGTGGTAATTTCCCACAAAATCTCCATTTCCTTGAACATTTTCAAACAAGGTGGAAAGCATATTGTTTTGCTTTGATGGCACTCATTACCTTTTCCTGAGTGCTTCTGCTTCTGAGGTTGTCATCTTTAGCATTATATCACACATTTCCAGGTATTTGACCTTGCCGAGATCAGTGACATTAGCCTTTGCAAGTGTCACCTGTACTACCACAAGTTTTCAGTTTACATATCATCAATATTGAAGCACGACATCGCATTTGTTCCACGACTAGGATTCGAAAGCTACAGCGAATACTGCTGACTGACTGCACCCCGACATTGACTAGTTGGACCTGACCTGGAATGCCAACCAAATTATATATATATATATACATGTATATATATATATATATATATATATATATATATATATATATATATATATATATATATATACATATATGTCTTGCTGTCCTGTCTTGCTGATAACAAAAGTTGGTTGCCGTTAAATTGGTCGTCCAGCACTCTGCGAGAAGCAAATTATCCGATACTGCGAGGGAAGGTATTGTCCCAGCTGTCAACGATTTTTTAACACGCGCCCTGGAGGGCCTGGCGCTAGGATTTTTTTTTAATTTAACGGCCCCGAACTCGAAAAATGTTCGGCCGAGAATTTGAAGATAATTTCAGAAGTGGCAGAATGCGAGTCGGATGGGCGGCACCGTGAGCTTATCCGATACAGTTGTTGAGCGGGGTCAGGTCTCCGACCCCGCTGAACAACCTCGCGATCCGCCTCCGGGAGGATCGCGGTTCGCAATTTACGCTGGAATACTTCTCCAGCCTGGAAATGATTTAACCTGAGCACTCTTTCCAATCATTCTGGCCTGGGATGTATAAAAATCTGAGAAGCCCAAGAACTTCTCTGGGAAACCCAAGCAGGATATGCTTGCGTTCTTTTCAGGCACAGCACCAGGAGATTATTAAATGAGAGGGAACTCCAGAATGGCAGCACACAGAGGGAACAGGGCCAGGGGGCGGCATCAGAGATCCCGAGGGGATGGGTGCCGCCCCTCCCTTGGAGACTATATGGCGGCACACGGAGGGAACAGGGCCAGGGGGCGGCACCAGAGATCCCGAGGGGATGGGTGCCGCCCCTCCCTTGGAGACTATATGGCGGGGGAAAACGGCCTCATTCGCTCCCGTCCCCTTGGATCCGTGCCTGCAAACTTCGTTAAGTTATTTTTACCACGACAACAGACAAATGGTGGGTGTCAGCGTGCCGTCAGTTGGTGTAGCGGATGGGACATCGTTTGCAGACGTTGTGGAATAAACAGTTTGAATGTTTGTCTGGTAACTGAGCTGTGATATCATAAGTGGGAACATGTCAGGCTGCTTTCGCAGAAATGGCGAATAATCGGCAATTAATCTCGCCTATTGCCCACAAATGGCTAATATTGGGTGTGGTAGGGTGATGGAGGAGGTGTTTGCTTAGGAGGATGCTAATGTGTTTTCTCAGGCCACATACATTACCAAGGCCATTTAATATAAATGACCCAAATTGACCTGAAATAATCTTTTTCCGACTTTGAATCACCGTGGAGTTAATTTGAACACTGAAGTTGAATTTCGTGTCCACATGTCGTTCTGGGTATAAGACGAGAGTGTTTTGGTACCATTTTGAACGCTTCAAAAACAATGTTCACCCTTCTATTTATATAATCCTTCACCCATGCACATGCATATTCACCTATGCACACATTGCACATCGTTATTATTTCATGATACATGAAAATTAGATGTTGAAACTTTTAAGCGCGTAACCTTGATGATATTTACACCGGGAACGATACAACGTGAAATCGACGATTCGTTGCAAACAAATATTTAAATTGATTTGGAAGATCAGCCAGCAACCCGACGTATAAAAGTCCGTTTTCAATCGTGAGATCCAAGCGTACAACACGATGGTTTTGTTTCGCTTCACCATCGGGCTGGAGATGCCGGTGAAGCCGCAGAGCTTCTGTCCGTGCAGAGCTGGCCACTCACGGACGACACCGTCAACTGGAACTCGGCCCCGTCCACCATGCTGCAGGAAGCTGCTATGGCCAAGTGCGATCAATATCAAACCATGGCTACAGAGGTCTCTGCCACCGAGCTGACCGTGACGCGGCTTAACTCGGCTTCAAGTGGTAGAAATCCACCGTCTGTCGGCGTACCAATATGCTTTGTAGCGGAAACACATATATATATGTATATATATATATATATATATATATATATATATATATATATATATATATATATATATATATATATATATATATATATATAGCATATATACGTGCAGGTGTGTGTGTGCTGCAGGCCCCCAGCGTGGTCTCAGTTTGCAGTCTGTTCAGCCTGCGCGTTTTCTTCAACAACTTCGACAAACAGTTTTCTCACATTAATTTCCATTGTCGGGGAATTTTTGTTACCACTTGTCGAGAAGCATGTAATTGCGTATGTGATTTGCCACCGACTGACCAATTAAATGCGAGGACCACATGCTTTGGAACAGCGCGTGGCTGCAGCAAAATTCGCCTGTGAAGATCATAAAATTAAATAGGTTGCGTGAAAACACCCGTCACATTAAAGGGGTGTGTGAAAACACCCGTCACTTTAACACGTGAAAACACCCGTCACTTTAACACGTGAAAACACCCGTCACTTTAACACGTGAAAACACCCGTCACTTTAACACGTGAAAACACCCGTCACTTTAACACGTGAAAACACCCGTCACTTTAACACGTACAAACACCCGTCACTTTAAAGGCAGCTTTCGTTCCGCAGCACCTTGCAGACAGAAATAACGTCTGGCACCTAGTGAGTCATGGCAAAAGAGAAACATATCTAAAGAGTTTATTGTGTGTGTTTGTGTGTGTGTGTGTGTGTGTGTGTGTGTGTGTGTGTATATGTGTGTGTGTGTATGTGTGTGGGTGGGTGTGTATGTGTGCGTGTGGTGTGTGTGTGTGTGTGTGTGTGTGTGTGTAGGGTGAGGGAATCCAGTTGCTGGTAGCTCTTTCAGCGTTGCCCGAATCTTTTCAGCCTGAGTGGGAAGGTCTGCGGGACGGGATGTGCCCTGAAATAGATCGGAGAAACGGGATGTGCCCTGAAGTAGGTCGGTGTGACTGGATGTGCCCTAAAGTAGGTCGGGGGACGGGATGTGAACTGAAATAGGTCGGCGGGACGGGATGTGACCTGAAATAGGTCAGCGGGACGGGATGTGACCTGAAATAGGTCGGCGGGACGGGATGTGACCTGAAATAGGTCAGCGGGACGGGATGTGACCTGAAATAGGTCGGCGGGACGGGATGTGACCTGAAATAGGTCGGCGGGACGGGATGTGACCTGAAATAGGTCAGCGGGACGGGATGTGACCTGAAATAGGTCAGCGGGACGGGACGTGGCCTGAGATAGGTCGGCGGGATGGAATACCTCTTTTCAGCCGGAATGGGGAGGTGTCGGAGGGACGGAATGTGCTCTGAAATAGGTCGGAGGGACGGGATGCCTCTTTTTAGCCTGAATGGGGAGGTCGGAGGGATCGGATATGCTCTGAAATATGTCGGAGGGACGGGATGTGCCCTGAAATAGGCCAGCGGGACGGGATGCCTCCCTTCAGTCTGAATGGGCGTCGGAGGGACGAGTTGTGTGGGGAGGTTGAGGGTGGGGAGGGGACGTTAAACTTCAGCCTAAGTGTATAATTGTCGGAGGGATGTAATGCAAACTGTTCAGACTCAGCATATTGGCCACAATTCAGTATTGTGGAAGGTTTGTGTGCACCGGTTCCAGCCGTGTGCACCGGAGCAGAAGGCGGAGGTGCTGATTCAAGACCGCTTCCAGCAGTTTATGTCTGAAAGGATCAGTTGCTGCTTCAGGTGTGTCACAAGTGATTTGCATAGGTGGTGAGGGTTGTAGACCTTTGTATAGGTCCGGAGGGCCGGTGATGCAAATCTCACTTGCATTAAACTGCGAAACCAATTCGCTTGGCAAATCTGTGCAGGCATAAATATCGCAGCAGAATGAATACTTGCCAAACATGTAATATGTAAATACCATTGTGAAATAATTACGTGGCGATAGCAGCGGGCAGACAGGAAATAATAGATCTTTGGGAGGCGGTTTGCGGTGCATTGAACTATGGGACATGGGAGGGAATTTACGAGAGAACACGAGCACGAGATATGGGACGGAGGAAGAAGACAAGCACCCATATGGGGTGTATTAATGCAAGTAGGTCCTTAATATTCCAAGAACAAGCGGACTTCGGGTCCAACGATAGCATCAAGGGAGAGCATAGTTGACACGTCGCCACGCGATTCCGTCTGAGGGAAGACGGCGCGAAATTCCGCCAGGCTCAGGCTTTCAGCCGCTTATCAGGTGGATGTCGAAACCTGACACGCCGCTCTGGCTTGGCTTTTGGCTCAGCGATTTATCGCGCCCCGACTGCGCCAGTCACCATCACCGCGAATTTGCGTGGTTTCAAATGTCACTTCAACCGCGGGTCACGTGCCATGAAGTGAGGTCACATGGTCACGTCAGAAGTGATTCTGCGCATTATAATTATGTCACCGAAAACGAAGGCCGGAGAACGGTTGACGGTCTGAACAAAAAGGGAGGAATTTGAAATGAACGAGCTATAGACGGTACAAAATGTCGGGTGGATGGTGGACCAAAATATCATTGGGTGTACAACTTATCATACCAATTCCCTATCCATACCCAGGCATGATGTGCATATATGCAATATATATCTATTATGCTCTGTATTTAGCAAGCATTTGGCATCCAGAGCGTCTGTGATACCCTTATTATCGGGACGCTTCAAGTCATATCTCAGTGGTCTGAAGAGATATGGACTTGGGACTTAGAACCCTATTAAGGGACATACCATACATCATTGATGTCATTTTGTTTGAAATGCAAAATTATAATTAGTGGCAGAATTATAATTAAGTATTATTGTTGTTTATTGAGGAAAGCTGAATTAACGTATTTCAATCGAAGTTTCTGTCTGCCTTGGTGATGAGATCTAAGTATTATTTGTATTCAAAGCGTTTTCGTTTATAATTATTCATGGACTTCAAGTTACGTCTTGACCATGTCTGCTACAGTTTCCTCATAGCAACTGCCTAAACATATGTCTGAAAGCCGCTTTGTGACGAGATCGTGAATTGGCTTTGATTGTCCCAACAATGCAATCTTAATAGACGGGACATGCATTTTTGCTACAATGAGTGCTTGTCAGCATAGGAATATCCATGTAATCTGAAAGTGATATCACAGTTGAGGGATTGCAGCGGGAGTCCAATCAGGCCGAGTCATATTGACATCGGCACTGCGGCAGTCAAAACGCGCTTCGCTTGTCACTTTCCCAGATGGCTTAGTAGTTTGACTTCTGGGAGCATCATAATTTTGACGAGGAATCGATCAAACGTGGTTGTTGAGCTTTGTCCAAAGATTAAAGCTACATGGTAATTAACTTCGGTCTTCCAAGCACGTGATTTCAGCTTCGGACAGCCTCAACCCCAATTGGGTAATACAACTGGAATCAAATTGAGCCGCTGTGATATTTGAAACTATTATTTATTGCTGGTTATTTCATGGCTGCAACATTTATAGCAATGGAAGCAATACTGCATACATTCCCATATATGGAATGCATAATATCGATAGTACGAACCAATATTTGTGTTTGGAAATCTGGTAGTCCAGTTAGCAAAATATCCTATATAACTTTGCACTGTGTATCACTGCTAGCATTACAAACTAAACATAACCGGCACATGGAGAACTCGCAAACGCATATATTGCAAGGCCTAACAGGTACGTTTAAATTAAGATATTGAGAAACAGATAAAATGCTCCGCTTGCTGTGTTCTGGTGTTAAACAAAATATATGCGCACATGTTGAAGCATGTGAGCATCACAATGGATGAAGAATAAAGGAAAACTTCGATTAGAAGACGTACTCTCATCTTTTCATCACGGAGACCGCTTCGTAATCAATGATTTTCTTTTAATTCGAGGCCCAGTTTTAGCAATACATCTCTACACCGACAAAAAGAAGAAACTTCAAACTATTGTATCTGGTTCCAAAATCAAAATTAATCATAGCCCAGTCCCAAATTGCTTACAATGATGTTGAAGGTTTTACTGTGTTCGCATCAAAAGGTATGGAACGGTCGTTTTACAATGGGTAGAACGTTGTAATAATTGCTATTCCTTTCCCGAATAATTGCTAATTGCTCCTTTTCCTTTCCTCTACCGACCAACAAAATATTAAGCTTACGTTGTTTAAATATGACATAATTCAATATCCTAGAAAACAACTTGTACGCATCAATGATGCCGAAATACATTGGTCCGGGAAGCACATCCACTGAGCACATCCCATGCCTACTGGCGCTTATGACACGTTGAAACGATTCCTGGGAGCCCCGGTTCGTAGGTCGTTTGCAATTAGTTTGTGGTGCAAAACCTGCTTGATTGTGGTTTGTAGATTGCTCTCTATTTATGTCTCAGGTATTTTGCAATATATTATCTAACTTCCTTATCATCACACAATATATGCCAATCCTCATTCTGTGTTATTGCAGCACCTACGAAACCTGACCACCATGTTTTGCAAACATGGCTGAGCGATGCCTCGCTATGCAATACCGCTCATCGATATTGGAGCGGAAGATGACCTATTCCAGGAGCGCTCTGACCTGCGAGGTCTAACCTGGAACCAGACCCGCAAACCCGGCGTACTGTGCGGTGGCCATTCCAATTTGGGACAAGCAAGTTTGAAACATGTTGCGTTGAAGAAAGATAATTAACAATGTGCATTCGCGACACTGCATAGGAACGAATTTTCCTCTGTTTTTAGCGCTTCAAAGGGATGCAGGTACAGCCTCTGCTCTTCTGCCTTTTGAACTACTCCCGAAATGCGGAGAGAGAGAGAGAGAGAGAGAGAGAGAGAGAGAGAGAGAGAGAGAGAGAGAGAGAGAGAGAGAGAGAGAGAGAGAGAGAGAGAGAGAGAGAGAGAGAGAGAGAGAGAGAGAGAGAGAGAAAAAAAAAAAAAAAAAAAATATAAAAAAAAAATATATATATATATATATATATATATATATATATATATATATATATATATATATATATATATATATATATATATATATATATATATATATATATATATATATATATATATATATATATATATATATATATATATATATATATATATATATATATATATATATATATATATATATATATATATATATATATATATATATATATATATATATATATATATATATATATATATATATATATATATATATATATATATATATATATATATATATATATATATATATATATATATATATATATATATATATATATATATATATATATATATATATATATATATATATATATATATATATATATATATATATATATATATATATATATATATATATATATATATATATATATATATAGAGAGAAGAGAGAGAGAGAGAGAGAGAGAGAGAGAGAGAGAGAGAGAGAGAGTGAGGGTGTACAGTAAGCAGTACCTACTACCTAGTAGTAAGCAGCATAATGGCGAACTATCAAGTGCAATATGACCTGATGTAGAAGTGTAGCATGGGTATTGGCTCCATGTGTGAAACGTTCTATAATTTTTAGGTGCAGTTATCTCTCCTCAATGCTTGATTTTGCTCCCCCGTCTCCAATGCCATGATGTGATTCCTTCATGTTGTCAAAGGAAACCAGGGGAATCCTAGAAGCACTGATGCGATATTCATCCCTCTCTCCCTCTCCAAGCGCATGAAGCGAGAGGTGAGTAATTATACCTGCTGCTCATCATCCTACCTTTTTTTTCTCGAGATTAAAATTCAAGTTTATCTTCTGAATTTGCATGGCAACCTTACTTCCCACAAGGTACAAACCGAAATCAATCACGAATTTTGATGCTTATTTCATGCGATAGGATGGCAACACGAAGGATGTGTTTCATCGGCTGATGCATGTGAACATCTTAAGCGATGCGTTTTTGCTTCTTACACATACCATTAAGAAAATCTAACCCTGCTTCCAACTGTCACCCCTTCCATACAATGAAAACTAAAGGCCTCGCCCCTGAGTGGTGCTGTTCGCTTGAGAGTGAAGGAATGTCCTATGTGCCACTGGAACAATGCTAGGAGATGTGTTTCCTGGATGTACACTGGATATAATGGTATGTTCCAGCATACCGCCTTGCCTTTCAACAAGTGGCCAAATCTACCTCTCAGCAGCCATACAAAATACATTCAAACTCTACAGCGGTGACTGATCTCGGACTTTTTCCATGCGACGGTCAAGTTTTTAAATTGTGAGGGATGGGCCAAGTCACTAGAGCTGAAAATATGGCGGACGACTACACGCATAGCCTTCACAAGACGATAGTCTAGCAAGCTAACCATAATTGTACCAAAATACATCAGTCACGTACAAGTTCCTCATAGTTGTTTGACATGATGAAGCTTCATCGACAATACAAACGTTAACTGATAATGTGCTACATGTCTTTCAAATTCCACCACTTTTGGGGGCAGTCCCTTTAACGACATTTCTGCATGGAGTGTGCAAACATCTCGTGTACAACACGCATCGAAATCCTCGACAGGGAACACCATACCGGTTGACAGCTTCGGACATCTGCCCGGCGTTTTCGCCTATCCGGCCACGCTCTTCTCCTTTAGCGCGAACGTTCGGTGGGAGTGGGGAGGAGAGCTGCCAATTTCCGGCGGCGTGAACGTCCAAACTCGACAGAGAAGTCTGGCACCAAAGGAAGAGGGCGGAAGCGGTGGTCGGAACGCGGCAGACAGCGGCGCCAGCGCGAGTCCGTCCGGCCGAGGTTCTCCTCCAGTCCAGTCTGGCCACGGGAGTCTGACCGTAGCGAGTCTCCGGGGAGGGGACGAGTGGTCTAGGGGTAAGATGCTCGTCTCACAATCGAAAGGTTGTGGGTTCGAGTCTCACCTGTCGCTACTCTTCGCCCGCAACCAATTGGCGTGAGAGATTGGCGACGCTACATGACTCAACGGTCGACGTGTCGTAAAGCCAACAACCAACCAACGAGTCTCCGGGCAAATGTGGGGGGCCGGCTGCCGTGATCCTCGAACCCCCAGCAGCCTTCGACGCTCACCGGAGGCAGTCCCCGCCCGCCGGTGGGGGCTGTAATCTGGTGCTGATCCCCACTCGGAACAGTCCCCGCCCGCCGGTGGGGGCTGTAATCTGGTGCTGACCGCCACTCGGAACAGTCCCCGCCCGCCGGTGGGGGCTGTAATCTGGTGCTGACCCCCACTCGGAACAGTCCCCGCCCGCCGGTGTGGGCTGTAATCTGGTGCTAACCCCCATTCGGGACATATCGAGTCAGGGTCTAATGCATGTCGAAGGACATCATGTATGCCGTATGCCTTCTATGTATAAGTAGCGTTTTTTTTTTCGAGGAAAGGGGAAGGTTCAGAACCCTTGAAAACAGGACATTTTGCAGGCAAAATATTGAACATTTATGTTCAGCAGCCACCTTGTGGTACCTCGGAGCCACCTGGTGGCGCTCTGCAGCCTCCTGGCGGCACCACTTAGCCTCTTAGTGGTGTCGGTAGCCTACTGGCGGCGCCACTTAATCCCCTAGTGGTATCAGTATCCTCCTGGTGCCTGCAGCCTCCAGTGATGTGTAGCCTCCAGTGGTACCTGTAGCCTCCTGATGGCGCTCCATATCCTCCTGTTGGTTCTCTCTAGCCTCTAGGGGTGATGGCCTGTATCACCTTGGTGGTGCTATGCAGCTGCCTGGTGAAATTTATCAGCCTTTTTGTGCTGCTTCCTGATGGTACCTCCTAGCCTCTTCGTGATGACTCATAGCCTCTCGGTGACGACTCGTAGCCTTTTGGTGACGACTCGTAGCCTCTTGGTGACGACTCGTAGCCTTCTGGTGGCACCCCACCAGGCGGAAAAACGAAGAGGGCTGCTCTTGGCTTCACCTTGGCTCTTGTCTGGGGGTAGCAAGGAGGGGAGGACGCACCAGTCTTCACCAGTGAATCGTTACCATGTCCTGGCGAAATACAGCATGACTTTTGGAAGCATCCTTTGGCGGATTTGTCCAGTTAATCAGTGAAATTTCCCACCCACTCATTGACACATGTTCATTTGTCTGCCTTTTTATAACCTAAGCGATGATGTTTCCTCCGCTATGCACTGCTCTCCACCTTCCCGTGCCCTTCCTCTGCCTTGCCGTTCTCTCTGTCTTGCCCTGTCCCCTAGCCGCCAACTTTTCATGCCCATTATCCTGTCGTGTCCTTTACTTGGCCGTGTCCTCCCTCTATTTTGCACCTGTTCCTGTCTACCTCTACGCCTGCCTTGCCTACCCTCTTTGTTATCATGGACTCTCCCTGCCTTTCCCGCTGCTTTACCCTTTCCTTTGTCTTACCCTGTCGCCAGGGCGAGACCAAGGCAAGACTTTCTAGACCAGCCGAAATTTCGACCTGACAATCGCTCCTCTGTAAGCTTTCTTCAAACAGCTAAACTATGTATCAATGTGGCCGAAAAACCAGCCATTCACCAAGCAACTATAGTAAAGGAAAGGCACTTAATTACATGAGCCGTGACAATTCCTTGCGCACACGGTAAAAACATCAACATGACGCAAATCTAGCATTGAAGCTTCCCGGAAATATGTATCCAGTGGAGTAATGCCCTGTCCTCAACTCATTGAATAATATAGAGATGATAACCATATGAAGATGAAGGGAAACTAATATCGAACAAAATACCAATGCTACTTCGCGGCGAAGAAACTCACCCTTGGCGATATTTCTTTCGACACTCGACTCCGAAATATTGAGAGGAGTCGAAGTTTTGCGGCCGTCGACTGCGACATAGCCGCTGATCATCTCCCCAAATGTTCCCGATATTCCCAATCTTCTAAGCGCCGTTCGAGGTCACAGTTTCGGTAGAGATCTCACCGGGAGGTCTGCCGTCAAATTCGTTGCGGAATTCATTGCCCAATTCGGCGAGGAAGGCACAACTTCCGCCCAGTTTAACCCGACCTTGACATTCGAAGACAGAGAAGACAGATAATCAGTCGTCAATTTGCTTCCGTATCGAAAGATAGAACGTGAGTAAATGACGCATGGGTAATTGCGGCGCAAGAAAAGGCCAATCAGTAAATAAGTGAACGGAACTAACAAATGAAATGGGGTACCAACGTAAGAAAATTAACATGGAGAGCAAGGCATAAGGTTTCGTATTTTATGCTACATTTTCCTAGGTTAGTGGAACCGCAAAGTTAGATAAAGCATAGATGCGATCGCAATTTTTTTTGGTTTCTATTAAAAGGATGACTGCTTCTGAATACTATTTAATGTGGCTCAAGTACCTGGCCTACCGTCCATGAAGCTGTTTGGCAGGCAACTAGGCTGTTGGACAATTTGAAGCTAAAATTCAGCCGGCTAAGGCGATTCAGCGGAACAGCTGCTGTGCCGACATTTCTGCTGCTCTAGAGCACATGGATGCCTTGAACAAGAGTGTTTGGAAAATACATCGAATGTCTTTTTACGGGATGCATCAGCGAACTGCAATGGCAAGGAGTGAGCGATCAAATTGTGGAAGGATGTTAGATTAGGAGCTTGGAGCAAGGAGAGCAGAAGTTTATTGTAGACCGAAATGTGCCATGTCAATGTAGAACTCGCATTAGGTATTTTGCTTGCCAAATCGTATCGGATCCACTAGCGATCTCACGCTGACGCTGTTGTAGCTCGGCTTTTGAGATAAGTCTTATTGAAAAAGGAGTCAAGTTTCTCTCAAAATCACATAAAATCCTCCAGTATATGCCATTGGCTGTTTGAGGATGGATTTAATCACCATCGAAATAGCAGATTATTACTCGAAGCATCCAATGGTGGGGGCGGGGATGGCCGAGTGGTTAAAGTGTTGAGCTCTGGGTACCGTAGGTCCCGGGTTCAACACTCGCATCACTCGGAACATTTCTCAATCCCGCAACCCACCGGCGAAACAGTGTGGGCGACGCCATTAGCCGTGATCATGCATAAAGTGTGTCGAGAACCACCCAATAAACAAACAAACAACATCGAAAGGTGGATGATGCCGCAGTCGATGTGGCTGGTATAAGAGTACCTTTGTCTTATAATTGACAGGTCAATGGCCTAGCTAGCCGCAGGTGGTGTCACTACCTCATCCATTACAGGGCCACTGTCGGCAACGACTGGCACCGTCCGGGACTACCGGAATGCGATCCCAATTATTGACTGCGTGAGAGGAGATACGCCAGTACCATGCACTACTTCCCACCACTAGGATCTATAGGGTCAGACCATGCGTACTCTGGTGGAGATGCCCAGCTGGCATTGGCTGATACCCCGGCAGCTCGGGGACGGGCCCGGTGCAGCGGCACCATAATGCTCCTCTGCGTCAATAATGCATAATTTATGGCAAATCGACCAGTATGGTGGGTCTTCTCGAACGATACCCGACTGGCCTGTCCAGAGGACGCTTGTACACAGCTCAGACATACCTGCGACAAGCCACAGCCACAGCCATAACCACAGCGCTTCACAGCCGATCACAGCCAACAGCGGTCATGGGTAGCGCAGCTAGCTATCTGAAGCTTGTCAGGAGGGGGGGGGCGCAAGTGTGTGCGGTCAGGTGGTGTGTGTTTGCCGCCAGCTCTGCGTGTAAGGTCGGCACGGACGGTCGGTGGAGGCGGTGTGCCACGCTGCCTGCCGGCAGGCTGGGGTCAGCAGAGCATGGCCGCGTGCTGGCTGTGACGGGGGCAGACATGCGACGTGTCGTCTGCAGAGCAGAGCATGTGAGCACGCTCACTGGCAGCGGCTGTCACCGGCCGGCCGCCCACGCTGAGCAGACATGGCCGCTGCTGGCTGTGACGGGGGCAGACATGGCCGCTGCTGGCTGTGACGGGGGCAGACATGCGACGTGTCGTCTGCAGAGCAGAGCATGTGAGCACGCTCACTGGCAGCGGCTGTCACCGGCCGGCCGCCGACGCTGAGCAGACATGGCCGCTGCTGGCTGTGACGGGGGCAGACATGGCCGCTGCTGGCTGTGACGGGGGCAGACATGCGACGTGTCGTCTGCAGAGCAGAGCATGTGAGCACGCTCACTGGCAGCGGCTGTCACCGGCCGGCCGCCGACACTGAGCAGACATGGCCGCTGCTGCAGAGCAGAGCATGTGAGCACGCTCACTGGCAGCGGCTGTCACCGGCCGGCCGCCGACACTGAGCAGACATGGCCGCTGCTGCGCCGCTTGCTGACGAGACACGCACTGGCAGAGCAGAGCATGTGAGCACGCTCACTGGCGCGGCTGTCACCGGCCGGCGCCGACGCTGAGCAGACATGGCCGCTGCTGCAGAGCAGAGCATGTGAGCACGCTCACTGGCAGCGGCTGTCACCGGCCGGCCGCCGACACTGAGCAGACATGGCCGCTGCTGCAGAGCAGAGCATGTGAGCACGCTCACTGGCAGCGGCTGTCACCGGCCGGCCGCCGACACTGAGCAGACATGGCCGCTGCTGCATCGCAATTCCCTCCAAAGGCCACTGCATCTAAACCAAGGGTGGTTGCGGCAGAGCAGTTCTCAGTGACATGGATTCGTTTCTGGCTTGATTCAACCCGCGATAATTTTACACGTACTTGTTTTATTTATTTTTCTTGTGATGCCAGCAGAACCAATGAAGATGTCTGCTTGAATCATAGCTATATGTCTTCAAAGTAACCTTCAATGCGCCCCCAAAATCCCTTGAAAGAATTCCAAAATGCCTTACCTTTCGTGTAAATGTTTATGCTGGGACATCACAGTGGACGTCATAATTGCGTGCTAAACCTGATCGCACGCGTTGTATTTACCATCTGATATGCTTCTTGTTTAACAAAATAATCCATTGGGATCGAAATATACAAACATTTCAAACAAGTAGGTATATAGTTATTTTGCTCAGTAGTTGTTATATGCCATGAGTAGGGTCGAACAACTGGCGAAATGCAACAGAGGGTTGGCATGATAATCCTGAATCCGGCAGACCACCTCTGCGCCAAACACCACATGTAGTTGCATGGATATTCTGTGGCCCGATTTGAAAATCATCTGCCATAGATATATAGAACGGCAGCCCCATGTTAACAACGATCCGTCAAGATCAAATGGCCGTTAGTATGCACCAAGAGGGCCCTAGACCGTTCCTTGGCCTTCCGATCGAAGCCACCTTCCACCACCACTGGTGGGCGGCGGCGGTGCCAGCAGCTGACCCGTGACCTTTTCTGGTGAGCACGTGTACGGAAGGTGTGTGTTTGTGCTTGTGTGGCGAAGGTCAGCGGCCGTGCCTGTGGCCCGCCGCCAGCACCACACGCCACTGGGTGGGCCCGCCGCCAGCACCACACGCCACTGGGTGGGCCCGCCGCCAGCACCACACGCCACTGGGTGGGCCCGCCGCCAGCACCACACGCCACTGGGTGGGCCCGCCGCCAGCACCACACGCCACTGGGTGGGCCCGCCGCCAGCACCACACGCCACTGGGTGGGCCCGCCGCCAGCACCACACGCCACTGGGTGGGCCCGCCGCCAGCACCACACGCCACTGGGTGGGCCCGCCGCCAGCACCACACGCCACTGGGTGGGCCCGCCGCCAGCACCACACGCCACTGGGTGGGCCCGCCGCCAGCACCACACGCCACTGGGTGGGCCCGCCGCCAGCACCACACGCCACTGGGTGGGCCCGCCGCCAGCACCACACGCCACTGGGTGGGCCCGCCGCCAGCACCACACGCCACTGGGTGGGCCCGCCGCCAGCACCACACGCCACTGGGTGGGCCCGCCGCCAGCACCACACGCCACTGGGTGGGCCCGCCGCCAGCACCACACGCCACTGGGTGGGCCCGCCGCCAGCACCACACGCCACTGGGTGGGCCCGCCGCCAGCACCACACGCCACTGGGTGGGCCCGCCGCCAGCACCACACGCCACTGGGTGGGCCCGCCGCCAGCACCACACGCCACTGGGTGGGCCCGCCGCCAGCACCACACGCCACTGGGTGGGCCCGCCGCCAGCACCACACGCCACTGGGTGGGCCCGCCGCCAGCACCACACGCCACTGGGTGGGCCCGCCGCCAGCACCACACGCCACTGGGTGGGCCCGCCGCCAGCACCACACGCCACTGGGTGGGCCCGCCGCCAGCACCACACGCCACTGGGTGGGCCCGCCGCCAGCACCACACGCCACTGGGTGGGCCCGCCGCCAGCACCACACGCCACTGGGTGGGCCCGCCGCCAGCACCACACGCCACTGGGTGGGCCCGCCGCCAGCACCACACGCCACTGGGTGGGCCCGCCGCCAGCACCACACGCCACTGGGTGGGCCCGCCGCCAGCACCACACGCCACTGGGTGGGCCCGCCGCCAGCACCACACGCCACTGGGTGGGCCCGCCGCCAGCACCACACGCCACTGGGTGGGCCCGCCGCCAGCACCACACGCCACTGGGTGGGCCCGCCGCCAGCACCACACGCCACTGGGTGGGCCCGCCGCCAGCACCACACGCCACTGGGTGGGCCCGCCGCCAGCACCACACGCCACTGGGTGGGCCCGCCGCCAGCACCACGCCACTGGGTGGGCCCGCCGCCAGCACCACACGCCACTGGGTGGGCCCGCCGCCAGCACCACACGCCACTGGGTGGGCCCGCCGCCAGCACCACACGCCACTGGGTGGGCCCGCCGCCAGCACCACACGCCACTGGGTGGGCCCGCCGCCAGCACCACACGCCACTGGGTGGGCCCGCCGCCAGCACCACACGCCACTGGGTGGGCCCGCCGCCAGCACCACACGCCACTGGGTGGGCCCGCCGCCAGCACCACACGCCACTGGGTGGGCCCGCCGCCAGCACCACACGCCACTGGGTGGGCCCGCCGCCAGCACCACACGCCACTGGGTGGCCCGCCGCCAGCACCACACGCCACTGGGTGGGCCCGCCGCCAGCACCACACGCCACTGGGTGGGCCCGCCGCCAGCACCACACGCCACTGGGTGGGCCCGCCGCCAGCACCACACGCCACTGGGTGGGCCCGCCGCCAGCACCACACGCCACTGGGTGGGCCCGCCGCCAGCACCACACGCCACTGGGTGGGCCCGCCGCCAGCACCACACGCCACTGGGTGGGCCCGCCGCCAGCACCACACGCCACTGGGTGGGCCCGCCGCCAGCACCACACGCCACTGGGTGGGCCCGCCGCCAGCACCACACGCCACTGGGTGGGCCCGCCGCCAGCACCACACGCCACTGGGTGGGCCCGCCGCCAGCACCACACGCCACTGGGTGGGCCCGCCGCCAGCACCACACGCCACTGGGTGGGCCCGCCGCCAGCACCACACGCCACTGGGGGGCCCGCCGCCAGCACCACACGCCACTGGGTGGGCCCGCCGCCAGCACCACACGCCACTGGGTGGGCCCGCCGCCAGCACCACACGCCACTGGGTGGGCCCGCCGCCAGCACCACACGCCACTGGGTGGGCCCGCCGCCAGCACCACACGCCACTGGGTGGGCCCGCCGCCAGCACCACGCCACTGGGTGGGCCGCCGCCAGCACCACACGCCACTGGGTGGGCCCGCCAGCACCACACGCCACTGGGTGGGCCCGCCGCCAGCACCACACGCCACTGGGTGGGCCCGCCGCCAGCACCACACGCCACTGGGTGGGCCCGCCGCCAGCACCACACGCCACTGGGTGGGCCCGCCGCCAGCACCACACGCCACTGGGTGGGCCCGCCGCCAGCACCACACGCCACTGGGTGGGCCCGCCGCCAGCACCACACGCCACTGGGCCGCCGCCAGCACCACACGCCACTGGGGGCCCGCCGCCAGCACCACACGCCACTGGGTGGGCCCGCCGCCAGCACCACACGCCACTGGGTGGGCCCGCCGCCAGCACCACACGCCACTGGGTGGGCCCGCCGCCAGCACCACACGCCACTGGGTGGGCCCGCCGCCAGCACCACACGCCACTGGGTGGGCCCGCCGCCAGCACCACACGCCACTGGGTGGGCCCGCCGCCAGCACCACACGCCACTGGGTGGGCCCGCCGCCAGCACCACACGCCACTGGGTGGGCCCGCCGCCAGCACCACACGCCACTGGGTGGGCCCGCCGCCAGCACCACACGCCACTGGGTGGGCCCGCCGCCAGCACCACACGCCACTGGGTGGGCCCGCCGCCAGCACCACACGCCACTGGGTGGGCCCGCCGCCAGCACCACACGCCACTGGGTGGGCCCGCCGCCAGCACCACACGCCACTGGGTGGGCCCGCCGCCAGCACCACACGCCACTGGGTGGGCCGCCGCCAGCACCACACGCCACTGGGTGGGCCCGCCGCCAGCACCACACGCCACTGGGTGGGCCCGCCGCCAGCACCACACGCCACTGGGTGGGCCCGCCGCCAGCACCACGCCACTGGGTGGGCCCGCCGCCAGCACCACACGCCACTGGGTGGGCCCGCCGCCAGCACCACACGCCACTGGGTGGGCCCGCCGCCAGCACCACACGCCACTGGGTGGGCCCGCCGCCAGCACCACACGCCACTGGGTGGGCCCGCCGCCAGCACCACACGCCACTGGGTGGGCCCGCCGCCAGCACCACACGCCACTGGGTGGGCCCGCCGCCAGCACCACACGCCACTGGGTGGGCCCGCCGCCAGCACCACACGCCACTGGGGGCCCGCCGCCAGCACCACACGCCACTGGGTGGGCCCGCCGCCAGCACCACACGCCACTGGGTGGGCCGCCGCCAGCACCACACGCCACTGGGTGGGCCCGCCGCCAGCACCACACGCCACTGGGTGGGCCCGCCGCCAGCACCACACGCCACTGGGTGGGCCCGCCGCCAGCACCACACGCCACTGGGTGGGCCCGCCGCCAGCACCACACGCCACTGGGTGGGCTTCGAGCGCGCGCTCGGCGACCACGAGAGGGCAGCGATGACCACTAATTGTGCCGCGCTCGTCGCTCGTCGCTCAGTCGATGAAAGGCTCTGCTAATGAAAGGCCAGACAGTTAATGACGAGCAAAGTCGGTCGGTGCCTCATCCGTCTACCAGTCCCTGACATGTCCAACCAGGTCCTAACATGTCTACCAGGCCCTGGCATGTCCAACCAGGTCCTGACATGTCTACCAGGCCCGGACATGTCCAACCAGGCCCTGACATGCCCGACTAGGCCCTGACATGTCTACCAGGCCCCGACATGTCCGCCAGGCTCTGGACTGTCTATAAGTCGCTAACCTGCCTATCGGTCCATGGCTCGCCTACCAGTCGTAAAACTGCATACCAGTCGTTGACCTGCATACTAGTGATGTGTCTACCAGTTCCTGCCAGGGGTCTGTCTATCATATCTGACATTTCTACCAGCATCCGAAGTGCTTACAGGTGTCCTGTCTACCAGTGGCTGACCGGTCTACCAGTCTCTGACATGTCTACCAGCCCCTGACCTGCATACCAGAGCCTGTCTACTAGTCTCTGACATGTCTACCAGCCCCTGACCTGCATACCAGAGCCTGTCTACCAGTCTCTGACATGTATACCAGCCCATGCCCTGCATACTATAGCCTGATTACCAGTATCTGACATGTCTACCAGCCCCTGACCTGCATACCAGAGTCTGTCTACCAGTCTCTGACATGTCTACCAGTGACCTGCCTACCAGCCGCTGGTCTGTCTGCCAGTCGCTGACATGCATGCCACTGACCTATCTACCAATCGATAACCTCTCTGCCAGTCCGTGTCTCGTGGTAAGCAACGCAGCTCGGACTGGGGCCTAATAGCCAATTGAAGTTGATTGAGCCCCTCTTACTTGACAATAAAATATCTCTTCCCGTGTTCGAGTTCATTCTAACGACTGGAACACTTGTTAAGCTGGATGCTGCCTTTGATCCAAACACTACCTCATTCCCTCAGCGACAGTTCCCCAGACCCTGATCAGGTAGTCCCTGACACGCCACGCCGTCACTGAGCCGCGCCAAGTCTGCCAGACACACTCAATCCTGGCGAGCCGACTGCCGGTCAGCTGGTGACGAGTTTTAGTCACCGCTGTGTCACGCTGCGCTCTCGGCCCGACCACATCCGACCACCTCCGACCACCTCCGACCCGTCGCCAACTCCGACTCGGCCCGACCACCTCCGACCAGTCGCCGACTCCGACTCGGCCCGACCACCTCCGACCAGTCACCGACTTCTACTCCGCCCGACCACCTCCGACTCGGCCCGACCACCTCCGACCCGTCGCCGACTCCGACTCGGCCCGACCACCTCCGACCCGTCGCCGACTCCGACTCAGCACGACCACCTCCGACCCGTCGCCGACTCCGACTCCGACTCGGGCCCGACCACCTCCGACCCGTCGCCGACTCCGACTTCTCCCGACCACCTCCGACCCGTCGCCGACTCCGACTCGGCCCGACCACCTCCGACCCGTCGCCGACTCCGACTCAGCACGACCACCTCCGACCCGTCGCCGACTCCGACTCGGCCCGACCACCTCCGATCCGTCGCCGACACCGGGCTTTGTTTGTTTTGCGTGGCCGCGGCGAAATGGCCAGCGTCCCACTGCAACTTGTGTGGTGTAACCGGCAAATGCCTACAGGCCGCCAGCGCGGCTGGCGAGGTGGCGCAGCCAGCTCACTGTCAGAGGTGTCAGACTGTCAGAGGTGATTCTGATCTGATGGTCCCAGTGTCAGAACTGGTACTGCTGTGACGGCTCCACATCAGAAATGTAGCTGGTCTGATGGTCTCATTGCCAGAGCTGGCACTACTGTGATGATTGCACTGTCAGAGGTGGTCCTGGCCCGGCGGCGCCACTGCTGGTTTCCCGGAAGCACCCTGCGCCGCGGGCCGGCCCGGCAGCACGCCGCCTTTGTGCCTCCGAACGTCAGCTCGCACATACAGCCGTTTGATGTCTGATCTGCCAGCTGCCACACGCTGGCCAGACACGTTTTTGCCAGCAGTGACCTCCTGACCTTAACCCGCGTCGCCTCGCTGACCTTTGCAGAGCGAGTCATGCCGACGTGGACGCCGTACGGGTCGAGACACTATCGAGTAGATTCACTGTCCGAGAGTTTGCTGGCTCAGGCGAATTGCCTACACCTGCACATGATGCATAGGCGCACGTGTGGCGGTGGCGAGCACCTAATGCATGCATTGCACCGCTCCCAAAAGAATTGAATGCGTTCACCGAGTTTTGATACGGCCGGCTGACGTCTCACCGGGTTCATATCAGAAGTACCCCAGCTCATCAGTTCCCCGGTTTATAAATGCTAAAGCTGCCAGATAGCTTCTACAAGTTCTGGGGGCATGGTGGGCTCACATGTACTCTATCTCACAAGTTCCACGACTCATAAGTGCTAAATCTGTCAGGTGAATTCTAAAATTTCCGGGGGCAGGGCGGGCTCACATGTACCTCATCTCATAAATGCTAAAAATAGTTGGGAATTATATCGTTAGATGACACTGCCTAACATAACCCAACCTAACCCAACCTAATCTAACCTAACCTAATCTAACCAAACCTAACTAAGGCAAGCTTTGGTGCCGTTGTGCGTTTGCGGTGTCATCTAGCGGCATAATTCAGAACTATCTTCAGCACTTATGAGCCGGGAAACTTACGATCTGGAGTGCTTGTGAGGTCACCCTGTCTCGGGTATTTTAGAAGCTATGTGGCAACTTACAGCTCTTATGAAGCCAAATCTGACATATTTTAGCATGTATAAAACGGGGTACTTGTGAGCCGGGGAGCTTATGAATGCCTCCCGTCTCACCTTCGGCAGAACCACTGCCGTCTCGTGCGGTGTACCGTCAGTGTTCGGCGAGTGTGTCGTCTGGGGACCGACACACGCCGGCGGCCGTCTCCAGCGTCGTAGACGGTACAATTGTCAAACCGACTTCACCCACCACTGCTATAATGGATCTATATGCCTGCCGACGGCGGCGGCGGCGGCAGAGAATGATGGTCGGAACGGTTGGAAACGGCTGCTGCCAACGTCGACAAAAATCGGCTGCTGGTGCGCTGAATGGGAGCAATTCATGACGGGGTCAGCAAAGAATTGCTGTTGATGGGAGCGGCTGAGACATCAGAACAGCTGCTGACAGAAGCCAGCTCAGAACAGCTAATCGTGAGGCTGACTCCGACATCAGAGCATCTTCCGACGGGGAGCAGCTCAGAACAGCTGCTGGTGGAGCTGGCTTAGACCGGAACGGCCACTGACCGAGGTCAGCTAAGAACAGCCGCTGGTGGGATTGGCGCAAACATCAGAACATCTTCTGACAGATCTCAGCTGATAACAGCTGGCCGTCAGCAGACAGCCGGCTCAGCTTGAGATCAGCACTCTCTCATATATAAGCATGACTTGGGAGTGAACGCTCTCAATCCTCTACCGGGCTGTTTTAAGCGCTACCACTGATGGTCAGCTACTGAAGCTACTGAACAGCTGGTGGGAGCCAGTTTGGAGCAGCCGCTGGGTGAATGCATGTTCTGGATAACAGTTGGCAACAGAAGCTTGCCATAAACATCTTACATCTGGCTTATGTTATCTCTTGGATGACACAAGAGATGACTGAGAGCATTTGCTGCAAAAGCTGGCTGAGGAAGTCAACCGGAAAATAAAATGCTATGACAAAGTGATCTGTAGGCTGAGAAAAGCAAAAGCAAGCTCTGCTAACCGACAACAAACTGATACAACATAAACTGGCTGGAAATGCAGTTGTCAACCGAGCAGCTGCTGGCTGGTGACAGCTGCCTCAGTCGCAGCAGCCGACTAAGGCAGCTATTGATCGAGCATGCCCTGCCTGATTTCGGTTGAAACAGCTGTTGACATCTCATTCCGTGGCAAGAGGTTCGCGGAACGTCGTCTCAGGCGATCATTGAGCGCGCGCCACTCAGGGCGGCTTGTTGTGTGCGCCACCTAAGGCGGCCTGTATAGGAGCGCGCCACTCAGGGCGGCCTGTATAGGCGCGCGCCACCTAAGGCGGCCTGTATAGGAGCGCGCCACCTAAGGCGGCCTGTATAGGAGCGCGCCACCTAAGGCGGCCTGTATAGGAGCGCGCCACTCAGGGCGGCTTGTTGTGTGCGCCACCTAAGGCGGCCTGTATAGGCGCGCGCCACCTAAGGCGGCCTGTATAGGAGCGCGCCACCTAAGGCGGCCTGTATAGGAGCGCGCCACCTAAGGCGGCTTGTATAGGAGCGCGCCACCTAAGGCGGCCTGTATAGGAGCGCGCCACCTAAGGCGGCCTGTATAGGAGCGCGCCACCTAAGGCGGCCTGTATAGGAGCGCGCCACCTAAGGCGGCTTGTATAGGCGCGCCACTCAGGCGGCCTGTATAGGAGCGCGCCACCTAAGGCGGCTTGTATAGGAGCGCGCCACCTAAGGCGGCCTGTATAGGAGCGCGCCACCTAAGGCGGCTTGTATAGGCGCGCGCCACCTAAGGCGGCTTGTATAGGAGCGCGCCACCTAAGGCGGCCTGTATAGGAGCGCGCCACCTAAGGCGGCTTGTATAGGAGCGCGCCACCTAAGGCGGCCTGTATAGGAGCGCGCCACCTAAGGCGGCCTGTATAGGAGCGCGCCACCTAAGGCGGCCTGTATAGGAGCGCGCCACCTAAGGCGGCCTGTATAGGAGCGCGCCACCTAAGGCGGCCTGTATAGGAGCGCGCCACCTAAGGCGGCCTGTATAGGAGCGCGCCACTCAGGGCGGCCTGTATAGGAGCGCGCCACCTAAGGCGGCCTGTATAGGAGCGCGCCACCTAAGGCGGCTTGTATAGGAGCGCGCCACCTAAGGCGGCTTGTATAGGAGCGCGCCACCTAAGGCGGCTTGTATAGGAGCGCGCCACCTAAGGCGGCCTGTATAGGAGCGCGCCACCTAAGGCGGCTTGTATAGGAGCGCGCCACCTAAGGCGGCCTGTATAGGAGCGCGCCACCTAAGGCGGCTTGTATAGGAGCGCGCCACCTAAGGCGGCCTGTATAGGCGCGCCGCTGAGCTGCCGGATGTGGGAAGATGGCGGTTTAATACTGACCACCGGCAGGTGTCGTCATCTGGGATCGATCAGCTGGATCTGGCAAAGTGGGCCTCGGTGACGACCGTCGTCGGCCGTCGTCGGCCGTCGTCGGCTCGCCCCCGGCTGCACGGGGTCACCGGATGTGACCTGGCACGTGGCAGGGCACCCACTCCGTCCGGAACGATATGTGGTTGGTAGGGTTTTATGGTGCATAATTGTGATTGCTGAGTTTTTAGTGCGGTGGATGTTTTTCACTCTATTACTCGCGATTGTTGCGGGAAATATATTCGGTCCGGGATTGTCCTTCCTGTCTGGTCCCGTCCCTCCGGTCCGGACCCGTCCATCCGATCCAGTCCGAGACGGCCGCACACAAGTGCAGGAGACGGATGCTGTGACCCAGTGTGACCTCCTGTGCCCAGTAGTGCTTTATCTGATCTACGGTCTTCTGAATTTGTGGATGCTAAGGAAACTGGCGTTTGCCTGATTCCCATGAAAATGGTCACTGCTTCCAATTGAAACGGCCACTGCTTCCCATGTTGCTGTACAAATCGACTCTTAGTCCCTGATTTCCATTGCTTTCTTGGAGGCGGGGGACAATGCTTCTTTTCTCTATGTATCGTGGTCCTGCGCGAAATCTGTGTACCCAATTTTTAGTTGATTTTCACTGACGGACAAGATAGAGCAAAAAATAAACACCTGTAAAAGGTGCAGCATTGTGAGTCACCACCGTTGCCCACAGATAAATGTTTTTTGTCATGCGGTATATCCTGTATCCATCCACGCGGCATTCATAAGCCTACTCTCGCTGCATTGGTGTCCCACTGGAAGAAGTATCATCGTGACCGTCTCTCCGCTGGGTGCATCATATGCCGATTCACTAAGAGTCAGAAAGTGTGGCTGGAGACACCAGGCGGCGCGAGGGCGGCGCGAAGGCGGCGCGAGGGCGGCGCGGAGGCGGCGCGGAGGCGGAGACAGAGGCGGCGGCTCGTGATGCGGTTCCGGCGGGGCGTGCCTCGTTTCCGGCGTGGCATGACTCGATCACGGCCCGGCGTGACTCGCTTCCGGTGTGGTGTGTCCGTGATCACCATTTCGGGGCGGGGCGGCCCTCGTTGACCGTCACCCTCGCGCGCCGTAGTGATCCGTGATCCGGTGCCATTCTGTGCTTATGCTGAGGCCCTTCACTCGCATGTAACGTTCACGTTGAAGAGGAAAGAGTGCAAACATACTACGATAAACGTCCACGTCCAGGAGACAGTCCCTTCACCGGAATACGTAACGAGTGGACCTAGAGGCAGGAAGTTCACTCAGAAACGCTGACCGACATTATTTCATGGTAGCCGATTGACAGCAACCAAGCCATCAGAAACCAAAAGACGTTTAATGAGTATACGAGTGCAACACTTGACCAGTAAGCTACAAGTTACGTGTAGCGAAGACTTTTTTACGGCCAATCTAGCTGACAAAATACGTTAGATCGGCAGATTAAAAATGTCAAAAAATAAACGGCGATACTCCTATATGTCCTATATGTCCTAATAATCATACGAAAACATGCCTTTTCAGTTTCGATGAGTTTGTACTGGCTTCGAGCTTCTGTTCCCACCCTGCACTCTCCGTAGACAAGCTCTGCGGTGTCGTTGCATAACATTCAGCTATCTAACATACACATAGCATATGCTAGCTATGCATGCTATGTATGACAAGCACAGGCTAGCATATGCATAACATTAGCTAAAAACTTCGGCCATAAGTCTAATCTCTCTCCGCCGCGGGTGATTGCGTGATGCTCCCGAGCGGCACCCATGCAATGTCGGCTGAGCACGTAGGAAAGCCAACAAAATCACGAAATACAAATTGGTGCAACCCTACAAGGAAAGCACTTGTCACTTATTCAAAAGTTATGTTGCCTTTTTTCTTTGGCCTATTTTATGATGGGAAGGACGCTCAAGGTTAAACTTTTTTATTTGACCACTACAAATTTAATTGCTACCAAAAGGACGATTGATTCTGTTTTCATGTCCTGTAATAATCATCGAAATCGCTAATGTGTCTGCCTTGCCAACCCTAACGTTGTCTGGTTAGCAAGTACATTTTTGGGTGCTGCAAAGCCTATTTTTCCCGGTTGAGACTGTTTTCAGCGTACTGATTGCATGGTGTGAAATGTGGTGAGTAGCAGCGATATCGTTTGGCACGTAACTAAACATGGTAGGATGATTTATTTATATGAAGTAATTCTGGATATTTGTTGGGGTGGCTGTAAGAAATTGAGCGCAGTGCTCAACTGATGTTGTTGCTTAAGCCCTGCGTTTTGCTTAAGCCCTGATACGTCACCACCTGAAGATGGAGCTCCAGTACAACTGCTATATTTTAACTTAGGATCACCGTTCCACCAATGAAATCAGCACGAATCAGGAAGCCGAGATCTCCTCTGACAGGTCGGTAACTGGACTCGCCTGGCCATAATTATCGGTGCTCTGTAAGACTCGAACCCACATCTCGCCTGGTCCGCTTACAAGCCTGAGACTCTGGCGGCGAGGTATTTCCGACTTGTGAACAAAAATTTAAAGTTAGGCTCTGTTCATTGGCGTAGGAATTTTTTTTTTTTCAACGCACCCTTGCCTGTGTCGACAAATATACCGAAGAGTGTACCTGTACCTTGGAAGGTACAGGTACACCCTTCAGAAAGATGCACCTTGCAATGCATCAAATATGCATCTGGTGTGCTTACTGTAGTAAGCACACCACGTTAACCGATCTCGCTAGAACATATATCCGATTGCACAACATCCACTGGCGTAGTGAATTGTATCGCTTCGAAAGGTGTGGTGTGTAACTATACGAACGAATTAAATGTTATTTTTAGGAAGATATCCCACAACCTTATAATTGTGTCGAAGCTGGTTGAAGACTGGGCAGGCTGCTGGATGCCAGATTAACTCTAATTATTCCACCAGAGTGCGATTCGGCAGGGAAGACTTGGGAACTAAGCTTGTTTTTAAAGAAAATGTTAACTGTTCCGCTTACCACAAACCAAAATGATGTCGTGATGCCATCCAGAGTTAGTGTAGGAGACTGCGGAAAACAAAGGCGAATTGTGGGATATCATACTGCTGTTTTTGTGTGCAACCATTGCACCATCATGTTACTGAATACTGTGTTCTTGAGCAATATGTCGGTTCACACAATTCATGAAAACTATATAATCGGCAAGATTCGTCACGAACCAATCGCCACTGCGCCAGAGTTGAGGGACATCGGGTGATGTTTGCATGCACCAATGGTTCGCCGAGATGGCTACTTTTACGGCGGATGATCATGTTGGGTGGGTCGTCATCCAGCTCCCTGTGACATTTAGGCCAGGTCGCGCAGGTCAATTCTCGTGACATGCAAATCGACACGCTGAACTCACGGAGGTGAACTGCAGTCAAAAGGCGCAAACACAGATGGTAACAATTCTCAGTGCCAGACTGGCCACACTGTGCACGCTAATTGGCTAACCAAGATATTAAAAAAAGAAGTAAATTTGGACTGGGACAGTTGGACGTATGCGATCGCTAAATAGTAGGTACGGAAAATTGGATCGAGCATTTTCAGCCTGGCTGCTTGCAAATGCACTTAGCCTCCCACTGGACATATTGTTGAAGCTAAGCAGCAGAGTGTTGTGAAATACCTGCAGGATGTTTTTCTACATTGAGTTTCAACGCTTCTGATCGTCGCTAAAAGATTCTGTCCATTCCACGGAAAGAAATACCTCTATCGAGGGTACCGATCACAGCCGACGCTCTCCGCCGCCCGGGGTGCTCGCGCCATTTGTCGTGGCTTCTTAAGCTGACGAGTTTCCAGTTCGCGCGCGCTCGCTGGATGCCGAATGCCCGGCGGCGGTGCCCGTCGCGCAGCTCAACTCCAGGCCTGGTGTCGGCTAGCGGCTGGTTACCGGCAGAGCGCCACTGGGCCCCGGCCCCTTGTTGATGCACGTTATTGGGTTATTTGCATGTTGCATGTTGCATGCTTGTTATTGGGCCTGTCTCTCTCTGTCCCAGCAGAGCGTGCTCACAGCACACCGAGTGCCCGTGGAATCGCAATTCTTACTACACTATGGAGACAAACGAAGCAGAAGTTGTTGCACCGTCTAAAACTTGACTCATCCCGATGCATTTTTCCAATACTTGGTGCGGGCTGGGGGATGGCCGCTCGTTATTCGAGCCCTACAAATCTTCACAATAGGCGTGCAGACGTGTAGCTTTTGCAGCAACTCTACATAACCCCCGCAATGATGTTAGTAATGGTCACATAAATTTAATAATTGAAAATCTGGAGTTTTGGCGGGACCTAGGTGTCTTTGGATTGATTTAAACTACTCAAGTGACGTGTTGAGATAATATCGGGTGAACGGTCACCCTGCATACCTCATAGCACTGGTTTTCTAGGTCAAGCCAGGCTGGTCAGATAAGTCAATCAAGGTGAGTTGCAGAAGGTGGGTGGTTCTTGGCTGATTGCACGCGGAAAGTCAGCATAATACATTTGCATGTCTTTTCCGCACAGTCGGTGACAGGTCATGTTAACGTTGCTCGAAGTTGATCAATTTTCTTAGAGTGTAGCTTTGTACTGCTATTGACACAGAAAACCAGTCCATTGAACTTCTTACCGCTTTCAACGACAGCCTAATAATTTGCGAATGCTGAATTTGGCAATGCCGAACTAGCTGCCAACAAATTAAATTATTCACAACGATTGCTTTATTGCAGTCTCCAACGCCATCATAGAATATTTGGCATAGAGAACGTCGGAAGCGGAGCCGGAAACGAGACAAAAGCCATTGATCTTTGTCGCGAGCGCTCTGCACAAAATCTGGCACATGCCTCAGTACTGGATTATCAAATACAATATATGTCTGGCAGACTGCTAGCTTCCAGTCCACAGGCAGTGCGACGCCCAGTGGTCCGCCCGACACCGGGCTGGACTGGACACGTGTGACACCGGGCTGGACGGGACACGTGTGACACCGGGCTGGATGGGACACGTGTGACACCGGGCTGGATGGGACACGTGTGACACCTGGCTGGACGGGACACGTGTGACACCGGGCTGGACGGGACACGTGTGACACCTGGGTGGACGGGACACCTGTGACACCGGGCTGGACGGGACACGTGTGACACCGGGCTGGACGGGACACGTGTGACACCGGGCTGGCTGGGACACGTGTGACACCGGGCTGGACGGGACACGTGTGACACCGGGCTGGACGGGACACGTGTGACACCGGGCTGGACGGGACACGTGTGACACCGGGCTGGATGGGACACGTGTGACACCGGGCTGGACGGGACACGTGTGACACCGGGCTGGACGGGACACGTGTGACACCGGGCTGGACGGGACACGTGTGACACCGGGCTGGACGGGACACGTGTGACACCGGGCTGGCTGGGACACGTGTGACACCGGGCTGGCTGGGACACGTGTGACACCGGGCTGGACGGGACACGTGTGACACCGGGCTGGCTGGGACACGTGTGACACCGGGCTGGACGGGACACCTGTGACACCGGGCTGGCTGGGACACGTGTGACACCGGGCTGGACGGGACACGTGTAACACCGCTCTGGACGGGACACGTGTGACACCGGGCTGGCTGGGACACGCGTGACACCTGGCTGGACGGGACACGTGTGACACCTGGCTGGACGGGACACGTGTGACACCGGGCTGGACGGGACACGTGTACACCGGGCTGGACGGGACACGTGACACCGTGCTGGACGGGACACGTGTGACACCGGGCTGGCTGGGACACGCGTGACACCTGGCTGGACGGGACACGTGTGACACCTGGCTGGACGACTGGCCGGGAGACGTGAGGGGACCCACCCGTCAGCGATCACCACCTGCCGTGTTGGGAGGCGCTGGCCTCCTCAACACATACATCCTTAAAATAGATGTCGGTCTGTGTTTAACGTGACGCACTTACAGTGCTGCAACGTGGCTTAGAAAGGTGTAGGAAAGCACCAGAAGCATGACACAATACCACGTGACAGGAAATTTTAGACACCAGGATCATCTGAGGCGGAATATTTTGAACAAATCTCAATTTCGGGTCCACTCGTACAGATCGCACTTTGGGCGCTGTGTAATACGCTCTGCCGGTGACTTCAGCGATCCTTGGTTGAGGGTGCATTCACACACGACTTACTCAAACACGACGAACTTGATTTTTGTGAAAATTGTTAGTTGCGTTGATTGGACGTCCACCCAATGAATGCCAGGGAATCAGGCGCCGAGCGTTAGGCTTTTCCTCAAGCCATGCGTTCATCTCGTTTTACCGGCGGGTTAGCGGCACCATGGGACTGCGGCAGCCCTCTCCCCCACCCCCACCCCCTCAGCGATGAGAAGGTGAACCGATGGGGGGCTAGCTAAAGTCGGCATCGTGAAATTCATGTGAGATGCACTTATTATGCACATATACTTCTTAACACCCGCAGTGCTGTGTTGCATGCTCATCTCTTCACCTCGTTTGACCTTCACTATTTCGACCTAGATAACCTGTACAATGAAGTGCATGACATTCTTATGCGATCAATTTGTATGCTAAATTTAGTCGAGATCAGTTGGATAGTTTTGGAGAAGTGAGCTTTATCGCATCCATACTGTCTCCAATACACACATGTTCAATGATTGACCTTGGTTGGCCCTGACGACCTGGCTTGGGCATGCAGTATGACAATGGGTGAGCCCGGGCTAAGCGACATTGCCACTGCCTTTTAATGGATACGGAGTGATCCTGTTCCAGATTATCCAGTGGTGAGTGGTTTATGGGTATGGTCCCGTCTCTCATCCGAAAAGTTGTGGGTTCGAGTCCCACCTGTCACTACTCTTCGCCCGCGACCAATCTGAATGAGAGATTAGCGACGCCATATGGCCCAACAGTCGGAGCGACACAAAGCTAATAACCACCACCACCACCACCAGATCATCCAATGCAATGTGTTCATCAAAATGAACGGTGAAAGGGTGAAAAGACAGTGCAATTCCCAACTAATATATGCTCTTATTATACTCCTTACATGAATATCTAACATTTGTATTGGTTGGAAAATACGAAGTCCAAAAAGTTGTCCGATGTTTTTATCGGGATCCAATGCATTAGACCGCCTTGGAATGCTTTAAAATACCTTAGAAGACTTCTGTTTCATGGAGGAGACTTAAGTAGATAACTTCTGGATCCTCAATCAACACTGTATTTGAGGAAAGCCCTGCCCGATTAGCATAAGAAGGAGCTGGCCTTTCATGGCCTTGCCTGAGTACAGTCTGAAATCTGTAGCGTGACAAAGCCTCCAAGCTATTTGATAGGCATTACTAGACTGGTGTTGCGACCCTCCGGTGATTCCAACTGGAAGGATGCCAGGTAGTTCCATTACTGCTAGGACGGCAGAAGCTATTATTTTCATATCGAAGTCAGAATATCCACCTGACTAAGATACAGTACCCATATGGCGGGTAGAACGTTAAAATGTCAAACTCTTCCTTGCCAATGCGAGTCAAGTGGCCCATTTAACTATCGCTGCTACGGTACAGCTGCAAGAACATTTTTATCATTTTCTCTTCCAATGATTTGATTCTAGCACAGCGAACATGAGATGTGCTTATTTTTCAGTTGTGTATTTGGACATTTTTATTTAACATCAATGTTTGCCGAAATCCAGCATGTAATTTAAGCTTACCAAGATAACTGACATTCTCTTGGTGTTTATTCTCACTTACTTCTATTCGAATATAATCGTGCCAAACGATGCTGACTTTTCCTGCTGGGAGCGGGCTGAATCCCATGATTTTACTTCATGGGTCATGACTGCCATTTTGCACGCCACTCCCGCCACGAGAGGATGTTGATTTCTAAACTACCAGACACAAAGTACCAGACACAAAGATTAGGCCCGCCCGCGGGATCGACGCGTCGCTGCTAAACACGGCCGCTGTTGTCGTAAAACGCTCATTGCATTAGTCGCGGAGTGGGGCGCCGTCGGCCGGCGTCCCCGAAACGGACGGCGTGCTCGGCCTCAAACCGGGTCAATTGGCGCAAACCGGGCCAGTCGTTCCCGCCAGAACGGGCGTATACTATGCGATGGGACTGACCGCGATGGGATGGCGCCGCCGGTGGGGCATCTGTCCGCCATGGTATTGGCGACGGCGGATGGCTTTCTGGACGTTGCTCGCGTGTTTATTGATCTCCTCTGAGATGAGCATGGTTTAAACTGCGTGGTATGCTGTTCTGCAGATTTGTAAAGGTGCGACTACGCTACCATACCGTCACATGTTTAGAGTAATGGTGCGACTACGCTATGATACCGTCACATGTTTACAGTAATGGTGCGACTACGCTAACATACCGTCACAAGTTTACAGTAATGGTGCGACTACGCTACCATACCGTCACAGGTTTACAGTAATGGTGCGACTACGCCACCATACCGTTACAGGTTTACAGTAATGGTGCGACTACGCTATCATACCGTCACAGGTTTACAGTAATGGTGCGACTACGCTATCATACCGTCACAGGTTTACAGTAATGGTGAGACTACGCTACCATACCGTCACAGGTTTACTGCCAATTAATCACAATGGTTCATCAGTATTTAATAGTTATATTCTTGATGTGCTATATTGAACTTCATTCTACTAAACTTGACTTTCCGAAATATTAAACAAAGCGTTCAGCAAGGAGGAAACCAAGGCGACAAAGTTGTTTAAGACCAATAAACATCAAGCTTGACAAACAGAAGCCTTGAGGAAGAACTGGCAGGCATTGGCGTTTCTAGCCATCAAAGATATATCATATTCTTGAAGCTTCTGACGTCGCATACAATATCCTATCCCATCCTATCTAATTTTGGTGTATGATGTAGGTGGTGTATGATGTCATGGATCAGCGTATGATAGCTTTGTGAAAGGAGAAGGTGCAATATACATATTTATCAACAATGCAACATCTGATTCGATCATCAAGAATACATCCACCTAGGTGACACCTTTTCAGGACACCAATACATTAATAACCAGAAGCAATACTTGCTATCTGGATACTGTTTTACCACAGCAAAAATGATGCCCATAAGTAAGTTTCATCGAAGACCTGTACCGCATTGCCAGTTATCAAAGCATAATATTTGCAGGAGGATTTTCAGCCGAATCCTGTATTGATGCACAAATGTTGTTCAGTGGGGCATCTGGAGTATCTAGCAGCCTAAGCTGCCATTTGTTTTCCAGGATTTACTCAAGTTTTAGGCTAATGGAAATGGGCTGGACCGCACAGCCCACATACTTTTATATGTGCACCAATATTTTTTATGTGCACTGTTCCAGTTCGCTTTTCATGGCTAATTTCAGTCCTTGTGCCTATCTGGACAGCTTGAAAAATGAAGTGTATTTTTTGTCTTGCATGTACTCCTTAATATGAGGTGTGCATTGGTAGTACACAAAGTAGCATTGGTAGTGCTCAAATGCACAGCAGTGTCTATGTTCGGGCACTATCAGAACTATATAAAGCAACTCCCCTATGTCGTGGAATGGTGGCAATGTCAGCGGTATGGTAGTGGGTGTCGGTGGGATAGTAACCACGTTGGAGAAGTGGTCACAGTACCAGGGGAGTAGTGACAGCGCCAGTAGGGCGGTGGCAATGTCGGTGGGATGGTGGTGGTGTGGGTGGTTGGCAAGGAGGAGGGATCAATGAAGTATTGATGGCACAGGTGGGATTGTGGTGGTGTTGGCAGGGTTGTGGCAGGCGGCTGGGACCAATGGGGAGGTGGTGTTATGCGGTGTCGGGGAGGACGACAGGACGAGAGGAACGGAGCGATAGCGACAGACGCCGAGCGGTGGCGGATAGCGCCAGTGTGGGTGTAATAGCGACAGTGACTATGTGGTGGTGGATAGCGACAGTGTGGGTGTAATAGCGACAGGGACTATGTGGTGGTGGATAGCGACAGTGTGGGTGTAATAGCGACAGGGACTATGTGGTGGTGGATAGCGACAGTGTGGGTGTACTAGCGACAGGGACTATGGGGTGGTGGATAGCGACAGTGTGGGTGTAATAGCGACAGGGACTATGTGCTGATGGATAGCGACAGTGTGGGTGTAATAGCGACAGGGACTATGTGGTGGTGGATAGCGACAGTGTGGGTGTAGTAGCGACAGGGACTATGTGGTGGTGGATAGCGACAGTGTGGGTGTAATAGCGACAGGGACTATGTGGTGGTGGATAGCGACAGTGTGGGTGTAATAGCGACAGTGACTATGTGGTGGTGGATAGCGACAGTGTGGGTGTAATAGCGACAGGGACTATGGGGTGGTGGATAGCGACAGTGTGGGTGTAATAGCGACAGGGACTATGTGGTGGTGGATAGCGACAGTGTGGGTGTAATAGCGACAGGGACTATGGGGTGGTGGGTAGCGACAGTATGGGTGTAATAGCGACAGGGACTATGGGGTGGTGGATAGCGACAGTGTGGGTGTAATAGCGACAGGGACTATGTGGTGGTGGATAGCGACAGTGTGGTTGTAATAGCGACAGAGACTATGGGGTGGTGGATAGCGACAATGCGGGTGTAATAGCGACAGGGACTATGTGGTGGTGGATAGCGACAGTGTGGGTAATAGCGACAGGGGCTGTGAGGCGGTGGGTGGCGACAGTGTGGGTGTAATAGCGACAGGGGCTGTGAGGCGGTGGGTGGCTACAGTGTGGGTGTAATAGCGACAGGAACAGAGCGGTGACGGGTAGCGACAGTGTCCGAGCGGAGGGGGTAGCGGCAGCGTGGGTGCAATAGCGACAGCAACAGAGCGGTGGTGCGTGGTGACAGGGACCGGGCGGTGACGGGTAGCGGCAGTGCGGGTGTAATAACGACAGGGATCGAGCGGCGGCGGGTAGCGACGGAAGATCATGTGTGTCGGCGCTGGTCGATCGCAGCCCGCTCTCGACGTTTGTTGGCCGGCTATTTTTAGCAACGACCGGCACGAGAGGAAGTCGGGCGAGGTGGCCGGGAGGTGGTCCGAAGAGGTGGCCAGGAGGTGGTCCGAAGAGGTGACCAGGAGGTGGTCCGAAGAGGTGGCCGAGAGGTGGTCCGAAGAGCTGGCCGGGAGACGATCTGTAGAGGTGGCCAGGACGTGGGCCGAGTAGATGCCCGGGAGGTGGTCGGGAGAGATGCCCGGGAGGTGGTCGGGAGAGATGGCCGGGAGGTGTATTATCATACCGTGTGATTGTTACTTTCTTGTATTGCTTCGTTGTTGGTGTATTTTGCTTGTGTATTATTAGTTACTTGTATTGCTTAAATACTATTTGCATGTACCGCTTCATTATTAGTCTCCGGTATTGTTACATTATTCACTTTGCTGCACTGTGCTATTTGTAGTCCCTTTTATTTTTCGTTATTAGCTTGTTAGTATGTTTAGTATTTTAGTATATAGCTTTTCTATTACGTTATTTGCTCGCTCTGCTTCCAATTCATTATTTTCGTGTTATGCATATTGTTGAAAAGAGGTGAACATAGGAGCAAATATTTTGTTTCTATGATTAGAACAAGTGCAATGATAGCCTGTGTGGCGCGCATTTGCTCTTTGATATGTATCAATTTTGTTTGGCACCTTAGCAATGCTTAGATGCCCTATTTAATTTAATGCTTGCATTGTTTAAGGACGTTTAAATATGCTTTATTATACAGTAATTGGTAAGATCTGACCGAAATACGCTTTTCATTTACATACAAAGGAAACGTTCCATCTATTGAAGAGGATAAGTCAATGAAGGCATGCATTGGCAAAGCAGTGACGAAGGCGTAAAATTAGATGAAGTCAGAAATACCGTAGGAATGCATGCACATGAATCCAAAATAAGCTTGATGTTGAAACACGCATAGGTTTAAATATCCGCATGCACGATACATGGCAAGCCAAGATGAACAAGCAGACGTTAAATTTCGAAAAAATGCTCTGCTGGACTCCTTCTCCCACGCATCGCTTCCAACTTTTTCTCATCTTCATAATGACCAAGGCGAACCTTTACGGACACAGGCACACGGAAAACATTAATCTCAATTGGCGTCCACTCAGCGCAATTGTCACGCCCCGGTGGAGAAGCACTCTCCATCACTGTGAAGGATATTCTCCGGCTACAACGATGGGCTGCGAGGAGCTGGCCATTACCGAACGCTCTCTGTTCGCTTTACAAATGAGCTAAAGCGACACTGAGAACTGCATTTGTCGTTTGTCGTTTGTCGTTTGCCATTTTCCAGGCTACTAGGCGCTCTATCATGTTTGCAAATGTCACCCCGGACAGAAGCCGCGCGAAAGGTTGTTTTCCCATTACGGAATGTGAGGATCGCGTAATGTAACGCAATTCTCCGAGCGTGCCTTTTCCGTGATTGGAGACGTTCGGAGCGCTCCCTGAATGTAAAATGGCTACCGCGAGCCTATTCCAGTCTCAGCTGGCATCGGGATTTGTCGTATCGTACCGTGCAGGAAATGCAGCAGGAAATACAGCAGGAAATACAGCAGGAAATGCAACGTGGGTGCACAGTTCTGCGGCGTGGGTACACAGCTCTGCAACATGGGTACACAGTTCTGCAGCGTGGGTGCACAGTTCTGCGGCGTGGGTACACAGCTCTGCAACATGGGTACACAGTTCTGCGGTGTGGGCACACAGTTCTGCGGTGTGGGCACACAATTCTGCAGCGTGGATACACACTTCTGCATGTCGCATCTAGTTGAGCCTGTGTAGCGAAGTAAAAGTCAGCATGTAAAGATAACCTCTTTCAGGTGCTTTCCATCGAGACATATCGCATGAGATTGACCAATGACTCCTCAGCTTAAGACGGGCACCACAAAGTGTCCAAACATTTTATCAGTAGATGTGCTACAAGCCTGCCCGCAGCCACGTGGGCAGGCTGACACGGCTTATGTTTGGGTTCGCCTGTTTGCCGTGGATCGTCTGTCACTGTTGCCAACATGGACACCACCATTGTGGTCAAGGAGGAATTGTATCCTTATACCACTTTTCCCAAGCATGCTTTATGTGTAGTACGTTGACGCCGTCAGCTTACTCCTTCGCCTTCCAAGAACCGAACTACTGTATCACTAGATTATAGCGATGATTCTGGGAAAGAAGGGAAATTCGTCGGCAGTTGGTTATCCGGGTCAGATCGATAGAGTCGCGTGGCTTCTGCATGTGACTCACCACCTGCACGGACTGGTAGGTCAGGTTCAGCTGCCGTTCTGTGGCTGCTGTGGCTGTCATGCCGAGCCAGCGGTGACGGCCTGCTGTGGCTGTCATGCCGAGCCAGCGGTGACGGCCTGCTGTGGCTGTCATGCCAAGCCAGCGGTGACGGCCTGCCGTGGCTGTCATGCCGAGCCAGCGGTGACGGCCTGCCGTGGCTGTCATGCCGAGCCAGCGGTGACGGCCTGCTGTGGCTGTCATGCCGAGCCAGCGGTGACGGCCTGCTGTGGCTGTCATGCCGAGCCAGCGGTGACGGCCTGCTGTGGCTGTCATGCCGAGCCAGCGGTGACGGCCTGCTGTGGCTGTCATGCCAAGCCAGCGGTGACGGCCTGCCGTGGCTGTCATGCCAAGCCAGCGGTGACGGCCTGCTGTGGCTGTCATGCCGAGCCAGCGGTGACGGCCTGCTGTGGCTGTCATGCCGAGCCAGCGGTGACGGCCTGCTGTGGCTGTCATGCCAAGCCAGCGGTGACGGCCTGCCGTGGCTGTCATGCCAAGCCAGCGGTGACGGCCTGCTGTGGCTGTCATGCCGAGCCAGCGGTGACGGCCTGCTGTGGCTGTCATGCCGAGCCAGCGGTGACGGCCTGCTGTGGCTGTCATGCCAAGCCAGCGGTGACGGCCTGCCGTGGCTGTCATGCCGAGCCAGCGGTGACGGCCTGCTGTGGCTGTCATGCCGAGCCAGCGGTGACGGCCTGCTGTGGCTGTCATGCCGAGCCAGCGGTGACGGCCTGCTGTGGCTGTCATGCCGAGCCAGCGGTGACGGCCTGCCGTGGCTGTCATGCCGAGCCAGCGGTGACGGCCTGCTGTGGCTGTCATGCCAAGCCAGCGGTGACGGTCTGCTGTGGCTGTCATGCCGAGCCAGCGGTGACGGCCTGCCGTGGCTGTCATGCCGAGCCAGCGGTGACGGCCTGCTGTGGCTGTCATGCCGAGCCAGCGGTGACGGCCTGCTGTGGCTGTCATGCCGAGCCAGCGGTGACGGCCTGCTGTGGCTGTCATGCCAAGCCAGCGGTGACGGCCTGCTGTGGCTGTCATGCCAAGCCAGCGGTGACGGCCTGCCGTGGCTGTCATGCCGAGCCAGCGGTGACGGCCTGCCGTGGCTGTCATGCCGAGCCAGCGGTGACGGCCTGCTGTGGCTGTCATGCCGAGCCAGCGGTGACGGCCTGCTGTGGCTGTCATGCCGAACCAGCGGTGACGGCCTGCTGTGGCTGTCATGCCAAGCCAGCGGTGACGGCCTGCTGTGGCTGTACGCTGGTCAAGTCATCTGATGATTGAGCGGAACGTTTGCTGACACGTCAGTGTGTGGGGAAATAATGCGGTTGATCGGTGGGCACTAGAGGTGGCAAATACCAAACATTTGGGGACCGAAGACCGGGACCGGACGGTCTGTTGGGACCAAGCACGATTGAGGCTCGGTCAAATGAACTGAGGCCCGGTCAAGAGACTAGTTCTTTAAGCACATTTATTTTTGCACATAGAGTAATATCATTTTTGGGTTTGTTTACCTAAGGTCATATAGGAAGCTTACATTACTTTGGGAAGCCTTTTGCACTCACAGAACGTGGAATTAAAACAAGCTCTTATCAAGACTTCCTTTTTGAATTGACACGTATTGATGACAACAACATGATTGTTAGAAAACAATTCTTAAAACACCCAGGTTAATACCCATTACTTACGGTCTTCAATCAAGGAAGCAACACGATCAAGGCTAGATACGTAGATACCGAGCCTGGAATCATTCAGTATTCAATCATCTGTAAATGGTTTCATCATATATTTAATATAATAAATAAACCCACCACACCGCTGCTAGATTCTGATATCCAAACTGTAATATTGTTTCAGCTTTCAAACCTCATGGTATTCTACTGTGAAAGCAATACACTTATATTTTATAGGTGACCAATTTTTCCCCTGGGTATTTCTGGTTACGCGTGTGCTAAAATACCCACTTTTTTATTATATGTATCGTGTGCTATAATATCTACTTGTCTATTTTGCAGGCACGTATCTATGTACTTGAGGAATTACCACATATATGCATTTTACCACATCAGAAATATGGAACAGATAGGATGGAGAGGCATCAAGAATGTATGATTTTTAGAATAGCTATAAGAACCCACACAATAGTACAGAAACAACAAAATATTGCACATCTAGTGCAATGATCCAATGGCAATGGCTCAAAAGAAGGTGCCATATCAACAGCTACAAGAATGCGACCATCGGCTGATGACGTAGTATAATTATATTCGGTAAATTATATGGTTAGTTTTTCTATGGGATGGGATTGCTTGTGAATACATTGAAATTATTTAGGTACGATTTGAGTTCATGTGTATTTTCCGAGCATCATTCTAGCAAGATGCATTGAACTTTATGGAATTACTTTTCCTGTCCCTGCATCTCGTGACGTCACATACTGATTTATATCACAAATCAAGATTTAAGCTTTGGAAGGGGTTAATGTTGTTTGGGCGTTAATGGCGCACTAATGACATCATGGAAGGAATCAGGGTGGCACAGGTTCAGAATGTCCAGCAGGCAAGAAATGGTCTGTGAAACGATGGCCGATCAGAACATGAATCGCTTCAATCATTGAAGCCTATGTTGGTGAAACATTTTCAGAGTGATATGTTTAAAATCTACTTACCTGACATATTTTTAGACAAATACGCTTACGTTAAATTACATTACCTCGCTTTGCTCATTGTTTGAACTTAAACGGGCTAAACAATACTTTACTTTTCAGGAACCCAAGTCTGCAAGCAAACTTTGAATGGTGGTGGCAGTAATGAATGGGGGGTAATTATATTGTTGGGCCCTTGGTTCTCACCGATGTATCCGATGTATGACACTGCTCCAAGGTTGGTTTTGCTGTGAATGCGTTCACTGGTGATTCAGTATTTCATTTTTATGTTCGGTACTTTAAAGTGAACATCAAGTTCTGTTGATATCAAGGAGTGTAGTATGAAGACGAAAACGGCACAGCAACCGGCTGCACGGCATGCAATTTAACCATTAAATGTAATTTGTGTTGTAGAGGATGAAATGCGAAGGTTGAAGAATTAATAATATTGAGCTTTGAATTGTGGATCTAGTAGTATAATGATGAATGTCTTGGATGTGGTGTGCAGAATGTTGCAGATTAGTCGAAGATAATGAATAAAACCTTGTCCATGGTGCCAATTTTGCTGTCGTCAATTTTGCTGTCTTCGGATTAGGAAGTCAAGCATTAACCCGTGCATTTTAAGATGGCAATTGTATATACAACAATACACAACAAGCAATGATAATGGAACATCATCTTAATACAATGTGCTACAATGCTAGTATGATGCCATGTATACTGAATTTGTATTTTATCCTGGTCCCAGCCATACTCTACTGCTGAATATCTGGTGAAACCAACTGGCATTTCTTTTGGCTTCATTGCAGCTGCAATTCTTACTTTTGAAAGATGCACATCATGAGCATGCTTGAGGTATCGATCACTATCATTGTTAATCTGCTGTTTTCATCATTAGCGTGCCACACATCTTTGCAGTACTTCAGGATATATCATCCAGTTGCTCAGCGTGTATGACAAACGTGCCAGCTGCAATGTTAAAATGTTCCTCACAAGATGCATGCTGATTATCATCATTAGGTTCTTTTATACAGTTTGTATTGATTTAAATAATGGAATAATAACAACCAAAAGACCGGTTCAAAGCCCGGACCATATTCCAAGACCGACCAAAAGCCGCCGGTCCTTACCGAGCTCTCTGACCGGGCTTTCGGTCCTTACGTTTGCCACGTCTGAGAGAGCACGCTGGCCAATGGGCTGCCCCACCGCCCTGCCTGCAATGCCAACATTTCCTCATTGGAAAGTGAACAGTGAGCTGACTGAAATGAGACAACTAGATGGCCACGAGCAGTGACAGTGCTCTGAATACTGGCAGGTGACCGGCAGGTTTGGCAGGTCGCCGGACCGCAGCTGGGCAGCCGTACATCTGTCCTCAGCTCGCGGTCGCTGCGGAAATGCCAAATGTCAGACTGACCGGCGGCCATTATGCGCATTGCCGGATCACCGACAGCGCTGCACAGAGCCCATAATCGATAGTGCAGCTCTCGCTTACCCGGCCGACTGTGCCGTCGTTGCGCTCTAATTCGGGCAGCTGACTGCGTCGTCACTGCGTGCCAATCCGGGCAACTGCGCCGTCACTGCGTGTTAATCCGCCCGATCATGGCCTTGTTGCGTGTTAATCCGCCCGATCATGGCCTTGTTGGGTGTGAATCCGCCCGATCATGGCCTTGTTGGGTGTGAATCCGTCCGATCATGGCCTTGTTGGGCGTTAATCCGCCTGATCATGGTCTTGTTGCGCGTCAATCCGCCCAATTATGACCTTGTTGGGCGCTAATATGGCCGACTGTGAGATCACCACTTCCTGATACGGCCCAGGAGGTGATTGAGAAATGCTCCGGGGAGAGGAGAAGAGAGGTGATGAAAACAAGTGCCCGGACAGGTGGCTCAGGGGTGGTTTGAAGAAGTGACCGGGAGGTGGTCTGGAGAGGTGATCGGGAACCGATCTGAAGAGATGATCGGGAGATGGTCCGGAGAGGCGATCGGGAGGTAGTCCTGAAGGGAGGAATCGCCTCGCGCTGATGCGATCTCCTGAACGCGTAGCGTGGCAAAAATGGCTGCATTTAATTGAACTAGTGTGCAGCAGTCGTTCTGCAACATGAAAATGTTTTGCTTGGTGAGTCTTACCCCTAACTCCATTCTTGTGCTGTTATTCCAGTTCGATTCGCGGCAAGCTCCCACTGAGATCTCAAAAGCCTACCGTCGGCTGTCTTCTTGTGACGGTGCAAAAAAGAACCCTCGTGACAACATCTACCCAGATTCATCTTCCGAATGTCTCAAATGTGATGGGGACATAAGGAGGAATCCCAGAACGAGGAAACTTCAGGTCTTCATTTCTCTTTCCGGACATTGTTATGTTTTACTTTGATTTTCACGCATAGGCGCTTAGGCTGTTCCTGATGATTCATTAGGCATTCTACACAGGCCAAGCACTTCTATCAGCATGAGTATGTAGTTGTGAACGGCCCGGGTGAGTTCGTGTTGTTGTGCCGTGCACTGACCGCGTACATTTGGAAAACTAATGGCTAGACTTTCCTCTGATATAGTCGAAACGACTATGTATGGTCTAAGCATGAACAAGGTATCTTTTTAAGTGCCAGGAACTGAATCAGATACTGATATTGTGGAGTTTCAGATGATTTTATTTTACCTTCGAACATCATTATAATGTCATATATGAACCATGCAATTTGGTATTGATTTTACATTTATTCCCGATAAATGTCTGGGAAAGAAGAGCAGACACAGACACGAGTAATTGAGGGGGACAGGATATGTTGTCCATCTCGTTTCTCGCTGAAACCTCGAGGACCAATAGCCAGAGTACCAAGTGACTGAAATGGAAATGTCGGGAATCTGATTTCATTCAATTACTTAGTCGGGTACAAACCTGGAGGGAACACTTCGCGAACATATATTGATGCCCTTTCGGGTTCGTCTGCGTTAACACCCTCCGGTGGATGTAGCTTGTCATCGCCCCCACATTTCCTCCCGAAACTGCCACTGTTCATAATTACACATCACAACCTCCATTGATATAGTGCACCTTCCACATGCACGTGGAACGGGACTTATCCAGATGTCCACTTTGACGACATCCACGGCCCTACCGAGCGACATCCTCCCCAAATTTCTCCATCGAACCAAAATTGATCACAAATAATGATGAATTCCGCGTTGAGTTGGGGGGGGAGGGCGAAATTCCGTCGCAATGGCATGCTGGAAAAACCACCCATTTATGCATCAGTGTAGGAGGCAGACAGCTCGCCTTTCCAGTACGAATGAGACACACGATGCGATAGACTAATAAGTTCATCCATGAATGATGAGCTCTAACCACCCCACCAAACACCACAAGCCCAACGCCACATGCTTTATTGGCTTCAACTAAACTGAACCAATTCAGGTCCTAATAACCATGAAAAAGTTTCTTGGAAAGACATGATATTGTTTTGCTTCTTTGATGTATCCTGATCAGCTATGACATGCATCAAGTCACTACCTCCAACCCTGCATGAGCTTACGATCATTTCTGGACGTGTGTATGAATACTCGCACAACTTCCTTTCAAGAAATGGATCCTTCAGCGCATACCTTTTTGTCGCACGTACGTACCGACATATTTTGAAGAACTTATTTATTTCGGCTTGGTGTGTTGACTATGGATAAAACGGACGGCTTAGCACTTATTTATCTGGTTATGCGCTCATGATAGCAATTTTTAATCCGACACATTTGATGATTCGCATGTGACCACACCTTCATTCATGAAACTCAACTAGCAGAAAGCGGTCGAGAAAAACAGCTTAAATGTACCATCGTGAATTACAAACAAAGTTGGGTAAACATATACGCTTGTGGGATAGCACGCTTTATTTAAAATAAAGGTGCCATGATATAGTGTTTAAACTAATCTTTGTGTTGCAACGCAACCTGATGCATGCCATGCGACTAGCGTCTGATCGTATATCGCATGGCTAGTCGATTTATTACATTGCACGTTTCTGCTCTTGCAAGGTATAGTTGCATTCAGCCTTTCTACTGATAAGTCCTTCTGAATTGTATGTACCTGCTACATGTGAATCTGAATGAAATCCATCTGATTTGACGTGAGTGAAATCCAGCGAAAATATAAATCCAGACGCAGCTCCGTGTCTTGCATGAAAATAATGACGAACAACTCCAATCCTCATTTCCCCACTAGGTTCCAGCACAAAGAGTCCTCGTACTTGTTCTCATCCTCGCCGATACAATTGTACAAAGTCTTCCACCGCTCTCCGATTCAGAGCTACTGTTCCATTGATTTACTGGCAAATACAAGGCCAGAGGGATTTAGATGCGCCATTGATAACTACCGTGTAATCGAATCCAGCGGTAAGAATTGTGGGATGCCATAAATTATGTGTTGTGCAGATATGCTATTATTTATGGAAGCACGATTTGTCACACGTGCATTGTGGTATTTTGATTGTGTTCCTCACCACATAGCGGGGTACTATTGTCAGAGGCCGTATCCGCCCCAGATCCGTCACAAGGCTGGCTCAGTGCCGGCTCTGATTGTGGTTCGTCACCGGTATCACATGCACCTGTACGGACCGTGTCAGCTCTCACGTATGGATTTTCGGCTTCTGTCAGCATAACCTTATTACGGGTTTCCTCACGTTTTGCATCAGATTAAATTTCTGACTTTATCACTTGCACAGCAGTGGCATCGTACAATTGTATCGACAATCACGTGACTTGCTGACCTTCCAAGTCTTTGATTTTGGTGATGCTCGCAAATAAAAGCATTGTGAGATTGAAGTAATCCTACATATATACAGCCACATAGAACTCCACGAGCATGGCCGGAGCAAAAATATAATTAACCATGAGTTTCGCAAACAGCAAAGGTGCAAAGGTGCAAAGCAAACGATTGTGCGCCTAAAACTTCCAATCATAAACATAGGCTGTCTGTGGATTGCTGACACATAATTTATAGTCTGGATATTATGGTGAAATGAAATGCCCAGGGGAATTTCGCGATCTGTTGCGGCGAGGAAGGGCTTCCTCACCGCAACAGATCGCGTATTATTTCCCCAATTCAATAGAAGATAACTATACGACTCAAGTACAAGACCACAAAGCAAATCTTTCCTTGGTAGTCTTGTAAGTACTGTTAGACAACATTACTACAGTGCGTAAACTTTTGGAGCGATAACGGGCATTAAGAGAAATAGTAGCCTGCCTGCGTCTAATGCATGCATTAGAAGAGTGCATTAGACCCTTACTAGCATGCCCTTACTAGCATAATAACAGCACAGATTGACCCGTCCGCCTGAACGTGTTTAATGTGTTGCCTTTGTACGGAAACTCATGCACGATTGGAGGTAGTGATTTGACACATGGCGTGCACACAGCTAAATGTCGCACGATGGTCAAGAGGTATGTCATTAGTGGCTATGTTTTCATTTTGTTCATCTGAAATGTGCGCGTAAGTGTACGAGTAACCGGTTTCTCATGTTAAATGCATAGAAAATAATATTTAGTAATACTTTAGCATTTCAAATTAGCTTTTCCCACGTGCAGCGGCGCCAGTCAGAAACCCAGCATATGGATCGTTTTCGGGTTTCCAGGCATATATGCATGTGCAAAATTAATTCACTGTGGGGCCCACGGTAAATAAATATGATGCAATGACTACGGAACCAATTAGGTGTCATATCATTGTAACTACAGGCGATATTAGAAGTTGTTGTAAGATCCTCGGCTCACTTTCTATCGATAATAGTTTGCATTACTTGGACAGGTTTGACTTCCCATAGCTTAAGTTTGACCAGACCCCCTGGATAAGGGAAGGAGACTACAGGCAGGTCACCCTGACCACAGCAGCGAACGATGGGATGCCACTACGGGCGGTGATCATCAGTGAACGGTGGGATGCCACTGCAGGCGGTGATCATCAGTGAACGATGGGATGCCACTGCAGACGGTGATCATCAGTGAACGATGGGATGCCACTGTAGGCGGTGATCATCAGTGAACGGTGGGACGCCACTGCAGGCGGTGATCATCAGTGAACGGTGGGATGCCACTGCAGGCGGTGATCATCAGTGAACGGTGGGACGCCACTGCAGGCGGTGATCATCAGTGAACGGTGGGATGCCACTGCAGGCGGTGATCATCAGTGAACGGTGGGATGCCACTGCAGGCGGTGATCATCAGTGAACGGTGGGACGCCACTGCAGGCGGTGATCTTCTTCCGGAGGTCATCAATCTGCTTCCGGAGGTCATCAATAAATACTGCTCAAGATTCACGCAAAGCATGCGTGAAATAATCATGATCACATAGTGAAATCCGGTTTGTTTCAGTTGGTCTCGTTTTGGTAGATACTTGACGCGCCGTTTATTATGCTTAGTCGCGGCCCACAGAGCGCACTTCGCCAGGCCTCCCCTTAGATAAAAGCCTGCCAATCACCAAATCTCCCCTTAGATGAAAGCCTGCATATTATCAGGTCACCCTAAGATGGAAAGACTTCCACTCACCTCTCACATTTCTTCCCACATTGAGACAGAAAGAACCACCTCGCGTCCATGAGGAAAATCCAGAGGGAAAAAATCCAATGGTTCCCTATTTTTATACCTTCGGTCAACTAGTGATTCTCCAAAGCGGGTCAAAGGTAAGAATGTCAAGAAAAATATCCTTCAAGTAAGCTTAACCCGCCCCGTGTGGCCCATGTGTTTGACGTAGAGTTGCGAACACCGGGATTGACATGAGTTTGTAGGAAAGTCCTATATTGGCACGCGAAAGTCTAGCAACATCGTCGTTCGCGATAACTCCAGTCACGAAAATACCAGTACCTTTTGCTGCCCTGTATTTGCACTGGAGCACTCCACGATCACACGAGAACGACAGCCACCGTACAGTACGTTCTCCTCTGACGGTAAGCCGTGATACTGCCTTTCCTATGAATTTAGAAGCCGAATTTAGTTGGGAAGCGCGCACGCGTAGCAGCGATCCGCTCGCTCAGAGTATTCAAGCCCGACTGTCTGGGGACCGCACGGCCGCTAGTGACTTCGGGAGACCCCCGGTCGCGGATTGGTCGAGGGCGCAGAACCACCCCTTGACGTCACATCCACCTTCTAGAAGCTTCTCGCGGAAGTTGACTTCCATATAGTAAAGGGTACTATATGATATTTACTGTACACTCTTTACAGTTACAATTACGGCATACTTTTACAATCGCAAGGCTTACGGGATTATACCAATTACGATTACGGGACAGCCAAACGTATAACTTTATGTCAACACAGTTACATCTAGCATTAACGACGGCGATTGTACGCGCCGGTCGGATAGAGGTCAAGATACAGCCGTCTGCTGCATGGGATTCAGGTCACGTCTCTGGCGCCTGGCGGCCGGAGAGGGGAGGGGTAGGTACAAAGTCCAATGAACGTCTCTCGACTGGAGCGGTGGCTGCTGACGTAGGCAGCAGACAGGCCGACGCCAGTCTCGGAGCCGGGGACTTGTCGCGCCATGAACGAAGGGGTATTGCTGAATTATATGGGATCAAGACGCTCAAAAACTAACTCTCTTACAAGTTATTGCGAATCTATTCATGGCTCATTTGGCCTCGCAACTTGGAAGGTCAACAGGTCATTACAGATTAAGTCGTAACAGTTTACACCAAACGTGATATATGCTGGATTGCGAAACTAAATTTTTAGTGAGTACTTTGTGGTTCGCAACGGTGGAAGCGGTCGCTGTGCTATTCAGATCGTAACATAATTTTGGTATGTATTTTGGGTTTGTAACGTTCATACGAGTTGCATCAAAGTGCGTCTTTGGAGCGTCATCGAAATGCATCACCTGATGCGTCTTTGGAACGTTCTTTCGGGACAGAGGAGACATGGCTTGAGAACAAACAGGCGCCACTATGAATGATGTGCACCTACACATGCATGTCTCCAGAAATGACGTGATTCGAACCGATCTAACCTGTTATTTCTTCTCAAAGATTCGCTAACAGGGCCGTAGGTGGTATCTCAGAATGGTGCAGAACGGCCATATATCTTCGAGAAGCCCTAAAACACCAAACCACCACCATGATCTAAGTCAAAGTTCCGGGGATGGGCGACACAATCGCTTCGATAAAGTTCTGACTACCCTGTCACACCCATAAAGTTAATGCTAAGATTCATATAAGGTGCGCGGGGAGGTGATGGCTTTCCATTTCCTCTCACCATCCTCCTCCTCCAAGCTACTACGCCACCCACGCTTTCCAGATTGAAAGTGTACCCAGGCTCCATTGTGCTGCAATAGCATGGAACTTGCCCTTCAGCAAGTAAAGAAGAAGGTGATGGCTGCGTATGCAAATCACCCTGATCTGAGTTTGAATGACATCAGCGTCGAATTAGATTCCCTACGACCACCAACTATCTCAAACAACGCAGTGGCACTGAAACACTGGGATAAATATTATGCCTTAGTAATTCTGAATGCCTCAAAGCACAGCAAAGTCCAGTAAACAAAAAAGTATTGTGAGATTGAAATAATCCTACAGATATTCCTTCACATAAGAAACCACAGTGGCATGGACGGAGCAAAAATATAATTCACAATGAGTTTCGCAAACGGCACCAGTGACTCGAGCACTTCAAACGGCACCAGTGACTCGAGCACTTCAAACGTCCAAGCACAAACACAAATTGTCTATGGATTGCTGATACGTAGCTTTTTTTTCTCTTAAGTTGTATTAATACAATTGCGTACATTGTATCACCGACCTATGATGCCATTTCTGGAGACGGATGCCAAACTTCTAATCTTGCACATTGCCGAAGATGGACCGAATCGAAAAATTGGTGAACCTTTGAATATTAGAAGCATTCGTACTAGCCTCAATCAACAAACTTCTTCGTGACCTCTGCTTTCCCAGTGTCGTGTTCTCACTGAGAACTGAGTCCGCGTGTCAAGAATCAACTACGCTGCGCACGTCGCGAGCTGAGTGTGTTGGGGTGTGAGTTGGTTTGTCGGGTGTCATAACCTTGCTTTGTGATCCCTCTGTCAAACGTTGCCTGCATGCCCGAAATGTGTGCTCACACTAGTCTGGAGGTTATGTGTATATCTTGTTTGTCCTCGCAATGGTCCCTCATCTGCATGTTCGAAATGTGTGCGTATGTTGCTAGTCTGAATTGCATGTGCATGTCTTGTTTTTCCTCACAATAGTTCGCCTAATACACAAGAAATGTCACTCGTTTTGTACTCTTCATGCCGATGTTCGATGTTTGATGTAAACAATAGCTGAAGAAGTTCTACGGGAAAAATGTGCTACTGATTTTGGAATATTTTGAATGAAAGTACTAGTTCAATAACATGATACTGGGGCTAATTTGTATACTGAAATACGGTTGAAGTTTGCTACGAGCCAGACCGACGTCAGAGAGACCTTCATTCCACTAACATAGAACAGGTCCGCCTTATCGTCTCAGTCAGCCCTGGTCAGACAGATAGCGCTTTTGAGACGTTTACAGCCTTGCATTTGCGTTCCCTAGAATCACGGAATCAACACCAACATGTAGCTTCATTTTCCAATAGTTGCATATGTTAAGTTACGAGGTGGTGGCCAGTTTGATTTTCCCTACATCATTCTATATGGGGTAATTCTTTGGAGATTTGACACTTCATCCAGTGAGGGCTTTGAACAGCGCATTACTTTGATCTAGGAGCACTATGTCACGGATTACTCCAGTTCAGCGCTTGCACTATTTCAGCCATTGCATCATGTTGCAAACAGCTGCACATCGAGCAGAATGCTACTATTGGTGTGGCATGTCTAGTGTTTGGATTGGAATCTCTGCGGTGGCCATTTCTGGTCATTTCGAGACCATGGGATGAACGAGATAGTGTGGAGAAAATGGCGTAGAGAGCAATATAACTAGGATGGGGCGTGGATCGGAGGGTAAGTGGATGCGGCTGGAACGCCCGGAGAAACAGTTCAAAACACTAGCTAATCTGAAGAGGTGCAGCTCACTAGGCACACGCTAGCTATAGGATACCGTGTTGAAATATGAGATTATCTAGGCTCAGGCGAGTTAGCATAACATCATTAAATATTATGTGGACTTTGGGAAATCAAGCCTCTCGAAATAAATAAGAACGTCCGCCTACATGGCTGATGGTGACGGAGTGCCATGCAATCCCACTCGGCTCAGGAAGGGCCGTAGCTCGGTACACCATCTCTGAGCCCCCCCAAACATTAATGAGATGGTTAGCTAAAACCGCCACCTAGCTCGGGACGGTCAAGGTGTCCCTCCGCCAAAGTGATCAGTCAGCCAGCGCGGCTAATTATAATTCGAGTCTATTTGTTGGACGGTGGGTGGGCTTTATTGGACGTCAGGCGGCGGCGCGTGCCCGGAATGCGGCCATTTCAGTGGTGCGTGCAGCGTGCAGCACCCAGTCGGAAGCACACGGCTAACAGGAAGAACGGACCTGCAGGCGTGCCTGGCGTATGGCACGCCAGGCTCTGCAGGACTCACGCTCACGTCAGGACTCACACGCACGTCAGGACTCACGTCAGGACGTCAGGGTGTACGTCAGGACTCACACACACGTCAAGACTCACACGCACGTCAGGACTCACGTCAGGCCATCACGGCGCACGTCAGGACTCACACGCACGTCAGGACTCATACGCATGTCAGGACTCACACGCACGCTAGGACTCAAGTCAGGACGTCACGCACGTCAGAGTCCACACTGAAGTCAGGACTCACCATCACATCAGAATCCACGCTCACTTTACGACTCGCGCTCACGCCAGAACTCACACTCGCGTCAGAAACTACACTCATGTCATGACTCACCCTCATGTAGGATTTACACCCACATCAGAATCTACGCTGACGTCAGTGCCCACAATTACGTCAGTGCAAACACACACGTCAGTCCCAACGCCCACGTCAGCCCCAATGCTCAAGTCAGTGTGGTCAAAAGTCCCCGATTCACGTCAGTTCCAACTTCCACGTCAACTCCAACGCCCACACCAGTGTGGTCGATAGACCGCGAGTCACGTCAGTCTTTGCGGTCGTGTCCGTTCCCTGAATCTGCAGTCGATGCAGCCACATTAATTTTCCCGGTTCCGTCACTCTCTCTCTCGAGTGAGGCTCCTATGTCACCACTGGCAGTCGCTGGACTCGTGTGATCTATCACATCCACCTTAGGTCTTGTGCTATTCGTAACAGGCCATCCTCTCCAAATGCGTCCCCTCCTGTGCTGACACCTTTTGGGCCGTTACGCTCGTGCGCTCGGCTTACAGTCACCATGGGTGGAACACCTTGACACCTCGACTGAACACCGTAATGTTTGAGCCGTTACGCTCGTGCGCTCGGCCTACAGTCACCATGGGTGGAACAGCTTGACACCTCGACTGAACACCGTAATGTTTGAGCCGTTACGCTCGTGCGCTCGGCTTACGGTCACTGTGGGTGGAACACCTTGACATGGCTTGGTGTTTCGTGCGATGCATAATGTACAATTATATATTGAAACGTGTAGAAGGCTACCATATGGAAATGAGCTGTGCAAGCGTGACTCAATGAAAAGATTGCAAGGCTTGCAATGAAATGCCCTTCATAGGTGGCGGAAACGTTAGAGGTACACTGAACCAGGCTTTCTGTTCATGTATTAAATCACATTATTCCTGCAGTAAATGATCCACTTGAAATTCTGCCGGTGCTGCAGACAAATGTGTGATGCAATCAAGACTCGATCGCAGTGATACGTGTATGAGTGATTCAATCAGAGCGGCATCGGGACTCCCTGTCGGGCTCCCTGTCGGGCTCTCTGTCGGGCTCCCTGTCGGGCTCCCTGTCGGGCTCCCTGTCGGGCTCCCTGTCAGAGTTGTGGGGTTGGGACACGAAGTGGCTAGGGGTCGCAGTCTCAATCAGAGCGGCATCTGGACATGCTCCCTCTCAGTGTTGTGGGGTTGGGATAGGAAGTGGCTAGGGGTCGGAGTCTCAATCGGAGTACATTGCTGTGAACATCAACTAACGACATATTTAACCAGGCATCGTACTAAGTATGCTGAACGTACCGCCATGAAATGCACACCAAACGGCAGCGATAATTCATAGCGACCTATGCATTGTATATGACCAAACAACATACCTAATATATACCCCAGTCCATGTCCGGGCAAGGTATGCTCAGGCATGTCCAGGCAATTTTGTTTCCTCTGTGGCATGAACTCATTGGCGGTGAAACAAAATGGCAAAGAAGCAACAACATCTCGTTAACTCACCGCTCCTAGAACGCCTATGTGCTGTAATTGACAATCTATATTTCGTTTCTCCATTATCGTTGTCGTCCGAGTTTCTGAATTGGAGTGGGAAGTGGTCGAGCTGTGGCCGGAGTTTGTGCGACACTAGTACTGAGTAGCACCGACAGTGTAGTATTTCAAGAGGTGTACAGCAAGTATTCACTCCAGCATACACGCCAATTTCACAGCTGCAAAGCTACACAACTGCACTCATCTGTATTCTGTCCTTAATCCACGCCGAGTTTCACCTCGGCGTGTTGTGGCGGTTCTGTCGCGTTGAACACTGCTGGCTGCTGTCGAAGTGGTCTGGTCCCACCGCTGTACAGCGTTGCCGGAAAATTGCCGAGAAACTACAGACCACACGCCGTGACAAGCGCTAATAATTCACCTCGTTAGAAGGATTCCAGCTTCAGCTCGCCACGTGGAGAGAGAGAAAAAAAAAAAAAAAAAGAAAAAGAGAGATAACGCAGTGTCACTAGCTTTGCCATTGTGCGATACTAGTACTGAGTAGCACCGACAGTGTACTATTTCAGAAGGCATACGGCGAGTCTCCACTCTTGCAGCATGCACGCCAATGTCACGGCTACAAAGCTGCACGACTGCTTTGTGCAAATTTATACATATATATATATATATAGATATATATATATATATATATATATATATATACACATATATATATATATATATATATATATATATATATATATATATATATATATATATATATATATATACATATATATATTTATATACACACATATATATATATATATATATATATATATATATATATATATATATATATATATATATTAAATATATACCTATATATATGGATAGGTGGATAGATATATGGGTGGATAGTTAGCTAGGTCGGACTATGATGTCAGGTTAGCCTTACCAATGTCCATGCAATTATTTCAGGCAATGGTGGCAAGAACATGTCTTTTTGCAATGTGCTAGGCAAGTACTGCTGTTAGATTTAAATCTGTTAATATTATAGTGGTACAGTAAGTAGCTAACGCTTCTACATTCTGTGTGTCCCGCGACATAGCATTTCCAACTCTTGGCAGCTATTTTTCAGTTGAGACCATATAGCAGCAATTTACAACGTTGAGAAACAAAATGGCGTCAGGACGAGGAATGGCTCTGTTTCGATGCGAAATTTGATAGCGTCCGGCTATAAAATTCGGCGTCGAAATGACGGTTTTGTAACAGTTCTAGTGGCCACTTTGGCGTCCAAGCGACGCCTTTCGCCGTTTTAGCTTCTTTTGGATTATTTGCGTTGTAAACGTGGTTGATGGAAATTGCATGCAACATTTTTATTTTTGGTTTACTTCCGCTGTGTAATTATTAATAGCACACACTTCGACTTCTCCCATCTTCCTTCGCAAATCACAAGGCTGATCTTGTTCTATTTGTGTCCAGTTAGAGATCAGCACCAATAAGAACATGCATATAACCATATGAATTGTGAATCAGCGAATGTGAAGTTCGAGGGCCAACCGGAAAATGTAATTTTCGTAACAAATACTGGTAATAAACAGAACATTAAGCGGTGTCAAAAGTGATATATGATTGAATGTAGGCCTTAGCGACAAAACGGACGTACAAGCTTGCAAGTGTGTAACTTTGTGTGCTTTTCGGAGGGCACTTGGTCCCCCATGTTTGCTATGGCCCCAATAATTCCAACTTTTAACATGAGACCCTATGTAGTAAGCCCCCAATCCATTTGGGCCCGCCCATTGCTTTCATGTATTGTGCCTCCCCCCTCCCACAAAACAAAATCAGAAACCAACGCCCATGCCAGCTTGAGATAGTTTGAGTCCTGACTCCTAAGCAAATTTGGCCCAGCCATAGATGGCCTCCTATGCAGCACCCACTGAGTTCGAGTGCTCTCAATTGCCACTCCACGCCCTTTTGGTACCGCGACCGTCTGGCACAGCGGAAATATAATGCATGCCGATTGGCGGAGATGAGGCGGGAGACGGGTAGGGCGCCGGTCCAGCAGCAGTGACGTCACGATCACATGTGACGTCACAGTCGGACGGACTCGAGACGACGGGAGTGAGCGATGGCCCCGCCTTGAAAAATGGAATACAGAGCCGGCCACCACCCACGAACCCCCTCCTCACGGCTCGCTCATTGATGATGACGTCGCATCCACTAATGTGTGACGTTAACGTCCACATACGCTCAACGTCTACGCCTGCGTCCACGTGTGGATGATGGTGTCGGAACTGGTAGCCGCATAGCGCCCGCATTGGCGTGCGCTCGATGCGATTCCAACCGCATCAGCGCTAACACGCTCAGCCTTTGTGGTTCGGTCGAGCGGATTGCGAAGCCCGCAACGACCGGATATTTCGCTGCTTTAAGATGTTCGCTTCGATACCCGTCTGCGTGTGTGAGTGGGTGAAGGCCGCACCACTATCGGTTTTTTGCCTTTCTAAAATCGGCTTCCGATTGTGTTTGAATGAAATGCCCTTATATATATATGCCCTTACAATAGCATGGCTTCCCTGCCATGTTCCGTGCTGAAGAGGAATTCGTGATTCTTCAGTGTAAGGACGAATACTAGGCACACAATGTGTTCCCTGATGGGCTAAGATTACACTACGAAAACAATTTTGCCGAAAATAATCGCAATCGGCCAAACTCAGCATTCGTGTTTCCCTGAAATCCAGTTGTTCACCAGGCACGTTCGCCATTCCTATCATCCCTGCTCATCATCCCTGTTGAGAGGGAGGACAGTTGCATAGTGCTCTCAGCAGGCTTGCTAGCATGTAAGAACCGCGTAGTGTTCATCTCCGATCATGGATGAAGGAACGCGCTACTGAAAACCAGCACCACGTACATCTAAATGTAAACCGGGCATTTTTTATTAATCTCTGATTATTCGTACTCACTTCCATGGCATGATTTCTTGTTTCTGGTTTTCACAATATTTTTTTCAGCTAGATTAACGAACAAGCAAATGCGTCCATTCCATGAAAAAAACGCTTTTTACCCTAAATACACATGCAGATACATCAGCTGGTTTGACAAAAGTAAATGCGTTCTAGATATATATGCAACAAGAAAATCACGAGTTCCTGACATCGTGGCCGGAGAAGAGTTACACAAGGCTGATACAGGATATGCCGGACGCTGCACGGAAACCATCTCACTGCTCCACAGGAACCACAACCTCGATGTTGCACGGGAACCACATCATCGCTGCTGCCTGGGAACGACATCCTTGCTGCTGCATGACAGCCTATCCTCGCTGCTGACACGGGAACTACATCCTCGCTGCTGCACAACAGCCATATCCTCGCTGCTGCATGGCAGTCATATTCTCGCTGCTGCATGACAGCCATATCCTCGCTGCTGCACGGGAACTACATTATCGTTGCTGCGTGGGAACCATATCCTCGCTGCTGCAAAACAGCCATATCCTCGCTGCTGCATGGCAGTCATATTCTCGCTGCTCCACAAGTCATATTATCGCTGCTGTATGACAGCCATATTCTCCCTGCTACAGGGCAGCCGAAGAAACTCGAGACATTTGCAAGCGACGCGCGACATTAAGCAGCGGCAGAGCAGGCGCAGCACAGGCGTGGTGCCAGCGGTCCGTCGTGGTCGTCCTCGCAGATCGCGGCTGTCCGGCGAGTCAGTGCACTGTGGGGCGCCGGCTGGCCTGCACAAGTGCACAGGTCTGTGAAAATTACGTCAACGAGTGATCTCTTCCCACCAATTTATCCCCTGTTCTAATCAATCGAACCCGACGGAAGTTGGTAGGTACTTAGCGAGAATCAGCTGTGATGAAATTGGGAAGCTGATAACAACAATTACAAATGTTGTCAATTATTCGTGGCAGAGGTAAATTCATGAAAATGCAGAGTCCCTGGGCATGTGGAATTGAATGCAACTCCGTAGCATTTCCAGAAATATGCGCCAATCTGACCAAATGTTCTGACTATAGCAACCGACCGTCCTACCATAGCCGGAGGTCCTACCGCAGCCGCCCGTCCTACCGAAGCCGACCGCCCTATAGCAGCCGACCGTCCTACCGCAGCAGGAGGTCCTACCGCAGCTGACCGCCCTATAGCAGCCGACCGTCCTATAGCAGCCGACCGTCCTACCGCAGCAGGAGGTCCTACCGAAGCCGACCGTCCTATAGCAGCCGACCGTCCTACCGCAGCAGGAGGTCCTACCGAAGCCGACCGCCCTGTAGCAGCCGACCGTCCTACCGCAGCAGGAGGTCCTACCGCAGCTGACCGCCCTATAGCAGCCGACCGTCCTATAGCAGCCGACCGTCCTACCGCAAACGACCATCCTACCGCAGCCGACCGCCCTATAACAACCGACCGTCCTACCGTAGCCGGAGGTCCTACCGCAGCCGACCGTCCTGCCGCAGCCGACCGCCCTATAGCAGCCGACCGTCCAACCGTAGCCGGAGGTCCTACCGCGGCCGACCGTCCTACTGTAGCCGGAGGTGCTACCGCAGCCGACCGCCCGATACATAGCAGCCGACCGTCCTATAGCAGCCGACCGTCCTACCGTAGCCGATTGTCCTATATCAGCCAACCGTTTTACTACAACCGGAAGTCCTACTGCAGCCGACAGTCTCATATCAGTCTCATACCGCAGCCGACCGTCTCATACCAGTCTCATACCGCAGCCGACCGTTTCATACCAGTCTCATACCGCAGCCGACCGTCTCATACCAGTATCATACCGCAGCCGACCGTCTCATGCCAGTCTCATACCGCAGCCGACCGTCTCATACCAGTCTCCTACCGCAGCCGACCGTCTCACACCAGTCTCATACCGCAGCCGACCGTCTCATACCAGTCTCATACCGCAGCCGACCGTCTCATACCAGTCTCATACCGCAGCCGACCGTCTCGTACCAGTCTCATACCGCAGCCGACCGTCTCATACCAGTCTCCCACCGCAGCCGACCGTCTCATACCAGTCTCATACCGCAGCCGACCGTCTCATACCAGTCTCATACCGCAGCCGACCGTCTCGTACCAGTCTCATACCGCAGCCGACCGTCTCATACCAGTCTCATACCGCAGCCGACCGTCTCATACCAGTCTCATACCGCATCCGACCGTCTCGTACCAGTCTCATACCGCAGCCGACCGTCTCATACCAGTCTCATACCGCAGCCGACCGTCTCATACCAGTCTCATACCGCAGCCGACCGTCTCATACCAGTCTAATACCGCAGCCGACCGTCTCATACCAGTATCATACCGCAGCCGACCGTCTCATACCAGTCTAATACTGCAGCCGACCGTCTCATACCAGTCTCATACCGCAGCCGACCGTCTCATACCAATCTCATACCAATCTCATACCACAGCCGACCGTCTCATACCAGTCTCATACCGCAGCCGACCGTCTCATACCAGTCTCATACCGTAGCCGACCGTCTCATACCAATCTCATACCAATCTCATACCGCAGCCGACCGTCTCATACCAGTCTCATACCGCAGCCGACCGTCTCATACCAGTCTCATACCGCAGCCGACCGTCTCATACCAGTCTCATACCGCAGCCGACCGTCTCATACCAGTCTCATACCGCAGCCGACCGTCTCATACCAGTCTCATACCGCAGCCGACCGTCTCGTATCAGTCTCATACCGCAGCCGACCGTCTCGTACCAGTCTCATACCGCAGCCGACCGTCTCGTACCAGTCTCATACCGCAGCCGACCGTCTCGTACCAGTCTCATACCGCAGCCGACCGTCTCGTACCAGTCTCATACCGCAGCCGACCGTCTCGTACCAGTCTCATACCGCAGCCGACCGTCTCGTACCAGTCTCATACCGCAGCCGACCGTCTCGTACCAGTCTCATACCGCAGCCGACTGTCTCATACCAGTCTCATACCGCAGCCGACCGTCTCATACCAGCGGTACGCCCGGTTAATCAGGCGTTCCAGTGTAACAGGCCATGAAGGTAGTAAAGGTGATTGAGTCACGGACTTTAAATTGCTAGCGTCAAGAGATTCGTTCCGTGTTAATTTGCAGATGGCTGAAGAATATGCGCGTTCGCTGAGCACGTGATGCACGTTCGCATATTTCCTGGGGTCGTCAACAACTTTGTGATACCTTTAATAAATACATTATTCCAGCAACATGTGGATGGATATTAAGTTTCAAAATTAATTTTCTACAACGTGACCTTGCCGTCCTAAGTCTCTGACGTCGGGGGCAGAATCTCATCATGCCAGCATTTCATCGATGCATTTTGCAACACGTTTGCAAATTGTTGGGGCTGTATAGGACGGACTGAGAAGGAAACAGCCAGTGCCAGACTGGCGTCGTAATTTCACAGGGGCAACTATGGTAATTGCTTTAATGTGCCGAGGCCTGATACAACAACCGGACCCATAGCTAAATAGGTTTTCTGCAACAAAAAATAATTATTTTCACACTTGGGGAGCCCAACTTCTAGCAAAGTTTCTGAGGTTCACGCACAAGCGAAGTGTAAATAAAGTGAGAATCCGCAGTCGGCTTATTGTTATGTGCTTGTGTTCAATGATGTCACGCAGAGATAAGGATTTAAGCTTGTTGCAGGTCCGCTGTGCCATTAGTGCGTGCTTCCTTAGAAATAAGCTTCGCAAGATAACTATTTTATCGGAAGCCAGGGTTCATCCAAAAGTCGGGGCTGCATTACGGGAACGACTGACACTTCCTCGAAGAAAATGTCAATAATACAATCCCAATGGGAAAGGTCACCTGTGGTGGAATATTCGTGTCAAGAGACGGAAAATAAAATATAAAGCAACTCCATCATCATACACCTGCTGACCCCCAACCACAGAAGTAGATGGCCAGGTCCCCCTGCCTCTTTTTTCCCCACGCCCACGAACAGGGATGGTAATTTACCAAAATGCTTATGGCTCAAGTGGCTTCAGACTTGATTTCACGTCGTGTAGTCTCATAGCCCCCGTCGTTCAAGATGAAAATCATTCCACCTCGAGTCCCCCACACCAAGGAAATAAGAATGAGAAGTTCTATCCAGCACATGGACATTGTTAACAGTGAATGGTTGCTGCCTGACTCTATGCATGCGATATACATTGATGCTGCAATCAACAATCAATGCTGCATAGGGCGAATTCTCTCGAGTTTTGGACCTGAATGCCTTCCTGCTGCCATTATAACGTTTGGCTCCGGAGCCGACAACAATTAGTCAAACAGTTCCCACATACACTGCACAGAATACACCTCACCACGTAGACATATCTTAGCCTGCCACTATCTTACCTTGCCACTACCTGCCTACACTATAACCTGCCACCCCACCCCTATCCCTGACGCACACACTTTTAAACTCCATGTCGATGCTGAAATTATAAAACAGGAGGTATCAATTTTGGTTTCGTGGGTGATTTCATGGTACGCTGAGATTATCGAATCATAGGCTAGATGTGGCTTCTGAAGCCGCATTGGTTCAACAGTACTGTGGCGCTCGCTGCCGACGTGTGTAGAAATGTCGGAATTCTCTCCTGGTGTTAGATGGCATGTCGGATCTGACCGCTAATGTCGGATGGCGACACACCCTCCTGGTGTCCGGTGCCATATTCGGCATCTCCACTGATGTTTGGTGGCATGTCGAGCCTCCCTGCCAGTGTCCGGTGGCATGTCGGACCTTCTACTGGTGTCAGGTGGTATGTCGAATTCCTCTGCTGGTGTCCGGCGGTATGTCGGATCTCTCCGCTAACGTCGGGTGACATGTTGGATCCCTCTGATCGTGACGCTGCCCTGCAGGAGCCGCTGCTGGTGTTCGGTGACATATTGGACCTCTCCGCTCATGTAGGGTGACATGTCGGATCCCTCCGCTTATGTCGGATGAAACGTCGAACCTCTCTGCTGATGTCTGGTGACCTATCGGAGCGGCTGTTGGCCGGCGACACAAACCCGTTCGTCTGATGCCGCTTCAGCCTCCGTCGCAGGCGGACGGGTCGGCTGGCTTCAGCCTCCGTCGCAGGCGGACGGGTTGGCTGGCTTCAGCCTCCGTCGCAGGCGGACGGGTCGGCTGGCTTCAGCCTCCGTCGCAGACGGGCGGGTCGGCTGGCTTCAGCCTCCGTCGCAGACGGGCGGGTCGGCTGGCTTCAGCCTCCGTCGCAGACGGGCGTGTCGGTCGGCCGGCCAGCCACAGTGGGGATCGATGCTGGGATTATGGCAGGGCGGCAGGGGGACGAGTCCTATTTGCAGCGCCGTATCCGAGGCGAGCTGCTGGCAGATTGGGAATCCTTTTCAGTGCATGGAATCAGCATATCTGAGCACGCGCGATAATTACGTGCCGGCCAACACTGTGAGCCACTTGCGGCGCGCGGAGGCTGGCTCAGCAGGACGATGCCTGCCCCACGCCAAATGTGGAACACCCGGCAGAGAACGTCGATAAATCCCATTTGGAACACGTGTCAGGGAAGATTTATCATTATCTTGAACCCATTGGGACACATTGTGCCCAGCTAGCTTCCAGTGAAGGCCGTCCATTTTCCGAAAGGGCTGTCTTTAAATTCTGTCAGCTATCGAAGGCTGCCCAAAGCCAGTACGATGTGTGCTGTAAATGCACGTATTGTATCGAACCATGATCATTTAGAAACGCGGGCAAGGTCAGTTGGAACTTCAGCTATTCAGCAGCTTGAGCTGGAGCCTCGCAGAGCGGGCCGTTTTCATGCACTGCCAGGGTTCACGTGTCAGACGCGACCTCCATGCCCCGAGGGTTGGGCCGATATATATATATATATATATATATATATATATATATATATATATATATATATCTGTAGGCTCCGTAGTGTAGGGCGCCGTGGGTAGGCTCCGCAGTGTAGGCTACGTGTCCCTGCTTGCTTGCGAACCTAAGACTTCGGACTTCAGTTCTTGTATTGGCGGCACAATATTTGGTACTTGCTCCCTCGGTATTTGGCCCGGTCACGGCCGGATAGCGCGCCGCACCGACAACCTCGCGCCATCGCGTCCCGGGCCCGAACCCCGGCTCTTCCGCCAAGGCGACCCGGGGTCACCACCGCATGGCCCCGGGCGCGCCGCCGCAGAGGCACACCCAGTGCCGCAGCACGCGCGCACAACACGTGGCGCCCGCTGCACCGCCGGCCGCGCCTACCCCGCTGCTGCTCCCCTTGCGTGAGCCCGGTCATCATGCCGCATACCGCCGGGCACGGGCGGAGGCAGGCGCGCCACATCCCCATTACATATCTATGCATCTATCTATCTATATATGTATGTATCTATCTATATATCTATCTATCTATCTATATATATATATATATATATATATATATATATATATATCTATCAATATATCTATCTATCTATCTATCTATCTATCTATCTATCTATCTATCTATCTATATATCTATCTATCTATCTATCTATCTATCCATCGCCCTCTCTCTCTCTATCTATCTCTCTCTCTCTCTCTCTCTCTCTCTCTCTCTCTCTCTCTCTCTCTCTCTCTCTCTCTCTCTCTCTCTCTCTCTCTCTCTCTCTCTCTCTCTCTCTCTCTCTCTCTCTTCTTCTTCTTCTTCTTCTTCTCCGAGAGCACCGGTCGACAGCCGGCTGTGGTAGTCTGACCGTTGGCAGCTGGTCCCGGTCTGGGCGGTGTAACTGGTCGTGGTCTGAGTGGTGTAACTGATCGTGGTCTGAGTGGTGTAACTGGTCGTGGTCTGAGTGGTGCAACTGGTCGTGGTCTGAGTGGTGTTACTGGCAGTGGTCTGAGTGGTGCAGCTGGTTATGGTCTGAGCGGTGTAACTGGTAATGGTCTGAGTGGGGCAGCTGGTCGTGATCTGAGTGGGGCAGCTGGTCGTGGTCTGATTAGTGTTACTGGTAGTGGTCTGAATGGTGTAGCTGATAGTGGTCTGAGTGGGGCAGCTGGCCGTAGTCTGAGTGGGGAAGCTGGTCGTGGTCTGAATGGTGTAGCTGATAGTGGTCTGAGTGGGGCAGCTGGTCGTGGTCTGAGTGGTGCAGCTGGTTATGGTCTGAGCGGTGTAACTGGCAATGGTCTGAGTGGGGCAGCTGGTCGTGGTCTGAGTGGTGCAGCTGGTCATGGTCTGAGCGGTGTAACTGGCAATGGTCTGAGTGGGTGAGTGGGTCTGAGTGGGTCTGAGTGGGTGAGTGGGTCTGAGTGGGTCTGAGTGGGTCTGAATGGTCTGAGTGGGCAATGGTCTGAGTGAGACAACTCACTTCCCTGTAGCCAGTGCTGGCTGCCGACGCTGAGTGCACTCCTGCTGAGCCGGCGCTGGCCGTCCAATGGTTCCCGGAGCGACTTCCGCGTCGGGAAACCCGAGTTCGGGATGGTGCCCCGCCCCGCCCCGTCCCCCGGGTGAAGCGGGGCGGGGCCGGAAGCAGCACTGATGGTAGAGGGCGGGGAATGGTGGCACACCGAGCACAGGTCGGTGAACCGTAGTAGGGAGAACACAGAGCACTGTCGGTTGAGGGCGGGACGGAACGAACCACAGAACACAGATAGTAGAGGGCGAGGAGGGACCAACAACAGAACACAGACAACAGAGGACGGGACGGAACCAACCACAGAAAACAGAGAGTAGAGGGCAGTGATGGACCGACGACAGAACACATGATAAAGGACGGGGCGGCACTAACCCAGAACACAGAGAGTAGGGGGTGGCAGGGGCCAGCCACAGAGCACATAGAGTGGAGGATGGAGCCGGCCCCAACATCGAACCCTGCAGACAGAGGATAGGCCATGCAACGAGACGCGTTTGATTGTGATGCAAACCGCAGAATAAAAAAGCGCAAAGGCAGACGGGAGATCCACGGTGCACGCTGACACAGAGAAAGGCAGGCGGGAGACCCACGGTGCACGCTGACATAGACAAAAGCAGGCGAGAGACCCACGGTGCACGCTGACATAGACAAAGGCAGGCGGGAGACCCACGGTGCACGCTGACACAGAGAAAGGCAGTCGGAAGACCCACAGTGCACGCTGACATAGACAAAGGCAGGCGGGAGACCCACGGTGCACGCTGACATAGACAAAGGCAGGCGGGAGACCCCTAGTGCACGCTGGCACCGGCAAAGGCAGGCGGGAGACCCACGGTGCATGCTGGCACAGACACAGTGGGTGGATAACACTCAGCCACCGAGGGTAAGGTTAAGTAAATAGCGGCCCGCATACCAATGGCATGGGCAGAGCCGAATAGAAGCCAACAATGCAGTGGCAGATGACTGCTGGGCACATGGAGCTCAGCACACGATCTGCGGAGGGGGGGGGGGGTGGAGAGCCATTTGGAGATGGGAGGGACCACACTTTGCCCTCGTTTATCTATGTGTAATTTGCATTCACTCTTCTTTATCCCTTTATGCATTACGCCAGGGTTTGTTATCAGTAAATAGTAAACCTATGCGTCTCATAGCACAGGTAGCTGACGATGCGTGAGTCCAGGAAAAGCGAGGCCCGCAGTTCACAATGAAGCACTTGTGTTGATGAGCGTTACGTCTGTTGTGCTGCATGGTCGCAAGTGAGGACCGGTAGTCATGGGTCGGCATTCATAAATGCCTCTATAAACTCACTTCTGTACAGGCGAGTAATTGAACCGCTGTCAGAATTGCATCCTAACCTTGCCTCCTTCTCCCTCGCGCGGCGGCAGAACCACGCGGCCGGCCAACTGGCGGTCCGCCGATCACCGCCGGCCATCGATCGGCGGCGCGGTCAGTGTTCCGCCCGCGGCGGTCCGCCAGGGTCAGGGCTGTCGATCGATGCAAGTGACAAAAGTTGTGCAAGTTATCCATCTGGAGCTAACGACGCCGCAGACCTGAAGTGGCATTCCTTCTGAAGGCATTGATGGAAATAGCGCCATGAGTTTTGTCCACCGGACTTCGTGTGCCCATTAATGAACAGTTACATGCCGAGTTTGACAGGCCCTTGGAAGGAAACGAAATACACGTCCTAACAAAACACACAACACTACAGATATATATGCGTGTAGGTGGTCAGCACAAGGCTATGCACGATTGTTCAACGTTGTCCAGCAGGATAAGCGTAGGAAGGGGGACACCGAGAGTGAGGAAGAGAGATAATGAGAGAGAAGAATGAGGAAGAGAGAGTGAAAGGGAATAAGAGAGAGATAATGAGAGATTGAATACAAGAGAGAGATAGAGAGAGAGAGGGTAAGAGAGGGAGGGAGATGGAGAGAGGGAGAGAGAGAGAGAGAGAGAGAGAGAGAGAGAGAGAGAGAGAGAGAGAGAGAGAGAGAGAGAGAGAGAGAGAGAGAGAGAGAGAGAGAGAGAGAGAGAGAGAGAGAGAGAGAGAGAGAGAGAGGGAGAGAAGGAGGGAGAGAGAGGAAGAGAGAAATGGTATGGTTAGAGGCGTGCCGGGCCACGATGGCCATGTGCGCCGCATGTAAAGCGAGTGTGTTTTGAAAGCAAGTCCCAGGAGTGCACCCTCACGTTAAGAGGGATATTAGGTTGCAGTGCAGGTGCACGCTAAGGTGCTGATGGCAGGGGGAGTGGAGGCCATTTACCAATGAGTAGAAGGTTCTGAAAATGCAAAACTTACTTTACTCCCCTGCAAGATAAATTGTACTTGGGGAGGGGTGGGAAAACGACGTTGATTTTGCAAGGGTGCGGCACTTGACCTATTCCTCTCGAAAATTAGCGAGGGATCTTCATCGTGTGAGCAAGACGCTACCCGATTTTGCCCACGATTCATTTTTGCAATTGTTCGAAGGTTACCTGACAGCAACGAATCCACTGTCTTGGGCCATCGCGGCCGGGCAGAGACCATGGGCGAAAGCCTGATCCACGGGCGAAGCGAATCAGTGTCGTCGGCGGCGGGTGTCAGCTGTGGGCTGACGCCAGTCCGGTGACACGTCGGCGGCGGGTGTCAGCTGCAGGCTGACGCCAGTCATGTGACACGTCGGCGGGTGTCAGCCGCGGGCTGACGCCAGTCCGGTGACATGTCTGCGGCTGGTGTCAGCTGCAGGCTGACGTCAGTCCTGACGTCAGTCTGGTGACACGTCGGCGGCGGGTGTCAGCCAGAATCGCCCGGAACACCGTGCCGCTAGCACGCCCTAACACGTCCTAACCGTTCCGATGCGGCAACAACGGGCCGAAGGCACACTGGGCACGCTTCTAGGGTAGGTGAAATGTCGACTTGTGGGCTACTCGCATATTGGTGCTTCCGCGCGTGCATCGTGTATATAACTTTAGATTGTGCCAGCAGCTGATTGCATTGCTTGGCCGATGCATTTGCTGACTATTTGACGCCGTTGTCATCATTTCCGCCGTTCTCGTGATTACACGGTGCGGACCCCTGTCGATGGTGATGGTGCTCTGGCGGAATTACGACTGCTGCATCAGCTGTGACACGACCGGAATTGCGATTGTTCCAGCTGTGACTCGGCCAGCATTACGACTGTATCAGCTGTAAGACAGTCTATTACATATTTTACACAACATATTTCAGGGTCGCTGCACATGCTGGAAACGTCATAAGTGTTGCTCAACGAGGCAACGCATGTGAACATTTATCTTTAGAATCAGGATGGATTCAGCCCGTCGACTAGTAGGACTACGGAGGTGGTTTCCACTACTTTTGCTGCTTCCGATCATTCCAGCCGTCCACACTGCTTCCACCTGTACACGATTCGCAACTGCCATCGCCATGGCCAATGCAGCAGCCGTTCCACCTATAGCCGAACACATGGCGGAAGTTGCCCACTCCGACGGGCTGAGCCGGGTCGGCCGGTCCTGTGCTCCGTGTGGAGGTCGATAACATGGCCGCTTAGTGCACGGTGGGACACGGTGTTCTGGAACATGGTGTCCGGGGACACGGTATTCGGGGACATGGTGTTCGGGGACATGATATTCGGGGTTGTGGTGTTCGGGGACATGGTGTTCGTGGTGATCGTGGACACGGTGTTCGGGGATATGGTGTTTGGTGGCATGGTGCACGGGGACACGGTTTTCGGGATATGGTGTCCGGGATGTTCGTGGTCAGGGTGTTCGGGATGTTTGTGGACATGGTGTTCGGGGACACGGTGTTCGGGGACACGGTGTTCGTGGGCACGGTGTTCGGGGACACGGTGTTCGGGGACACGGTGTTCGGGGACATGGTGTTCGAGGGCATGGTGTTCGGGGACATGGTGTTCTGGGACATGGTGTTCGGGGACATGATATTCGGGGTTGTGGTGTTCGGGGACATGGTGTTCGTGGTGATCGTGGACACGGTGTTCGGGGATATGGTGTTTGGTGGCATGGTGCACGGGGACACGGTTTTCGGGGATATGGTGTCCGGGATGTTCGTGGTCAGGGTGTTCGGGATGTTTGTGGACACGGTGTTCGGGGACACGGTGTTCGGGACACGGTGTTCGTGGGCACGGTGTTCGGGGACACGGTGCTCGAGGACATGGTGTTCGGGGACATGGTGTTCGGGGTGTTCGGGGACACGATGGAGACTATAACTGGCCGGGGCTGTTTGTTGACTCGGTGGCCGCACCGTCCCGGCGACCTTGAGCGTTACGCGGCAGCGCGCGCTGTGCTGATAACAGTTTTACACACCACCCGCGTGCAAACACACAACCGATGTGTCTTTTGACCGTAACCCAAATGGCGTATGCATGCGCCGGCCGTGCTACACGTCCAGTGACGGTCATTGTATTCATAGCGCATGTGTTGACACATGTGCAATGTGCATTACGCATCCCCGGCAAGTCAAACCATCTGCAAACCACGCATTGTGTGCGATTACCCATGTGTAGTGTGCTTCCGGACCTACGGACGATGCACATTTTCACCACCTCCTAAATGGCGTGTGCAGGCGCCGGCCATGCTGCACATTCCTTGCCGGTCATTTGACCGATGGGCTATGAATGGATCTTGTGTTCGGACTTGCCCCGGCAGATGGGTCACGCCTTCTCTTGTTGCGAAACCTTGTCAGCCAGTTGAACCTTCACTCCCATCTGCTAAGCAATATATATTTAAGGGAAAAGGCAAACAAGTTTTGCTTTTGCCGAGTTAGATCACGTTATGCCGACCATGCTCAATAACGCATCTTGCTAAGGGGACATGGACTTTCGAATGATCATCGGCGAAGGGGCCCCCTTCCAGAGGTAGTTACCCCCTCAGCCTTCTAGAGGAAAAGGGCCCTGTACCTCTTGATGGAGCCTCACCGCCGCATGAGGCCCGACCCCAGAAACGACTCGGACCATCGACTTCTGGAAGGGAAGTCGATTTCCCGAGATTCCCCGAGATTATCCGATTATAACTTTATATTTTCGAAGATTCCCCGAACACGGAGGAGTCTCTGTCCGGCCATGAGGGCTCCCGACTCTTGGAAAGGATCATCACCGCCGAAGGAGGTGTCCGGCCAGCAGGAAGGCCCAAGACCGCGGCAGGCGCGAAGTAGACCTCTGACCGTCTGAGGGAGCACCCTCTCCGGTACCGGAAAAGACCATAGAGTTGATACAGGCGCTCAGTGGAGACGGGGAACGTGTTTCCTGTGCCCCCTTGGCTGCACCTCTGACTATGTTACGCGGAAAGAATTATATATCGATAATTGGATAGCGCGACGATAGCGCGACGATAGCGCGACATTGATCGTTGCGGACTGAATAAGGTATGCGTTTGCCTGACTTGGACCACCTCCGTCAGTTGCATGTCTAGTAAACGTTCGCGTAGATCAGATCAGCATGCAAATGTCACGGCTGTATTACGAGCAACAGATAAGCCTAGGACTACAATTAAATAAGACGATGAGACTAAGTTTGTCTTATTTGGATCACCTCCGTCAGTTGGATGTTCAGCAAACGGTAGCGTCGATCAGATGAGCACGCGAATGTCACGGCTCAATTTAGAGCATCAAATAACCCTAGGAGTAGGACTACATTTCAACAAAAAGATGAGAACAAGATATTATCCCTGGTCGATTTGTCGTTGGTTATCGAGCCATAAAATACCTCCCAACCAATGCTGTAGGCTGTCATCCACATCCGTAAACTCTGGGACCATGTGTGATGCTACGTCATAGTCAGACATGTTCTCAGATCCCGATAATTGTCCGGGGATCGGATTATAGATGCTGGATCCGGCATCTATTAGTGTCTGAGTTCCAGCTTTGCGTGTCGCCGATATCTGCTGGGATTTGAGATCCAGTTTGCAGATTTGTCGTGGAATCCATTGGGATCCGGAATTTAGTTTGCTAATTTGTGGTGGGATCTGAGATGCAGGCCAGATGTCATCACCTACCATTGTCAGATGTCATCACCTATCATTATCAGATGGCATCACCTACCATTGTCAGATGGCATTACCTACCATTGTCAGATGTCATCACCTACCATTATCAGATGGCGTCACCTATCATTATCTGAGCTATTTTATCATGAATGCCATTCTGCAGAAATAGGCCGTGCTAATGTTTGCACCCATTCAACACTGCAATTTTAATGCTTATCACACACACACACACACACACACACACACAAACATGTATATATATATATATATATATATATATATATATATATATATATATATATATATATATATATATATATATATATATAGTGTGTGTGTGTGTGTGTGTGTGTATGTTGTCTATGCAATGTCGGTCGACGTAGCTGTAAGTAGCTATGCAGCTTGGCGCCGGCAATAGCCATGTCCAGCCACTCCACCATCATCAAAGAGCTGGGGTAGGGTATATCAGGCTTTTGGGGCCGAGTTTTGCATGCAAAGTCAATTGGCGGAGTTTGAAGTGCCAATCATGGCGGAGGGAAGGAGGAGGGGATGAGAGGAGGAAGCGTTTGGCAGAGTCTAGGCCACGTTCGTGCTGGTGCTCTGTGGCAACACAAGTTATTCCTCCAATCAAGTTATTCCACACGATCTGTACCAACTGGTAACATGTCAGTACAATGTACTTAGCATGATATGGCATCCCATTCTTCTGTGTGATCTTGTGCAATGCAGAAGGGCCAGCTTACGGACTCCTAAACAAAGTGGTTGACCAATATGTACGCTTCTTTCTCAATTGGAAATGAAGAGCTTTGACTCGGTTCCTCTTTACTATTGATCGTCAAGTGGCTATCCTGCTTCTTAAATTTATTAATCTTCTCAAAATGTTTCCTGATTGATTCACCATTTCCTCCCCAGGGGGCCATGGCGCCATATCTGATCAGCGTAGTGGGTGAGAGCATCTCTTAGAAGCATGTGCGCAAGTGTTGACATGATCTGCATGATGTGCACCAGAAGCAGTGCCGGACGCAAATAGCTAGGTTCTGATAGGGCGGTCCGACGGATGCCAGCATGAATCAGGATCGGTGGCAGCAGTCGGAGCACGTGCCATGTCTCAGTGGCAGTCGCCCGCACTGCCTTCCACTGCCGAGTGCCCCTGGGAGGTGGATGCTGCCAAGTGTCTCTGGGAGGTGGATGCTGCCGAGTGTCTCTGGGGTGCGGATGCTGCCGAGTGCCTCTGGGAGGTGGATGCTGCGAAGTGAATCTGGGTTGGGGATGCTGCCGAGTGCTTCTGGGGTGCGGATGCTGCCGAGTGTGTCTGGGGTGGGGATGCTGCCGAGTGCCTCTGGGATGGGGATGCTGCTAAGTGCCTCTGGGATGGGGATGTTGCTAAGTGCCTCTGGGATTGGGGCGCTGTCGAGTGCCTCTGGGATTGAGATGCTGCCGAATGCCTCTGGGGTGCGGATGTCTACCTTTTCTTAGATTGGCGTGCAGTGTTGGCTTTAACTTTTATGTTTGTCTGCTGATTGACACATTCGATCTGTTTGGCTATTTGTGTCAGCAGAAGAGTATGGGGAAGTTTAAGCTGCCTGGTTTGTAGTCCTCACATCCAGGACTTTCTGTCAACCAACTTCCCTACCATCGAGTTGATGGTGCTTGGAGATCAGCAGGCAGCCTATTCCGTTGATCAACCACCCTTGGACTGACAGCCAGTTGTTGCTTAACTGTCCTACACTTTGACTTGTCTAAGCCTGAATTGATGACCCCTATGTGATATTCTGAATAGAAGAACATCATACGTATTGACTTTATCTAACCCTTTAGCGATTTAATGCATTTCAATCACATCACCCCTTAATCTCCTATACATGAGTGAGTAAATATCTAATGTCATAAGCCTTTCTCCATATTCTAAGTTACCTAGTCCACTGATGAGTCTCGTGGCTTTACCCTGCATTCTTTCTAGTATATCTATATCTCTTTCCAAGTAAGAGCTCCACACCTGTGCAAAACATCCCAAGTGGGGTCGCACATAGGCCAAGTACATTTTATCATGACCTCCTTGCCCTTATACCTCGTATTCCTACTAATAGTTTCCAGCATTCCGATTGCCCCTGTTCCTAGCGGAGGTACATCGATATGTTTTTAGGTCATTTGAAACTAACACACCTAAAAAGCAGCTTTCCTCTTCAATAACATCCAGTTCCCTACCTCCCATTGTAGATCTGAACGTCTCACCTCCAGACCCCAGATGCATAACCCTACATTTTTTCATAGCCAAAAGACATCTGCCATTGATCAGCCCACATTTTAGGTCCTCCAAGTCTAGTTGAATATTACTGGATTGATCACTACTGTTAGCCACTCCTACCAACTTGATGTCATTAGTATATTTTAGCAGCATACTCCTCAGCCCTACCTCAATGTTATTCACAAAGATGACAAAAATAAGTGGACCTAAAACAGAATCCTGTGGCACTCTACACAGAACAAATCTTCCATTCAGAATTACATCCATTTAGCACTACCCTTTGTCTCCGTGCCCTTAGCCATGCCTTAATCCAATCTATAACTTTTCAATCAATCCAATGCTGCTCTAGTTGATGAATTAGACGCCTGTGTGGAACTTTATCAAAAGCTTTGCTATGTACAGTACTAGCCAGGAGCATATCGTGAATCACCCTAACACAATTATTTATGCGTGTGTGAGGAGAGTGGGTTGCACAGAGCTGACTTCGAGACTAATTCTTTCCAGTCTCATAGGGTTAATGATCAAAATCTCAGAAAAGTATGTGCATGTGTATGGGCCCGATAGCTTACTTGGCTGGCGGTGCCAGTGCCCTGTTTTCGCACAATCTGGCGCAGTTTCCGTCCGCTCGGCCGGCGCTCTGATGGGCGTTTGGTAGTCTCCCAAAGCGGGCATCGTTCTTTCTCACTTCATTTATATCCGGACCACTTACCATATTGGTTGTCGATGGACGGCGTACGCGGTCTTGGCGACCCACCGCCGGGGACGAGGCCACGCCCGCCTGAACGGCGATCGGTCAGCGCACGAGACACCGGCCGTGGACATCGACGAGACGCCGAGATCGCACCGCACACCGAGTCCCAAGACTGAGCTACCCTCATCGCTGTGTGTGTGTGTGATGCCGCTGATGTGACCTGATGTGACCTGATGTGACCTGAGGTGCTGGAGCTGCCCACACTGCCCCGAGCCAACGGCGGCGATCCACCGGCTGACGAGATGAGGGGCCGTGTTGTGAGGAGGAGATTATGCAGAGCAGGCCATGGGTCCTATATTCTCGTCCAGCGTCAACGCGCCCTAAAGCCTGAATAATGCAGCATTCAATCAGAGTGCTGCAGACTGTGATGGTCGTCATCTGCAGCATACTGTCATGAGCAGCAGTTCTACTTATTTTATAGGAATGTTTTCATTTGTTTCACTATTCCGATCGGACGAACGGCGGTAAGTCTGCCGTTAACCAGACGTTGTATCATCAAATGGTGAGATCGGACTAACGGCAATAAGTCTGCCGTTAACCAGACGTTGTATCATCAAATGGTGAGATCGGACTAACGGCGGTAAGTCTGCCGTTAACCAGACCTTGTATCATCAAATGGTGAGATCGGATTAACGGCGGTAAGTCTGCCGTTAACCAGACGTTGTATCATCAAATGGTGAGATCATACCGTGGGTACGTAGCTTTCGCGCTTGCGTAGCGTGCACTGTGATCCAATAGACCCAACCGAAGTTACTTTTTATTTTTGGTTTGGTCAACAAATATATAGATGTGTACATGTATTCATGTATATATGTGCATATATGGATCTGTAAATAACATATATTATAATGGATGCATGGTTGCTGGACCCCGGCTTTCGCGAGTTTATGAAGTTGCAATAATCACAATGGCCTCGTATTACGCTTTAATAGCCTTCATATCACTTTCTACTAATATTTCAGTTTCACCTGCCAAAAGGTTCGATGGTGTGCCAAGAGAAAGCCCAGCTTCTGTCACAATGCTACACTAAATAGTCCGCACAGTGTCTTCTGTACGCATACACCAATGGCCTGACCGGGACGTAGGTGTCGCCGCGTATTGGGGATGGTTTATTTTCCGGTATCCGTGCATTTAACGACAGCTTCTGGGTCCGTCCCGAGAGTTCCAGAACACTGCCAACAAAGGATGAACAACTGCAAATCATGCTGCAATGTGCAGAAATGCGTCCAGGCACGATAATCTCGGCTCCCCGAAACGGTTCTCAGCATTTCAGAGCTGGCCAGCGCCTTTTTGACCGGCACTATATTTTACGGGCGAACGGTGAGGGAAGTCTAGCGAGACTTCAGTGGACCCCCCCCTCCCAGCAGTTTTCATCAGCACTAGTGTGGCCGGGAATGGTACAGCTACGCTCGCAAACAGTCAGCTGCTGGTTTCGGTCGCCGTCGAGCGGTGCCGCATCACCATCACCCGACTGCCGCACGTGTCTGGGACGACGGTGGCGCGTCCAGGTGAGCCTCCCTCGGGACGTCTACCGATCAGAGAGGGACAGAGAGGCGACATTGACGCTACGCATCGGGGAGAGAGGGAAGGAGAGAGAGAGAGAGAGAGAGGGAGAGGGAGAGGGGGGGGGGATAGAGAGGATGTGGTGGGATGGGAGTCGGTGGGAGATACAGCAACAAAGTGATGTGGCTGTTGTTCTACATGCCAAGAATACCTTCATACCGTCGTGTTAGTAGGATAGGAATAGCAGTTGAGAGAGTTGTGATATGCCAAGTCTACTCCCCGTGGCAGGTTGATCGCGGAGAACCAGCATTGTATATGCGAGCTGTGTTTGTGGCCATTTGTGTCACTCAATAGTCCAAGGATTCTTTTCCCTTTACCTCTTCTTTTATTGGCCAAATACGAGCTGTGTTTGTGGCCAGTTGTGTTGCTCATCAGACCAAAGCTTCTTTTTCCTTAGCCTCTTCCCTCATTGGCCAAATCACCATATTCTGCAATGTTTGTAATTGAGTTGCGTGTGTTTAGGAGACATTGATTGTCGGTCTGGAAGAAAAGAGCCGGTGCCAAAAGGGATGAATATTCCGATTACCAGTATGGTATGACGAAACCATGGACACAGCTTCCCTTCGCAAAACGCGTTGGAGGGACGGCGCCATGCCTCTCCAGGGCTCCGTATTCCCACATGAGAGATACGTGTGTAGTCTACTTCATAAACGATCTTTGCATTTCACTTCTGCTACAAAGTGAAAGTGAACTGCACGATATACCAAGCCTCCGCGCCGGTTTATTTTTTATTCTCGCAGAATTCCTGGTGCTGTTCCAGACTTCGCATAGGTCTCTCCAGCCTTCGCGTGGACCATAACTGTTGCAAAGGTTGCAAAGTCGCTCTGGTTCCGTGTTCTGCTTTGCCAGCTGGTCTAGTTGACGACCGTGATCAGCTACACAGCTGGAGATTGTTTGGTTCAAGTTATCTGTCCTGTGAACATAAAACTGATGGCTAAGACAACGATAATTTAATTGACATGCTCGTTGCTTCTGTCCCCTCCCCGATTTGCACCGACGTGGTGTGTTAGCATATCAGAATACGGTATAAGCATGAGGACCTCGTGCAGCAGATGTCACCCTGAGCATGTGGTATTCGTCCATAATACGGTATAAGCATGAGGACCTCGTGCAGCAGATGTCACCCTGAGCATGTGGTATTCGTCCATAATACGGTATAAGCATGAGGACCTCGTGCAGCAGATGTCACCCTGAGCATGTGGTATTCGTCCATAATACGGTATAAGCATGAGGACCTCGTGCAGCAGATGTCACCCTGAGCATGTGGTATTCGTCCATAATACGGTATAAGCATGAGGACCTCGTGCAGCAGATGTCACCCTGAGCATGTGGTATTCGTCCATAATTCTTCACTGGGGAGAAACAGAACACCGTGACTCACCTCTCCTCTGAGAGCACCTGAAAACATAACGAATGCACCATTGGCCGACCACTGACACGCGTGTGTTCCTGAGCAGCATAATACTGCGCGTACATCAGCTTACCGGCACGTGTCTGGAACAATAGCAACGAAAAATATGTGCCAAGTCGAATCCTTAAAAGTGAAACCCTGAACAACTGGAGCTGCAAGGAGCACCTCGCACAACTCTCTGCTATGTCTTGATAGAAAAAGCATATATATATATATATGTGTGTGTGTGTGTGTGTGTGTGTATATATATATGATATGCATTCATCAATACTAAGAGCATAAGGAGGTCATCAGGGCACTGGACGAGGGAGGACAAGTGCTAAGAGCGCAGTCCAGTCGAATCTCCGCACATCATTCAAGGTCGCATTACATTGAGTGCGTATTTAGTCACGTAGTTTCAGGCATGTGCGCAGAGCTGAAATGACCCTGATGCCATGCATTCACCAAGAAGCGTCCCAAAAGACAGATATGAAAAGTGTCATCCTTCCCTGGGATCGACTGGAGATGCCGGAACACAAATCAACCATGTGACCTCTTTACCGCCGGGGGACGGATGGCAAGTGTCCGCTTTGGTGCGAGATGTATGGTAAGCTGACCACGAGCCGAAATGCTGCCACACAGCCGTTTCTTTGAACGGAAATTGATAGCACTTGAGAAGAAATATTGTGATGGAGTTGGTTCAAACCGAAATAAGCAAATCTGTCTCTGAGTGATAAAATTAGAACTTGAAATGGTGTGTTGCAACGTGAAACTCTGTTGAAAGTTTCGCGAGGAGGTAATGCCGCCCGCGAATCTCTCTGAACGAAGATTAAGAACACTTTATGAATAACATTGTGATAAAACTGGCCAAAATCAAAATTAATTGAGGAGATCTGAAACTGAAAGAAAAGCAGGTTACGACGCGAAGAGCTGTATATATATATATATATATATATATATATATATATATATATATATATATATATATATATATATATATATTTATATATATACATATGTAGTTCGGTTTTAAAAGCGTGCCGGTTGGGTCGGGCTAGGCTGGACTGGGTCTCTCAGATGGGCTGCATGCTATGGACTGTATGTACTGTGTGCACTTTAGTAGAATGGCCCGGGCTTTGCTCTCGCTCGTAGCACATCGCTTCTGTGTGAACGCACCGATACAACACAACTGAGTGACACAACGAGCGACACAAGCGACAAGCGACAAGCGACGACGAACGACACAGCACAGCGTCGCAACAACACAAAGCAGAAACAAACAAACAACAAACATGACCAAATGCATACCAATCACAAGCATCCAGTACGTCAACCTGGAGAATCATCCGACAACTTCCAGCATATACGAGGAGGATGCATAATCTATGATAGGTTTTCCTTAGCATATTTGGGGAGTCTAACCCGAGGATAATCACAGAGTGGCAGCGCTATGGACATAGATTACCGCAGACTGACAGTGCTGGGAAGATATATAACCGCAGACTGGTAGCGATAGGGACATAGATAATCGGAAACTGACGGCATGACGGAATCACATCACAATCACACCATTAAATTCGAAGAGCGGACCGATACTACATGAGTTGGTATAAATGTATCATGCTTCCATGCGGGGGAACAGCTTCAGGCTTCAGTCTACTTTTAGTTCTGCGGTCTAATTTCTAAAGTACGGATGCACAAAATGTTTATGTAGACTTTGGACTATCGGCTGCTCAGCCAAGGGGTTAATCTTGACAGTGATGCATTCTTTTTGCGCATGTGTTCATGTCAATTGCTAAGAGAAAGGTGGTGCCTTTCGAAGAGTCTTGAACAAAAATTACACATGAAACAAGTCCGGAAGGCGGCGGACTGTACAAATTATTTCGGTTCAAAGGGATGAAATTGAGGAAAAAACGAGGACATGGCTCGGCGAGCGTCGGTTTCCGATTGCACAATGATTCAGACCTATTTTAGAGTTTATATTTTGTTGTGCCAAAGACTGGAAGTTGCCGATGTTTTCATCTTCTTTCGTAAGACAGATGTCGATTGCTCAGTAATGAAGGAACTGAATCGCATGGCATTGTTCACAAAAATAAGAAGCGGATAATTTACATGCTGTCTGCATAAAAACCGCGACGATCCTGAGGATAACTGTCCAATGAGCTTGGCTCCGTAACGGCGCATGAAAATGTTTGGTATGATTGATTCTAAGGGGATATCTATGCCCACACTTTGGTTTTGTTATTGTTCGTCGCACAGGCAGTTGAAGCAGATGTTGAGAATATGGCGAGGAGATACAATTTGCCTTGGTGATGCAAGTCGCATTGAATAATTAATTCATGCAATTATTTACGCTGTTTTACCAAGGAATCTAGGTGAATACGCTTTCTGCAACAACTCTTGTCCCCACGGAGTTGCTGTTCGCGGTTTGGTTATAATTATCTTGCAAGACATTAAATGAATTGGGAACAGTATACTCATTCTTGGCAAGATGAAAAGGAACTGGCACCAAATGTTTAGCAAGCTTGAAAACGAAAGTACCACAGAGAGAACAAAATGGGTCGAAGAATAACTAGACAATTGTATATTTTAGGTACACCACAGAGAATGCCTGAAGTACTATTCGACACGAGAAGCACCTTATGCGCGGCTCGGTTTGGGCTCGATCAGCATTTGGTCAATGGCAGACTCTTTTGGAGGTTACTACTGTTCATACTGAATACTTCATGTGTAACGGTCACTGGTCAGCTGACATTTCTAGTCCGGGGTAATTGTGGTTGGGTGTGGCGGATCACACCCCAGCATGGCAGGACTGGGGAGACCAACACAGGCCAGCGCTCCAATTAACTGATATATCGAGCCGGCATGCAGTTCTGTTGTCGCTGATCAATGATGTGCCTCGTCATCCACTAGTATTCCAATAACATGGAACCTACTGAAGCCCATGTGACATTTCAGTTCTGGATAAATCACACAATCTCCGATGCCCAGGCGATATCCCAGCTATATCCGCGGCACATCACCGGCTGGGCTCCGAGCTATCCACCATCAGCCTATGCCCCAGCTATATCCGCGGCATATCACCGGCTGAGCTCCGAGCTATCAACCGTCAGCCTATGTCCCAGCTATATACACGGCACATCACCGGCTGAGCTTCGACCTATCCTCCGTCAGCCAGCCAAGGGCCGACGCCTCCAGGCGAGATGAAACGAAGGCACACAATAGGGCGTTCCTCAAAAACCTCCGATCGCGAGGTATGTCAAAGCTTTCGGGGAGTGCATTGGCGAACTGAGAACTGTGGCTAACAGCGCGTGAATACCTGACCGATCAATGGCCCGCGCGGTCGAGCGGCAGCGCTGGCAGCATTGGTAAACCTCCACAGCTCGGCACACCGCATCAGCTAGCAGGCCAACAAACAGCGATTATTCCGCACCCAACTATTGAGCCCATGTACGAAATTTGTCTGGCTAGGCTTCATCGGTACTGGGTCCGTTCGTTGCGAACGAGTCCTGTCCCGTGTCCGGCGAAAACTCGTCCAGCCGATCCAACCCGACCCGGCCGACCGTCACCTATTTGACACCCTAGTAACGCTTTTGCTAAAGAGCTTCAGGTCCTAATTATTTCAATCTGGATTAAACCTAGTCTTTTAATTTTAATCGTTAGAAACGCTCACTGCATTGTTTCTTTGATGAGTGTGTATTTTTGTCGAACGAAAGGGTTTTACGGCATAATTTAATTGGTGCCATTCCAGCCGGCTCCGGTTCAGAGCCGGGGAACCAACTGCAGGCCACGTGGCTATGTCGTCATGACACGTGACCTAAGCGCCCCGAAGCCTGGCGGCGTCCGGCTTCGGGGTACGGTGGTGTGCGGAGTCCGGTGGAGTGTTCGTCTGAATGGTGTGTGCGGCATACACTAAGTGGGAAGGACGTGGGCGAATGAGGACAGTGACAAAACCTGGCACTTATACTAATCCGACCATTTAAAGAGTGTATTTTGCAGTGTGTTTAAGTTTGCAGTGTGCTTAAGTTTGAGATAAGCACACGAGAACTTGGCAGCTCAGCCAGTCTTTGGCAAGACTTCAGCCAATTTCAACTGAATCAAATGGTTTTAAATGCGCATGCGCCGGCGTTGGAGACACTGCCGCAATAAAGCTGCTCCGCCGAAGATGCAGCACTAATCCGAAATTTGAATAGACTGTGCCGATTGTCAAAATATGTTTTAGTTACTTCTGCAATTGCTGTCCTCGAGAAAATGTTTGTTAGTAAGGCGCACGTGCTCCTGGCCTGCCAAGAGAGCGAAGTTGTGATAGGTCAACAGGATGTGATCGGTCAACAAGTTGTGATCGGTCAACAGGTTGTGATCGGTCAACAAATTGTGATCGGTCAGCAGGTTGTGATCGGTCAGCAGGTTGTGATCGGTCAACAGGTTGTGATCGGTCAACAAGTTGTGATCGGTCAACAGGTTGTGATAGGTCAACAAGTTGTGATCGGTCAACAAGTTGTGATCGGTCAACAAGTTTTGATCGGGCAACAAGTTTTGATCGGTCAACAAGTTGTGATCGGTCAAGAAGTTGTGATCGGTCAACAAGTTGTGATCGGTCAACAGGTTGTTATCGGTCAACAAGTTGTGATCGGTCAACAAGTTGTGATCGGTCAACAAGTTGTGATCGGTCAACAAGTTGTGATCGGTCAACACGTTGTGATCGGTCAACAAGTTGTGATCGGTCAACACGTTGTGATCGGTCAACAAGTTGTGATAGGTCAACAAGTTGTGATAGGTCAACAAGTTGTGATCGGTCAACAAGTTGTGATCGGTCAACACGTTGTGATCGGTCAACAAGTTGTGATCGGTCAACAAGTTGTGATCGGTCAACAAGTTGTGATCGGTCAACAAGTTGTGCTAGTCAACAAGTTGTGATCGGTCAACAAGTTGTGATCGGTCAACACGTTGTGATCGGTCAACAAGTTGTGATCGGTCAACAAGTTGTGATCGGTCGACAAGTTGTGATCGGTCAACAAGTTGTGATCGGTCAACAAGTTGTGATCGGTCAACAAATTGCATGTCGCGGCATGGTGCCCGAGCCTGTGCCTGCAGCAGCAAAACCCTATAGCCTCTTTCTTGCTCACGCTCACCCAGTGCTCAGAATGGAGCCTATACTGATATTTTAGGTATATAAGCATTATAATTATAGCTATTTAGCTCAGGCCCTGTATTCGAACGGTATGAGGTCTCTAAATATTAAACAAGATCGTTATAATTGTTGAAGGCTACAACATTTTCTCTTCCGAGTTCATGAAGCGGGAACACCGCATTTTGTTCGCCATATCACGCCATTTGTTGGTGTTTTCACCTTTTATGGAATACGGAGTCGAGGACGTCTCAATGGAAGGCTGGCAAGCTTCTCATAGCGTCCCTACAGACAGACAAACATTCAGGTCGCGTCCCTACAGGCAGACAAACATTCGGGCAGCGTTCCTACAGACAGACAAACATTCAGGCAGCGTCCCTACAGACAAACATTCAGGCAGCGTCCCTACAGACAAACATTCAGGTAGCATCCCTACAGACAAACATTCAGGCAGCGTCCCTACAGACAGATAAACATTCAGGCAGTACCCCTAAAAACAGAAGAAAAAAACATTCAAGCAGCGTCCGTATGGACAGACAAACATTCAGGCGGCATCCCTACAAACAAACACTCAGGCAGCGTCCCTACAGACATATATACATTCAGGCAGCGTCCCTATGGACAGACGAACATTCAGGCAGCATCCCTGTGGACAGATACACCTTCAGACAGCATCCCTACAGACATACAAACATTCGGGCAGCGTCCCTGTAGACAGACAAACATTCATGCAGCGTCCCTATGGACAAACAAACATTCAAGCAACATACATACAAACAAACAAGCATTCATACAACACCCCTAGACAGACAAGCATTCAGGCAGCATCCCTACAGCCTGACAAGCAATAGGCAGGGGTGAATGGGTGATGTAAAACAGAAATAGAGTGAAATGGCAGAATAAAAGATGAGGACAAGAACTGAAAAGGGGGGTGAAAGTGAATCTGAAATACAATGATCTCACATGGGGTAATAGTTTTCAGACGCCTTATTTGCTTCAAGATGCCTACGTCATTTACTAACATCTCACTCATTTGAAGTCTGGTCACACTGATGTCCAGAGACTATTGTCGAAGCATTTGTCGTGCCATTCCTGTCCTGATTCACCCTGTATCTCCTGCCGGTGTGGTGCTTGCATTGCACGCCACACTCCTCTGACGAGACCACCTCGGTATAGTTAGGCCGTGACGCCATATGAGAGCCTCTGACAGCGGTACTCGGACACGCGCTGGTGCTTCGTCATTCGTTCTCAAGCACCGAGACAGGGCCTGTCTAGTGCTTAGCACGTCTTTAGTGGACGATGACGGGTACAGGGCGGCTGTGGCTGGTCAGCGACTGACGGGTGCAGGGGCGGCTGTGGCTGGTCAGCGACTGACGGGTGCAGGGGTGGCTGTGGCTGGTCAGCGACTGGCGGGTGTAGGGGCGGCTGTGGCTGGTCAGCGACTGACGGGTGCAGGGGCGGCTGTGGCTGGTCAGCGACTGACGGGTACAGGGGCGGCTGTGGCTGGTCAGCGACTGGCGCTGACGGGTGCAGGGGCGGCTGTGGCTGGTCAGCAACTGGCGGGTGCAGGGGCAGCTGTGGCTGGTCAGCGACTGGCGGGTGCAGGGGCAGCTGTGGCTGGTCAGCGACTGACGGGTGCAGGGGTGGCTGTGGCTGGTCAGCGACTGACGGGTGCAGGGGCGGCTGTGGCTGGTCAGCGACTGACGGGTGCAGGGGCGGCTGTGGCTGGTCAGCGACTGACGGGTACAGGGGCGGCTGTGGCTGGTCAGCGACTGGCGCTGAGGGGTGCAGGGGCGGCTGTGGCTGGTCAGCAACTGGCGGGTGCAGGGGCAGCTGTGGCTGGTCAGCGACTGACGGGTGCAGGGGCGGCTGTGGCTGGTCAGCGACTGACGGGTGCAGGGGCGGCTGTGGCTGGTCAGCAACTGACGGGTGCAGGGGCAGCTGTGGCTGGTCAGCGACTGACGGGTGCAGGGGCAGCTGTGGCTGGTCAGCGACTGACGGGTGCAGGGGTGGCTGTGGCTGGTCAGCGACTGACGGGTGCAGGGGCGGCTGTGGCTGGTCAGCGACTGACGGGTGCAGGGGCGGCTGTGGCTGGTCAGCGACTGACGGGTACAGGGGCGGCTGTGGCTGGTCAGCGACTGGCGCTGAGGGGTGCAGGGGCGGCTGTGGCTGGTCAGCGACTGACGGGTGCAGGGGCGGCTGTGGCTGGTCAGCGACTGACGGGTGCAGGGGCGGCTGTGGCTGGTCAGCGACTGGCGCCAGTTGTGCTGCCATAGGCCCGACGACAGCAGCCTAGGACCACGGCCTAGCCGCTCGTGGCTGGGCGATGGCTGGTACCTTCTGGCCGCCATCCGGCCGTCAATGTCTGGGGGATTACAGTGGTACCTTCTGACGATTGTATATTGTTTCAGGTGCTTCAGCGGATCGAAACACTGGGACGACGCTAGCACCGTTCGCACGAGGCAAGTTATCGTGTCAGAACACCTGTGCCATTCACAACTCAGCACGCTGTCCGGAATAGTTCACAGAAATTCACCTTCACCAATGCCGTATGAACCTATGAAAAGACAATTCGCACTAACTGTCCTGTCAAGGTGCGTGCTGTCACACTAACTGTCTGTCGACCTTGGACGGTTGACCGTTTCTTCAGAGGAAGTTGGCAGCGTCAAACCGGCCTTCGGAAGTAGCGTGCGGCCCCAACAAAACAGGCTCGCCACCGGCCTTTTCCAGACCAATCGAGCTCCAACAGAATCGGAACAGCTGGCCGAGTGGGCCGTGAAAAAGTTGGCTTCAGCTGAGGGGAGACGCGCTCTTTCTCGCAGCCGTTGAGAGCCAAACATCTGCAGTATCCAATTCAGCCGGAAGGCGACTGCGTGCGATCAATAATTGAAAACAGAGCAGCCATTCGTTCGCTGTAGCGGTCCTTGCTACAGCGAAGAAATGACAGCCTGCAGGCATATACACACAATGATGTCTGAAACAATGCGAACGGGATATCAATTATATTAGGGACATATTAACGGCTCTTTTTCGTACCACTAAGCCACTTACCTATAGTGTACCAAACGGGTAAGTACAGATACTGGTGACACGTATTATTGGGACATGCGATTCGATCGTCGGTGGGACGAGGCACGCACTTCGGCTCGAAACATAACCGGACCTACAGCAGAACAAATCTCTCAGAGCGGAACATTGATCAGCTGATAATTGTCAGTATATGTCGCGCACGGGCGAATTTGTTGTCCCAAGGTGTAGTCTCTCACACACCGAATATACTGTAGTTGGCATCACGCACATACAGTGGGGTCACGCCACAAGACTGGTGCATTGCGACTGATCTCACCTACCTGCTAAATACTTCTCTAGTCACTGCTAAGCGAGAAAGGGACAAAAGAGAGAGAGAGAGAGAGAGAGAGAGAGAGAGAGAGAGAGAGAGAGAGAGAGAGAGAGAGAGAGAGAGAGAGAGAGAGAGAGAGAGAGAGAGAGAGACAGAGAGAGAGACAGAGACAGAGACAGAGACAGAGACAGAGACAGAGACAGAGACAGAGACAGAGACAGAGACAGAGACAGAGACAGAGACAGAGACAGAGACAGAGACAGAGACAGAGACAGAGACAGAGACAGAGACAGAGACAGAGACAGAGACAGAGACAGAGACAGAGACAGAGACAGAGACAGAGACAGAGACAGAGACAGAGACAGAGACAGAGACAGAGACAGAGACAGAGACAGAGACAGAGACAGAGACAGAGACAGAGACAGAGACAGAGACAGAGACAGAGACAGAGACAGAGACAGAGACAGAGACAGAGACAGAGACAGAGACAGAGACAGAGACAGAGACAGAGACAGAGACAGAGACAGAGACAGAGACAGAGACAGAGACAGAGACAGAGACAGAGACAGAGACAGAGACAGAGACAGAGACAGAGACAGAGACAGAGACAGAGACAGAGACAGAGACAGAGACAGAGACAGAGACAGAGACAGAGACAGAGACAGAGACAGAGACAGAGACAGAGACAGAGACAGAGACAGAGACAGAGACAGAGACAGAGACAGAGACAGAGACAGAGACAGAGACAGAGACAGAGACAGAGACAGAGACAGAGACAGAGACAGAGACAGAGACAGAGACAGAGACAGAGACAGAGACAGAGACAGAGACAGAGACAGAGACAGAGACAGAGACAGAGACAGAGACAGAGACAGAGACAGAGACAGAGACAGAGACAGAGACAGAGACAGAGACAGAGACAGAGACAGAGACAGAGACAGAGACAGAGACAGAGACAGAGACAGAGACAGAGACAGAGACAGAGACAGAGACAGAGACAGAGACAGAGACAGAGACAGAGACAGAGACAGAGACAGAGACAGAGACAGAGACAGAGACAGAGACAGAGACAGAGACAGAGACAGAGACAGAGACAGAGACAGAGACAGAGACAGAGACAGAGACAGAGACAGAGACAGAGACAGAGACAGAGACAGAGACAGAGACAGAGACAGAGACAGAGACAGAGACAGAGACAGAGACAGAGACAGAGACAGAGACAGAGACAGAGACAGAGACAGAGACAGAGACAGAGACAGAGACAGAGACAGAGACAGAGACAGAGACAGAGACAGAGACAGAGACAGAGACAGAGACAGAGACAGAGACAGAGACAGAGACAGAGACAGAGACAGAGACAGAGACAGAGACAGAGACAGAGACAGAGACAGAGACAGAGACAGAGACAGAGACAGAGACAGAGACAGAGACAGAGACAGAGACAGAGACAGAGACAGAGACAGAGACAGAGACAGAGACAGAGACAGAGACAGAGACAGAGACAGAGACAGAGACAGAGACAGAGACAGAGACAGAGACAGAGACAGAGACAGAGACAGAGACAGAGACAGAGACAGAGACAGAGACAGAGACAGAGACAGAGACAGAGACAGAGACAGAGACAGAGACAGAGACAGAGACAGAGACAGAGACAGAGACAGAGACAGAGACAGAGACAGAGACAGAGACAGAGACAGAGACAGAGACAGAGACAGAGACAGAGACAGAGACAGAGACAGAGACAGAGACAGAGACAGAGACAGAGACAGAGACAGAGACAGAGACAGAGACAGAGACAGAGACAGAGACAGAGACAGAGACAGAGACAGAGACAGAGACAGAGACAGAGACAGAGACAGAGACAGAGACAGAGACAGAGACAGAGACAGAGACAGAGACAGAGACAGAGACAGAGACAGAGACAGAGACAGAGACAGAGACAGAGACAGAGACAGAGACAGAGACAGAGACAGAGACAGAGACAGAGACAGAGACAGAGACAGAGACAGAGACAGAGACAGAGACAGAGACAGAGACAGAGACAGAGACAGAGACAGAGACAGAGACAGAGACAGAGACAGAGACAGAGACAGAGACAGAGACAGAGACAGAGACAGAGACAGAGACAGAGACAGAGACAGAGACAGAGACAGAGACAGAGACAGAGACAGAGACAGAGACAGAGACAGAGACAGAGACAGAGACAGAGACAGAGACAGAGACAGAGACAGAGACAGAGACAGAGACAGAGACAGAGACAGAGACAGAGACAGAGACAGAGACAGAGACAGAGACAGAGACAGAGACAGAGACAGAGACAGAGACAGAGACAGAGACAGAGACAGAGACAGAGACAGAGACAGAGACAGAGACAGAGACAGAGACAGAGACAGAGACAGAGACAGAGACAGAGACAGAGACAGAGACAGAGACAGAGACAGAGACAGAGACAGAGACAGAGACAGAGACAGAGACAGAGACAGAGACAGAGACAGAGACAGAGACAGAGACAGAGACAGAGACAGAGACAGAGACAGAGACAGAGACAGAGACAGAGACAGAGACAGAGACAGAGACAGAGACAGAGACAGAGACAGAGACAGAGACAGAGACAGAGACAGAGACAGAGACAGAGACAGAGACAGAGACAGAGACAGAGACAGAGACAGAGACAGAGACAGAGACAGAGACAGAGACAGAGACAGAGACAGAGACAGAGACAGAGACAGAGACAGAGACAGAGACAGAGACAGAGACAGAGACAGAGACAGAGACAGAGACAGAGACAGAGACAGAGACAGAGACAGAGACAGAGACAGAGACAGAGACAGAGACAGAGACAGAGACAGAGACAGAGACAGAGACAGAGACAGAGACAGAGACAGAGACAGAGACAGAGACAGAGACAGAGACAGAGACAGAGACAGAGACAGAGACAGAGACAGAGACAGAGACAGAGACAGAGACAGAGACAGAGACAGAGACAGAGACAGAGACAGAGACAGAGACAGAGACAGAGACAGAGACAGAGACAGAGACAGAGACAGAGACAGAGACAGAGACAGAGACAGAGACAGAGACAGAGACAGAGACAGAGACAGAGACAGAGACAGAGACAGAGACAGAGACAGAGACAGAGACAGAGACAGAGACAGAGACAGAGACAGAGACAGAGACAGAGACAGAGACAGAGACAGAGACAGAGACAGAGACAGAGACAGAGACAGAGACAGAGACAGAGACAGAGACAGAGACAGAGACAGAGACAGAGACAGAGACAGAGAGAGAGAGAGAGAGAGAGAGAGAGACAGAGACAGAGACAGAGACAGAGACAGAGACAGAGAGAGAGAGAGAGAGAGAGAGAGAGAGAGAGAGCGAGAGCGACAGCGACAGCGACAGCGACAGCGACAGCGACAGCGACAGCGACAGCGACAGCGACAGCGATAGCGACAGCGACAGCGACAGCGACAGCGACAGCGACAGCGACAGCGACAGCGACAGCGACAGCGACAGCGACAGCGACAGCGACAGCGACAGCGACAGCGACAGCGACAGCGACAGCGACAGCGACAGCGACAGCGACAGCGACAGCGACAGCGACAGCGACAGCGACAGCGACAGCGACAGCGACAGCGACAGCGACAGCGACAGCGACAGCGACAGCGACAGCGACAGCGATAGCGATAGCGATAGCGATAGCGATAGCGATAGCGATAGCGATAGCGATAGCGATAGCGATAGCGATAGCGATAGCGATAGCGATAGCGATAGCGATAGCGATAGCGATAGCGATAGCGAGAGCGAGAGCGAGAGCGAGAGCGAGAGCGAGAGCGAGAGCGAGAGAGAGAGAGAGAGAGAGAGAGAGAGAGAGAGAGAGAGAGAGAGAGAGAGAGAGAGAGAGAGAGAGAGAGAGAGAGAGAGAGAGAGAGAGAGAGAGAGAGAAGGGGAGGGATTAAACAACTATAATGTTCAACACATTGTAGTTTGGCCTTTCCTCATTGGCAACAAGTGGTTAATTGTGTACTCTCTTGACAACTGAACAGCAATGCACGACAGTTCCAATTTGACTATATTGGTACTTTAATTCGAAACTTGTTACGCAAATGGCAGCAACAGTATTGGAATTTAATGGGACAAGATTCAGTGAGTAATTCCATTTCGGATGTGGTTCGCAAGCATGCTTCCGATTTCTCAAATTATTGTAAAGCGTTTTTGGGTACTAAAATGCACATCACATGCAGCATGGAATAGCGACACATTACCATTCGGGGACAGTTGTTCTCACCCTCCAACTCGGCAGCGGTTGGTGAGAAGTGGCTGCTATAGTTGCTTGCTGAGTTGCGGTGGAAGTGAGTACAACGTGGCCCAGTACAATACGTCACGACACATCACGGCACATCACGGCACTTCACGACACAGTGCGGCACAACATAACACAACACGGCGCATCACGGCACAGCACGGCATATTACAGCACAGTGCGATACAACACAGCACAACACAACACGGCATATCATGACACAGCACAACACCTCACGACAGGGCATGGGACGGCGCGGCACAGTACAGCACACTATGGCACAGCACGACACCATGACACAGCACAACACCTCACGACAGGGCATGGCATGGCGCGGCACAGTACAGCACACTATGGCACAGCACGACACCATGACACAGCACAGCACCTCACAACAGGGCATGGCACGGCGCGGCACAGTACAGCACACTATGACACAGTACGACACCATGACACAGCACAGCACCTCACAACAGGGCATGGCATGGCGCGGCACAGTACAGCACACTATGGCACAGCACGACACCATGACACAGCACAGCACCTCACAACAGGGCATGGCATGGCGCGGCACAGTACTGCACACTATGGCACAGCACGACACCATGACACAGCACAGCACCTCACAACAGGGCATGGCACGGCGCGGCACAGTACAGCACACTATGGCACAGCACGACACCATGACACAGCACAACACCTCACAACAGGGCATGGCATGGCGCGGCACAGTACAGCACACTATGGCACAGCACGACACCATGACACAGCACAACCACAACAGGCATAAATAACAATCATGACACAGCACAACACCTCACGACAGGGCATGGGACGGCGCGGCACAGTACAGCACACTATGGCACAGCACGACACCATGACACAGCACAACACCTCACAACAGGGCATGGCATGGCGCGGCACAGTACAGCACACTATGGCACAGCACGACACCATGACACAGCACAGCACCTCACAACAGGGCATGGCACGGCGCGGCACAGTACAGCACACTATGACACAGTACGACACCATGACACAGCACAGCACCTCACAACAGGGCATGGCACGGCGCGGCACAGTACAGCACACTATGGCACAGCACGACACCATGACACAGCACAGCACCTCACAACAGGGCATGGCATGGCGCGGCACAGTACAGCACACTATGGCACAGCACGACACCATGACACAGCACAGCACCTCACAACAGGGCATGGCATGGCGCGGCACAGCGCGGCATTGCACAGAACAGCACGGACCAGCATGACCCAGCACGGCACATTACGGCACGGCACACCTCAGCACGTGTCATTTATTTCCGGCAAGTGGCCCCCCTGCAGCTGTCAGCTCCTTCTGAGAGGCGGAACTGCAATCCAATCTAGTCGACAAGCGTGAAGTTTTTCTTTAGTCACGGCATGATGCAGATTACCACCGTAATTCCATGGGTATATTCAGCGCGATACCATCTCGGCTGCTGTAACCCAGCTGATGCTGCTGCTACATGATATGATGTGCACTGGTCGGTTCATAATGTGCTCGTGGCTATGATTGGCCTTTTGTCAAGCAGGAACAAAATCACTAAATGCATGCCGTAACATGCACAACCCACACACACTCACGCATACACACACACACACACACACACACACACACACACACACACACACACACACACACACAAACACACAGACATAAACGCACAAAAGGCAACCGCAACGACATCGAACAGGACTGAGGAGGGCTTTGACCCGGCTGGCGAACGTGGACACAGGCATCGTGGTCACTTCTGACGGTAACGATTATACATCACCGTGGCGCCACAATATAATCTCCTGCCCATCTCGGTGCGGAACGGCGGAAAATGAAGCTCACGGTCATGCCGAGTGGGGCGGTCACGGGTCTCCGCCACAAGGCTGAGGTTGGCGGCCAACAGTTCCGGCTCACCGTGGACAAGGCTGAGGTTGGCGGCCAACAGTTCCGGCTCACCGTGGACAAGGCTGAGGTTGGCGGCCAACAGTTCCGGCTCACCGTGGACAAGGCTTGCAAATTCCGGCTCACACAACTAGGTTGGCCAAATTCCGGCTCACCGTGGACAAGGCGGAGGTTGGCGGCCAACAGTTCCGGCTCACCGTGGACAAGGCTGAGGTTGGCGGCCAACAGTTCCGGCTCACCGTGGACAAGGCTGAGGTTGGCGGCCAACAGTTCCGGCTCACCGTGGACAAGGCTGAGGTTGGCGGCCAACAGTTCCGGCTCACCGTGGACAAGGCTGAGGTTGGCGGCCAACAGTTCCGACTCACCGTGGACAAGGTTGAGATTAGCGGCCAATAGTTCCGGCTCACCGTTGCGACGCAGCTTGTGTGCCATACACAAGGTGTGATATTCCACTAGCCTCTCGTCGCTGATTCGACCCAGGGGCCCCAAAAGAAAGATCCGAAGAGTTATGATGCTTTATGTTTGCTGAATATTCATGAGATGTCCATAGCTCAGGTAAAAAGCTTTTCGGATACGCGAAAGGTTGTCACCGTAAGCTAAAATACAAAACGTGATATTTTAGAGGCCAATTCACCAGCGCCGAGCGAACTGATGGTGGCGAACTGATGGTGGCGAACTGATGGTGGCAGGCTGCCCTGCAGATGGGATAGACCAGTCAAAACTCCATAGCAGTAGCCAACGACCGTGGAGACGTGGCAGTCTCAGCCCAGGACAGGGCCGAAAATGAGGCCGATATTTTTAGCCTTCGGAGTGGGTGAGGTATAGAGATAATAATCGCGGAACTTGAAGTTAAATGTGGAGTGGCGAGCACGTTTTGAAGACGGCTCAGAAACATGAGTTGTGATTTTTGCGCGTTTGCTAGAAGACCATTAACGTAGAGCCAGGTATGGAGAGAATGCATTGCATTCGGAAAAAAACGCTTTGAATTTCGTCATATTTACCACTAACCAAAATGGTGTGTGTCGTCGGCATATTGTGTTGCCAGCTGTGGTGTCCTCGACAAACAGATTCAGGTCGTTGGCGAAAATACGGTAGAGAAGAGGCTCTAGACCAGAGCCCCGCCAAACACTTATGTTGTTACGCAGTGCTGAGGAGTATTTAATGGCATTCGAGATGTTAGTGAACTATAAACAGTAAACCAAGAAGTGTCTATACCATACATACCTAGTTTTGGAATAAGTTTAAGTGTTATATCACATCGAATCACTTGTCCAAATCCAACAGACAAAGAAAGAATATTTCACCTCGGCCGTTGGGTCGGAGGTAGAACATAACGCGGATTGAAATGTTAGAGTCCGTTCCAATCCACATTCGATTGTGCCAATCCAATCGGATCCATACCTGCATCAGATGGATGTCTATTTTCATCTGTTATCCGATCCGTTTCCAAAATGGAATTCAGCCATCATCTGATCGACTGCAATAATAAATAGCGGCTAGCTCACCAAGAATGTGCTATATTTTGACTAACAAGATGAGGCACGAACTTAAATATAACATCTGATGTAAAGGAGGATTACAATCATCATCATCAGCACCATATTCTACAGAAGCATAATGTTTCATTTCAGATCACATATGCAGACCTCTCATGTATGCTAGTGTATTGACAATGACCAAAGCAGGTAAGGAACGAAACATCCATAATGTCTTCATCAGACAAGAACAAGATTACTAGCAACTTGAAATTTGACCAGAACTAATTAAATAAGCAAGTTATTATCACCATGTAGCTTCACAACGATATATGAAAGCCTGTCTTCAGCTCAAATGCAAACAGGTGTTGATTTTGGATAATACAGACAATAACTTTATTGCTGACAACCTTTGATTTGCTGCTGACTGCGTCTGAGTGGAATACGATGGTACCGGTGAGATACTGTGGCGTCATTTATTTTCTACGTTTGCTTTAGTGTCCTTGAAAGCATTGTAAAATACACGGGCACTAGGGTATGTGAAACATGCATAACGCAGAAATTGATCTTCCAAAATCACAGACAGGTAAAAAAGACAGTAAGACAATTGTTTGTTTCTGACTGCTGCATATTAAGCATGCCGATTTGCTGGAACTTAGTTTTCGCTGGTTCTTGTGAGCAATGCTGATGCTTTTGTTTGTAGTGATTGTTCGATATTTCGATGCAGTATTACATATACTTCATACGCGAACATACACGTGTTTTCAAAAGAATACAAAATTACTTATTGATTAAAGCTAAGTCAAAGTTTTCGAAGATACCCATAGAACATTTGGGTTTCCGGTCTCATGGTAATATTTATCGGATCGAATTCAACTCTAGTAGATAGGCATTGCCCATGCTTTTAGTTATCAAGCCATGGAAATAATATAATTTTCGTAATTTATAATATTCTGCATGGGAATATCACTTAATATCTATACCTACTTCCTCAGATACTCTAGAGGAAATATCTCAAGTTACTGGCATCGACATTACCCACTATCTTCTCCCCAACTATGTGTCTGAGTTGAATACGAATACAGGCGACTCATTGGCACTTCTGCCCAACACTTTTGTCTACGCCATTCATGTAGCTGGTAATTGTATAATTTTATCATTTCAGCTTGGATGCGTACCAGGAAATCCAAGGTACAGTTTTCCTGAAGAATAACAACCATAATGCGCATTCACATGCCACCTTTCATAAAGTACTTCGTCACCCCTCTTTGCCATCGTTAAGAAATATTCCACTTGGAACAGGAAGATCTAACCTAACCTACTTTAAACCAACAGCGTCATTGCATATATATTGCCTGCCATATATATTGCCTGTTCGTAAAAGCATTCCAACATCCATGGCTTCATTTACTTAAATAACAGGAATGATGACATACTCCATGAAAGCCCATATTGGTACCATGCCTACCATGGTATAAATGTAGCTACAGGTCAGATGCGGCCTGCTTAATGTAATTAAAGTAGTATTTGCACAGGCTATGAGCAACAATGTGATTACAGTCAACTGTGAGACATAAGAATTAGATGATCGATATAAATTAATAAGTCGGTGCAATGAATTAAATTGCAAATACGCCATCGTGTACTTGACTTTGTGGGTGTTGCCAGATATAACTGCCACAAATTAACTGTTCTTATTACTTAATAGTTTCACGCATTACCTACGCAATTTAATCTCACAGACCTCACAGACGACCTGATGCATGTTAGCATCAGCTAACCTGAACATTTTTTTTGTTGGGCAACGTTGTATTTAGAAAGCAAAGGAAGGGAAGCATTACATAAATACTTAATATTGACTGCACTACTAGTAGTGCAAATCCGTATCCCATCCACATCCCTTTATCACATCGAAATTCCACCTCAGCCCCTCCGTGACTCGTACCAAGCGGATATCATAGTCATAGTCATAGTCATGTATTGGGGTACTTCCACGTGGTGGCTGTTCTGCACCCAGACAATGTTGCGTAAGCACATCAGGTAAGTACAATTGCGTCAGAAACATTTCAAGAACATACAGCTTATATAGACTTACACCCATTTAGTAAAACTAGCGACTCTGCGCCAAAGCACTCATGAATGCAGAGCGACTCGGTGCTTGCCTGGTGACGGGTGGTAGCCTGTTCCAGGCGACCGCGGCGCGGTATGAAAAACCTCGCTGGGTCTGCGTTAGTCGACATCTTGTGAGATGAAGCTCACCGACTGACCCAGCTCTGGTCTCCCTCTGCGATACTTGTGACCTTACAGGTCACAGGTGCGATATCCGTACAAGTATCCGTGTTATGCTCCTCCGAGAGGATGTGGACGGACATAGATGGTCTCGGTGGAGTGAAGAGGCGGAAAGCCGTGTCCACATGGAGACAGGGCTTTGCTTGACAAAAAATTGTGGAGCTCCTGGTGGACTGCACGCTCTATAATTTTTGCAAGAACAGTAGCGATTGGTCGAAAATTGGATGGATGGGAAGGATCACAAGAATTGGAAATAGGATGCACATTGGATTGCTTCCAGGAGTCAAGAACATCGGAGTTAGTGATGCTGGAATTGATCGAGTGCAGGAGCACGCACTGTGCCAAGTACATCGAAACACGTAAATACCATGCGGATGCTGACGCCGCAGCCGCCACAGGCCGACGAGCTGCCAATGCTGAACACGACCGCCGCAGCCACCACAGGCCGACGAGCTGCTAATGCTGAACACGACCGCCGCAGCCACCACAGGCCGACGAGCTGCCAATGCTGAACACGACCGCCGCAGCCACCACAGGCCGACGAGCTGCTAATGCTGAACACGACCGCCGCAGCCACCACAGGCCGACGAGCTGCTAATGCCGAACACGACCGCCGCAGCCACCACAGGCCGACGAGCTGCTAATGCTGAACACGACCGCCGCAGCCACCACAGGCCGACGAGCTGCTAATGCCGAACACGACCGCCGCAGCCACCACAGGCCGACGAGCTGCTAATGCCGAACACGACCGCCGCAGCCACCACAGGCCGACGAGCTGCTAATGCCGAACACGACCGCCGCAGCCACCACGGCCGACGAGCTGCTAATGCCGAACACGACCGCCGCAGCCACCACGGGCCGACGAGCTGCTAATGCCGAACACGACCGCCGCAGCCACCACAGGCCGACGAGCTGCTAATGCCGAACACGACCGCCGCAGCCACCACAGGCCGACGAGCTGCTAATGCCGAACACGACCGCCGCAGCCACCACAGGCCGACGAGCTGCTAATGCCGAACACGACCGCCGCAGCCACCACAGGCCGACGAGCTGCTAATGCCGAACACGACCGCCGCAGCCACCACGGGCCGACGAGCTGCTAATGCCGAACACGACCGCCGCAGCCACCACAGGCCGACGAGCTGCTAATGCCGAACACGACCGCCGCAGCCACCACAGGCCGACGAGCTGCTAATGCCGAACACGACCGCCGCAGCCACCACGGGCCGACGAGCTGCTCCTGCCAGACACGACCGCCGCATACCAGATAGCGACAGCGGTGTCAGCACGAAGGCGCAGGCACCGACACGCGCTGAACGGCAGCTTAAGCGTCGCGTCTCTGCCATGTCACGGACCTCACCCACCACGACTGACTGCACGCCGATATCCAAATCCGTTGAGTTCATTAGGCGTCGCTTCGTGCGCTTCCCTGCTGAAATGTGTGCAACCAACAAGCGATCTGGCATGTTGTCAAAGGGAATGCATGGTGACTGCCTTCTCGAATGCGCCGCTCGATGTCATGGCGAGTGTCGCATGACAGCGCGAAACCGCCCGGGTTGCGTCAAAGTATTCAGTCAGACTGTGTCCAAACGCAGCTGGTGCCACCTGGCGGCAGGCATCAAAACATTGGTGACGTCGGTCACCGCCGCGACGTCAGGGTTCTCACGCACAAACCGAGCACATGTGCACGAACGTTAAAGATCGGTAAGAACACGGCAAGGAAAAGTCCCACTGACGGGTGACTGACGGGGAAGGAAAACACCTTACTCCAGTCAGCGCGTGCCAGCACGACGTAAGGCGGTCAGGTCGCCGCGGCGGAGACATCGGGAGCGAATCAGAACAGAACGCTAGCGAGAGTGTGGAACATGCAAAACTACCGGAGAAACTTGTGTGGGCTAAGATGGCAAAACCTGGTGGTGCACGTTCACACAACATAGCAACAGGTAGCAATAAAGGTGCCATGGGGAGTGAACCGATACAATACATGGAAATCAGGCTGATATATATATATTGGCTCAGAAGCCAAAAAACATTAAGCGTTCTGGCCAGCGATGCACAGAAAATCGGCTTAATAACAGTCGCCTTTCAAATATTATAATATATCTTTCAATTATGGCCGTGGTAGATGATACACGGTAAATATACTTTAGTATCGCCTCATGTCAAGCCCCATTAAAGTCCGCAGTGCTTCCAGGCTGCTGTTGGGATGATCAGTAGAGGGGGTGGCACTGAGGTTGTCTCTAAAAGTATCTAGACGATGACATGGGGGCATGGAATGAACGCAACCAGTTTTATTTATCTTCATCATTTATATTACTACGGTAGCAATGACCTCATTAGCCATATTCCTGTGCCAGGGGTGGGGTGGGGGGAGAGATTCACATGTCCGCAATCGCATCTGGGGATTCGTATTCCCCGATGTCCGCATTACCATTGCGTGTGACTGATATCCTGTATTGATCTCCCGAGTCCGGCTCCATTAATGGCATGTAGTTTTGCAGCAAACGCAGACGGGAAGAGGTAGTCATCGATTTTTTCAGCTACCTTGCGAGCAAATCGAACAGTGTGTGCTTAAAGCATATAAGTGGGCCAGAATCCACACCCATCCCCTTCCCACACATGATTGAGACTGATGTATAATTATCAAAATGTTTGTTGAAATTATGCTGAAATGTGATCCTAATCAGGAATGTTTGTACGCTAATTCGTACACAACCTAGAATCAAAATATCTTCCGCGAACAGGTTTAACATTACTCGGGTTACACTAGCTTCCAATATTGCTGTTGTTGGTCGCTAACTGGGCTCGTGCCGTGTCTCCCAACGTGCTGGTTCTGATCGACAATCGACACTTCACCATTGATTAACAGCGGACGGCCGATCGCGTCGTTGGTCCGATGGGCGACCACCGACCAAACCGCGCTCTGTATCTCTCGCGGTATCCCGCAGGAGAATGCTACTAAACTGTCGGAACACGCTGCGACGCAAATACCTGAGGCGACCACAAAGCTCCAGTTATTGCCATGCAAGCTGGCCGCGGTGTCGAAGTAAGATGTAGTGTTTAACGGCGCCCAAATGGCCTTCCCGATCCCTGGCCGCTTCGCTGATCCAATTTAATCCCACCATGGGGCCCGTACTATGAAATATTCATCGGCACTAGATGCATGGGCAGCGAGTGTAGCATCATCCTCTGCGCATTACATTGCTGGGCGCACCCGGAGGTGTGCAAAAGAGTGTGTGCCATCTTCTGTGCCACATTAGATGCCACTCAGTCGTAGATGGAACCTTGGGGCTAATTTTCGTGATATATCAGCTGAAGTTTGGTGCACATACGGACGGTGCAGTTGCCCAATATTAGGTGTAAGCATTTTGTGAACATTTCCTGCACGTATCCAATCCGATCAATGCTTGCAGCTCCGATGCAGCTTTGTGTAGTCGGAATTCTATGGTTGGCGAAATTGAAAGGAATTGATGATTGGATTCGTCGAGGTCGCTGGGGAAATAAGGTTGACCACATCCCTTGACTCCGGTTTTTCCGTCTCGCTAAGCTCCGATTGACTAAGATGGACTACGGTCTCTCACACAGCTTTGCCATAACTAGAAATATAGCTGCGCCATTGTGTTTCAATCCCGAGGAGCTGACTCCTCGAAAGCTGGCATTTATTCGCTAACAAATGGTTCGTAACACCACCTGAAACGACCGGCCAACCCGTCCAATAACCCGCCAAGGCATGTCCGCATATACGATATTGAGCGCTCGCCTGAGTGCAGGAAGCAGAGCGCGCTGAAACCACGCGCTTCGAACGACGCATCAAAGCAGGTCATCTTCACATATCCTAGCGACTGATGTGCTCACATCGCGCCACCTGAATGTCGGGTGAGAGAAACGACCTCACATCTTTGGCATTTCGTTTGTCGGGTGAGAGGAACGACCTCACATCTTTGGCATTTCGTTTTTCACCGATCAAGGCGCGGCAATATATATTAGCTTCAAGAACATTGCACTCACCTTCTGACCTGGTGCCTTGACAAGCTACACCTCTACTCTCTGAGATGGAGAACCATCAGAATCTATAGCCCTGCCGTCCGAGCTGGAGCACCGGCTGAACCTACAGTTGGGCCTTTCGAGCTGGAGCGCCGGCTGAACCTACAGTTGGGCCTTTCAAGCTGGAGCACCGGCTGAACCTACAGTTGGACCTTTCGAGCTGGAGCGCCGGCTGAACCTACAGTTGGGCCTTTCGAGCTGGAGCACCGGCTGAACCTACAGTTGGGCCTTTCGAGCTGAAGCGCCGGCTGAACCTACAGCTGAACCCTGTGATCTGGGGCACCGGCTCAGCTCATAGCTGGGCCCTTTGAGCTCGAGCACCGATGAACCTATAGCTGAGCCCTCTGACTTAGAACACCGTCTGAGCTCATAATTGGGCCTTCTGAGCTGGAGCACCGGCAGAACCGGGCCAAAATTTGGCAGCCGCTCTCGCTGTGTACTCATGGCGTTTGCTGTGCCGATAAGGTCGCTATGGCCACAGCGATACGGTGCAGCTGGACTGACACGATGGGACAGCGACTGCACTGTGTTGGCACGGTGGGACCGTGGCGGGACCCTGCTGATACCATAGGACCCCACGGCGGGACTGTGCTGGTGCGATAGGACCCCATGATGGGACTGTGCTGGTGCCATGGGATCCAATGGCGGGACTGTGCTGGCTCGATGGGATCCTGTGGCGGGATTGTGCTGTTTCGGTGGTAGCCGTGTTGATACGGCTCGACATCAGTCGGTGTCACCTTGCCAAACAACCAATTACTCTCCTTTAGTCTAACTAGCGAACCTAGGCTGGGAGCCAACACGCCCAATGGCTTGTGATCTGCAAATCTGTTATCTGCGAAGGTTGTCGCTAGTGCGTGGCCGAGGGGTGAGAGGAAGTTGGATGACGCACCCACTGACCACTGGTGGCCCGACCAGGTGGACCAGTAGTTGATGAACAGGTCATAAAGTCATAAGGTCATAAGGCCCATTACATTCCCCTCACTCTTTCCCACTCCTCTCCCCGCCCCGCCCCTTCCCCTCCCACCCTGTCTCTCCCTCACCCTCTCTCTCTTGCTCTGTCCCTTTCTTTCTTCCTCCATCTCTCCCTCTCCTTCTCAGGCTCATAATGATGCTGGTGTAATCGATATTGTCTTCGATAATGAGCTCGTTAGTTGACGGTGAGTCGGCAACCGTGTTCTTCCCATTTTGTGGCGAGATATTGATTTCCTGGATCATTGATGGTACGCTTGGTGGTGGGATCCCTATAATTAGGGTGGTGCTCGATTTACCTCCAGACCTCTTTCAATTAAGTGTACTGTCCGGAGCACTAGCCCTTATCGTGCTTCACCTGTGTATTCTGTTGATTAGGAGCACTAGCCTTATCGTGCTTCACCTGTACATCCTGTCGATTAGGAGCACCATCCCTTATCGTGCTTCACCTGTGCATCCTGTCGATTAGGAGCACCGTCCCTTATAGTGCTTCACCTGCACATTCTGTCGAATAGGAGCACCGTCCCTTGTCGTGCTTCACCGATAGATATATATAGAAGGAGGCACCGATATGGATAAGGGATGCAAACAGGGTGTGGCGGCGTGCCTGCCCGAGGCCTGCCCAAACAGGGTGTGGCGGCGTGCCTACCCGAGGCCTGCCCAAACAGGGTGTGGCGGCGTGCCTGCCCGAGGCCTGTCCAAACAGGGCGTGGCGGCGTGCCTGCCCGAGGCTGCAGACACTTCATCATCAGCATTGCTAGGCAGATATGTGACAGCTCTGACTAAGTTAAAGCAGAATGAAAATAGTGTGATTACAAGCTCGGACGAAGGTAGCGGCGTAATGTCGTTGTGAATTCGGAGGACTACACAACCAAAATGCAAACTCTTCTTTCTGTGCACATGAATCGAGTGGGAAGGCAAATATTATGTGAATGTGCAAATATTATGTTCAATGTTTTTCACGATAATGATGAATCCAAATATCCATTTCGGCGCATACTACTGAAGTGGTGAAAGACTCACCGTTTGCCGGTCGAAAAGAAGTCTCAAACGTAGGCACCCGAACAGGTAGAAAGACCGCAGGTGTCTCGTGGTAAGCGATGCAATAAAACCGCACCACCAAAGCGTGTCGCTGAATTCCGATGCCGGCAAACGTGAACACTGATGTCATACGGCAGCCGTGCTGAGATGCACCAGGTTGGTGGCAATAGCAACGTGAACACTGATGTCATACGGCAGCCGTGCTGAGATACACCAGGTTGGTGGCAATAGCAACGTGAACACTGATGTCATACGGCAGCCGTGCTGAGATACACCAGGTTGGTGGCAATAGCAACGTGAACACTGATGTCATACGGCAGCCGTGCTGAGATACACCAGGTTGGTGGCAATAGCAACGTGAACACTGATGTCATACGGCAGCCGTGCTGAGATACACCAGGCTGGTGGCAATAGCAACGTGAACACTGATGTCATACGGCAGCCGTGCTGAGATACACCAGGTTGGTGGCAATAGCAACGTGAACACTGATGTCATACGGCAGCCGTGCTGAGATACACCAGGCTGGTGGCAATAGCAACGTGAACACTGATGTCATACGGCAGCCGTGCTGAGATACACCAGGTTGGTGGCAATAGCAACGTGAACACTGATGTCATACGGCAGCCGTGCTGAGATACACCAGGTTGGTGGCAATAGCAACGTGAACACTGATGTCATACGGCAGCCGTGCTGAGATACACCAGGCTGGTGGCAATAGCAACGTGAACACTGATGTCATACGGCAGCCGTGCTGAGATACACCAGGCTGGTGGCAATAGCAACGTGAACACTGATGTCATACGGCAGCCGTGCTGAGATACACCAGGCTGGTGGCAATAGCAACGTGAACACGCTATTCCCATGCTAGACTCCATGAATAGTGACATCCTGTCACGAAACTTACGACTGCCAGACTATAAACGCAGCTCTGGATCTTCAATTTGGCCGTGATGTCACGCTCTGCGCGGCCAGCACTTCTGGGCGGGTGCAGTAGCCGCACGTGTAGCCTGCCGCTACCCACCTGGTATGTAGCCTGCCGCTACCCACCTGGTGGTCGGCGGTTCGCCAGCACAGCTCTGCCACGTTTGGGAGGTTTCAGGTGATCACGGTCGGACGTGCTTGATCGATGAATCTGCATTATGGAAGAAAACAATAGCCAGGAATTATATCCAGCGTCTGCTCCAATCGCTGCACGTTAGTATCAGAAGCCTTACATACCACAGTGATTTTCTATTCTTGCATCAGAATGTCATGCCTGCAACGTGATGGTTAGCTATTCTACAAGTTTCCAGGATTATTAACTGCAACATGGTTTCCTTTCACACACTTTTTGCATTGCAGTTGGTATCAGATGAAGACCAGTTCAAATCTGAGCGTGGTGTTACTAGACATAAAGCTGCCTCACATCTCTCACCTTGGGCCCATTTGATCTCCCATGCCACTGTACGGCGGTGGAAATGGGAAACAACTTCTCATTCTCTCCCCATATCCCATTTCCTCTTCCCTTGTAGCGGCTTGGGTGGCTACGTTTCTTATGACGTGTCCGTATGGTGAACTTCAAAGATCCGTAACTTGCGATATGTATATCGAGCGGCGAGAGTGTGAGAGAGTGAGAGAGAAAGAGAGCAGTTTCTATGGCACGTTATACACAGCAACTGACGACATGTCCGAATGCAGTTCGGCAGCAGCGACCCGCGCGCATGCGCCATGACCGGAGCGAGGTCACGGCGATACTGGCGAGCGGCCAGTTGCCGGGCGTCTCTGCGCAGGCGCATAACAATGCTCGGTGCGTAACAATGCTCGGCGCGTGACCGCATGTGCTGTCAGAGCACAAGCTACTACACCCTAACGCCACGCGGTAGAGATTGGTAAACGATGTCCCGTATCTCCCTTTGCCCCGTCTCTCCTACCCGATGACTGCATGATGAAAATTGGAAAACAATCTTCAGCCTCTTGCCCTGGCATCTTCTTCCCTACCACTGTTTGGTGGTGATTGGAAAACGACCTCACAACTCTCACCAATGACTTCGTCTGTTTTCTCGCATCCACTGAACGGTGTTCAGTGGATTCAGTGGATCACATGCACGGTGTTTACATGCAACTTTCAACAACGTGAAAAGGGAAATGAACGCTTGCGTAAGACGGTTGAGTGGTAATGCGGTTCTTAAATCCCTTTCCTTAAGTAGTACGACTGGGCGTTACATTTGGTTCGGAACTACGCTAAATGGTATATATACCTCGCCACTCTCAGAAACACATGCAAGGCAGGATGTGGTCGTCCAAGGATCTTGCATAGGCCTGGGCCTGCAATAATTTCCTTAATTTGTCTAAATACAAGTAACCAAAAAGTTTGCTGGCGTGAATTTGCGGACGTTGGACGCTGATAGCCAGAGAGTCCTGCATTGGCAATGAACTCATCATTTGTTGCTGTACTAGCCGGAACAACAACCTCAGATGTCCCTCTCAGCCGGGGTCAACAACGAGCGGTTGTAGTGACTATAACCTATCTTGTCAGGCTAGGTCAAACATCTTCCTTCGCTCAGCATGACAGAGATGGCTCCAATCTCTATCAAAGCACGATAGTATTTGTTTAGGAGCCGATTCGCACAACATGGGAGTTGGAAGAGCGATTCTGTTGTTTTCTTTCTCACATCAAGGCTACTTCTTTGCTTCCTTGCAAGCTGACGGCACAATGTATTACACATGTTACACGTCACGTACTAGGAAAGTGATGAAAGCGGCAGTACGTATATTATCTACGCGATCTCCAAGAATTGGTTCATTTTCTCTCGGACGCTACTCATAAAAGATACTCATGGGGGACATCCACATTGTGAGCACAGTATCACCTTCAAAGCATATAAGGTGTCACATCTGCTATATATATATATATATATATATACTTATCATCTATAGCTTATCTATGTATATACTTAGCATCAATATATATACTTAGCATATCCTCATACGCCATCGCGACTGAGGATCGTTAGTGTCCAGTTCCATCCACGAGGAAGCATTGTCTGTGTCATGACTACATTGACACCCCGCTGCGGTGTGCTATGGATTCAGTTTCGACGAATCCCGGAGATGATCAGCCCCGACGCATAAGAGTGCTTCCCAGGCTCATTCCCATCCATCCTCACTCGAGACGTGGTTTCCTGAAAACACCAGGCACATCCCTCCAACCCGGAAACGACTCGCCTATCGAGTGATGCATTGCCCGAACGAGCCACCATCGGCATTGAAAGGCAACCAATTTGATAACTGAGCGACGGCAAATCACAGACTACAAATCACGGCCCGAGGCGTGCCCGTGACCCGCATCCATTTGCCGCGGCCGTCAGCCACAAAGGCAGCGGCGCCCAGCGCTACTGAAGCCGGCCCCGCACCCGGCCATTGTCGGTGGCCGGGCGCAATCAAGGTCCTCAAATGATGCTAGAATACGCCATTTTGGTTCAGTTTCAGTTTATTAGTGCCGGAGACATTTCGTCCGAGTGATTCGTCACACGACAGGGATGCGTTTCTCAGGACGGATACATTTGATATGCTCACTGTGCTTCTGTATCAAGTGGAGATGTTCAAAGGGCGGCGGCAGACACTCGCCGGGCGTTCGATCGCTGGAGCGGAACCAAAATTATCGCTCGGTGTCAAAGTTCAACAGAGACTTTAATCAGCATAACCTGCCCGGTAGATTGCGATAGAAACTAGCACCCAACTCAAGCATCCCACCCACCAGCTATAGCAGAAGCCAGCCGCCGACCAGCTTCCTCCAGAACAGCCGGTGGCCGATCGTCGCAGCTGCCGGCTCCCAGCCAACGTCACGTGTCCTCGGCGGTGGGGGTGGGGACGGGGGAGGAACACAATCCAGTCGGCATCGCCATCGGATACAACGGTGACCTCTCGGATACAGCGGCGACCTCTCTGATACAGCGGTGACCTCTCTGATACAACGGCGGCCTCTCGGATACAACGATGACCTCTCGGATACAGCGGTGACCTCTCTGATACAGCGGTGACCTCTCTAATATAGTGGTGACCTCTCTGATACAGCGGTGACCTCTCTGATACAACGGCGGCCTCTCTGATACAGCGGTGACCTCTCTAATACAGCGGTGACCTCTCTGATACAGCGGTGACCTCTCTGATACAACGGCGGCCTCTCTGATACAGCGGTGACCTCTCTAATACAGCGGTGACATCTCTGATACAACCGCGGCCTCCCGGATACAGCGGTGACCTCTCTGATACAACGGTGACCTCTTTGATACAACGGCGGCCTCCCGGATACAGCGGTGACCTCTCTGATACAGCGGTGACCTCTCTAATACAACGGCGGCCTCCCAGATACAGCGGTGACCTGTCTGATACAGCGGCGGCCTCTCGGATACAGCGGCGGTCGCTCAGACAGTCTGCACCGACTATTACCACACATTAAACTGGACTGCATCAAAACTCCATGTGCACGTGTTTGCACTACATTCAATGATACATTTAATTTTGCTCAGCAGTGGCCATCGATGTCACACAACAAAAACAGAAGGCAGCGCCTCCCACAATCACGACGACGGATCATAAACAACTAGTTAGTTAGTTATTTGGGCTTTAGGGCGCTTCGACCAGAATTGATCATTCGCGGATCATAAACAACTAAAAAGACAAATTTCCTTGAGGCCAAACTTGGTGCCACATCCCTCCAATCACCGGGCGCCAACTCGCATGAATAAACTTTGCATATTACAGTAATTTGAAACGATTCACAAATGCATGCCAAATGACCCGACGACACTTAATACCACTGATCTTGCAACATCACACGATGCGCTTTCTAGTTACAATTTGTTAGCCATGTATTATCAACTATCTGTAATCACAGAGGAACTGGCACCGGTGAACGACGACAAACATGGGCGTACACACACGGAGCAGTGGCGCGTACACCGAGATAAGGAAACAAACTACAGCCGACCATGGCAGTTGCCGGCTGCCAGCCGATGTCACGTGTCTGCCGGCGACAGCACGTGACCCGGCCGGCGTCGGTGCTGCGTCGGCACGGGGCTCGGGAAGGTCGGCCGACGTCGGCCCGACCGGGGTGGCCTTCCGCCGGTTGGAAACGCGTCGCCCGCCTGCACTCTGCCCCGCAACGCCACACACAAATGGAAACCGGAGTCGGCGGACGTCCTCAGCGGGCGGTGCACGTCCGGCGGGCGCGGCCAACAATGGAGCACTGCTGCGACAGCGTAAACAGCGCCACTTAGCCAAAGAGAAACCATCGCATTGCATGGGCGTCGGCCTGAACTGGTAGCGCCTCATGGCCGACCGCTGCCACTTCCGTCGGCTGGACGTTCGACGCGGACGGCGCCGTTGGACTGTGCGGCTGGGGAGAGGTGTCGGTGTGAACCTCGTTTTGGAGCAGGTGCACGGAATGCACCGAATGTACGGAATGTACGGAATGTACGGAATGTGGGGAGGTGGCGTCGTACGCTGGATAGGCGAGCAGGCCGAGACGATGGTGCCTATTCATCGGTCTCGATCTACCAAGCATATGATATCTCAGGGAATGCATGCATGCACATGTTTCTCGAGGTCTCTCCAGACATTCACTGGGTTGTTCCCTCGACACAGTTCATGGGTGATTTTTCGACGCTCGTCGTCAGTGCCCTCATGGCACCCCTCTAAGAGAGTAAAAGGTGGCGTTTGTTTTCGTCAGGAACCTTTTGAGGATCCTATCTCATATGCGCCAAAACCATGTGGCGCCCTTTCCGTGGCTGATTCGTTGCTGTCCCTTCCCGCAAATGGTCGTTCTGTGTCTTTTCCGTCATTGGTTCTTCCGCGCAGTTCCGCGCGAGTCAGCCCGTGACATGCCCTTCACTGTCACGGTGCTGTTCACTGCCCTTCCGCGCTGTTCCGCGCGAGTCAGCCCGTGACATGCCCTTCACTGTCACGGTGCTGTTCCTGCCCTTCCGCGCTGTTCCGCGCGAGTCAGCCCGTGACATGCCCTTCACTGTCACGGTGCTGTTCACTGCCCTTCCGCGCTGTTCCGCGCGAGTCAGCCCGTGACATGCCCTTCACTGTCACGGTGCTGTTCACTGCCCTTCCGCGCTGTTCCGCGCGAGTCAGCCCGTGACATGCCCTTCACTGTCGCGGTGCTGTTCACAGCCCTTCCGCGCTGTTCCGCGCGAGTTAGCCCGTGACATGCCCTTCACTGTCGCGGTGCTGTTCACAGCCCTTCCGCGCTGTTCCGCGCGAGTCAGCCCGTGACATGCCCTTCACTGTCACGGTGCTGTTCACTGCCCTTCCGCGCTGTTCCGCGCGAGTCAGCCCGTGACATGCCCTTCACTGTCACGGTGCTGTTCACTGCCCTTCCGCGCTGTTCCGCGCGAATCAGCCCGTGACATGCCCTTCACTTCAATCGTATTATTCGACTCCCAGAAGGAAATCCAACCGCCGGCAATAAATCCATTGCACTGCGAATGAGACAGCCTATATGTCTGCGCTCGCCGCAGGGAGAAAGTGAGCTACGACGACACATCAACAGTAATGGAGACAATGAATTGTTGTTCGTCTTAAATCAGCCGTACGACAGCCCGGTCACGCCTGTTTTTGTATAGTCGTGAAAGTGGTTCAGAGATGGCTTTGTTTGCACCAAAGGCGATCGCTATCTGTCGAGCTGCTATTTCGTTGCTGATTTACGGACCATTGACTAATGTGAATTACAAGACAACAAAATAATGTGAACGACTGATGTGCTTTGAGGGATTAAAGAGAACGGGGAAAAGAGACGGAATCTTTTAACCCATGTATGTTCAGGTGCCGATGAAACCTTGAGGTTATTTGTGGGGTATTTCCTGAACCAATATGCGGATGCCGCCCGGCTTTTACACAGCCAATACAGTATCTTCACAAAAAGGATAAAAATTCCGATGTCATTTCAGGTGAAAGAGCTATGACACCATCCGGGGAGCATTTCCGGTCCCTTCCCAAATGGCAAATTTTCCACGCTTAACGTCGCGTAACGAGGCAAAGTGTGTGATGTACAGTGTTCTAACGTACAGTGTTCTAACGTATAGTGTTCTAACGTATAGTGTTCTAACGTACAGTGTTCTAACGTATAGTGTTCTAACATATAGTGTTCTAAGCTAGTTGACAGTTAGCTGACAAACGAATTGGCAGAGGTCATTTACTTATCCCAGGTCATTTGCGGTTATTGACCATGTTGACCCCTGATGACAGCTTTTTATATGGCGTATTATTCTAGGTTTTTTATTCTAGCCCATGAACTATAATTCGGCATTCATGTCTTCTCCAACTCGGTTGAAAATAGTAGCCTTGACAACACTTGCTACTTGCATTCGTGGCATTTCTCAATAGCCTAACACATCCTCAACCGCAGCTCCTGCATATCAATGTGGTATAAAATACAGTGCTAGAATTGCAAGACACCACACAACACCATGTTAATATATCCAAGTCTATGTCACTAATAACTTAACAACGGGCCACGCTTGAGCTTTACATTTATCTCTATTTGTAAAAACCGAACAATTAGCCTGACTAGGAAGTCCTCCCACTGACCTAAGCTATTGTTTGGTTGGGTAAGTTCTGTCACAAGTAACACTCCGTCTTCGCATCGCTTTGCAACCACGCCCCGCTTGAATGCACCAGCAGGTCCCCAACGCCCCGCCCCCTCCCCTCTTCCTTCCCCACTTCCACTCTACCGAGGGTGATTGAAAAATGCTGACACTGGGACAGAGATATTATATGTTGTATGTATGTATTTGCAATAGCCTTCCAAGTCACCTGGGATTTTCAGGCACCTTGTCATGCAAATACAATCAGAAGTTTCACCGCATATAAAAGAGACGTAAAGACAAACACGTTAATACAATGATAACGAAAACATAAGCAAGAACAGGCATTTGGTTATCCACTAGCCTGTGTCGATAATTTTCAAAGTGGTGTTATCAAAAACGACTGCTGTTTTTATTTTTCCTTGATATGTGCCCAACCAGTTGGCATAAAAATTAGATCGCTGGGCAATCAGCATTTTTTCTCAAAATGCGTTCGGAAAAGACTGTTTTCAGCATTCGGCGCCATATTGGTTGTGAGAACCAATCCAGATAAATGGTTCAAATAGTACCTGTTTTTGATCGTCTCGACGAGCTGAGTCGATTGAAACAACGCGATATTGTCGAAAAATCGATGGTTAAGAAAATATCGTCCATCTTATGTCTTCTAATACACCAGCAAATGTCCATTTCTGGGCATACAAGGAACTCTGAGGTTTAAACAAGTAAAAATCATAATACAGCCGCGGTTTCTGCACTTACTCATTTGAAGACTTCAGCATCACTCACTGAGCATAAAAATATAGACAAAGCTTCATATTTATTCGCTGTTTGCACTACATAGCAGCATGATTGAGGGAGGCTGCTTTGTACGCATGTGTATCATATATACCAAATGATACATACCTCTACCTATTCGTTGGATGATGAGACATTCAGATAGCCTTTCCACATCACGTTCAGACGAAAATAAGATACATTGGTTATAAAAATGATTAAAATTCGCCGTGATTATTGAATTCGCCGTGATCGCCATGGGACCATCGATGCCTATTTTTTTCCCAAGGGACACATGTCAGACATCAATCAATGAACACTGATATATCCAAGGCAAACATCGCGCGAAGGTGTGGAGTACAACTGACTGGACGGCATAGAGCACCCCGGTTCTATCTTTCATGGAACTCACAGTCGTTTTAGCACATTCTCCACGTCCCTCTTAGTTGTTAGCACGGGCAAAAGCTGCCGGTGCATGTAGCCAGCCCGGATGTAGCCGTCCTTCCTCTCCTTCCCGTACACGGTTTTTGCAGCTGGCGACACCTGTTTCACGCATCGTTCAACTGACTGACCGTGCACGGGAAACTGGAACTGACATTGGCATGTCCACATAGCCATCAAGTTCGGAGCTTGGCGTGTGGCACGTGAGGGCCGGTTCGAAGGCGCCGTCCCAGGATATCAACTCCTGCAGACTCTCCGCGGTCTCATTTAGTCTCGGAGTTCTCCTGGGACGGACGCTGGGGTCTCCACGCTCATTTTTGCCGCGGATGCACCTGATACGTTCAACAGCAAACTGGCGCTCTGCTCTGTCATCGCTACAGAGAAGTGTCTGGAGCACCATTTCACTGTGAGCATACCAGGCACTGGAGTGGAGGTACGGCATCACGATCCTCACGACTTCCTCATGCTGCAGCCGAGTGAGCTGCAGCTGGCGCAGCACATGCCGCGGCCCATCCAGCCAGTTGTGCTGCACCTTCGCGTGAAACCACATCGCATAGTAAACCCCCACAATGTATTCAACGATACGGCGGAAGTTTTTGCATGCAGTGTCTCCCAGGCCATGATCTGACACGTACACTGTACGTGTCAAGCAGCCTCCCTCAATCATGCTGCTATGTAGTTCAAACAGCGAATAAATATGAAGCTTTGTCTATATTTCTATGCGCAGTGAGTGATGCTGAAGTCTTCAAATGAGTAAGTGCAGAAACCGCGGCTGTATCATGATTTTTACTTGTTTAACACGCGCCCTGGAGGGCCTCTGAGAATTACGCGCACTGGAGGGGGGGGGGGGCGGATTCCGCCCCCCCCCCCTAAGATCTCGGCTCCTAGTACAGCTGGAGGAACGAAATTCGCAGGGTGGATGGGCACGGTAGAGAACTCTATTGTGTGCAATTTTCGTGACCTTAGGTCAAAATCTTCAAGGTCAAATGAGGTCAGATTGGCAAAATTTTCCGGTTTTGCGTGGCTTGGCTTGTCATCGTTATGGATCGCTGTGATTGTGTTTAAATGCTCAGAAATGGGCATCAATGATGTTTTGGACATTACTAATGATGCAATGCAGATAATAGACCCAACATTTGACCTCAGGTCACCTACATAGCACCACTTTATCAGGTCAGTTACCTGTTCCAGTTACCGGAACTGGCCGACCGCCCGACTGCTCCGTCGGGCAGCTCGGAGCAATCGGCTTCGTGAAGAAGGGAGTGAAGTACATGAATAAAGTATGGAAACGCAATGATAAACAGTACAAATGACAACCAGTAGTGCATTTATGGCAACATTCCAGTTGATCAAGTTTGGTTCCATTAACCTGTCATGAACTTGACCTGACTTGACCTTAGTGACCTAACATGACCTTGAAACTATACAGCATATCAATATGCATCAAACAAGTCCCTAGTGTTGCCTAGAACACTTCCCTTTTGTCAGTATACTGGGAGCGCATCTGCGCCGATTTTTGTGGTCTGGCGCTATAACATTTTTTGACTTTAGCGGCCCCTAACTTGAAAGATTTTCGGGCGATTTCCATTTTTCTTACTTTAAACGACGCGCCGTTCATTTGTAAGCAGGTACACCGATAATCGCGTATATCGACCGGTAAAATCTGGAGTTATTTGCGAAAAACCGGAGGGGTGGGCGGATTTCGCCCCCCTCCAGTGCGCGTGTTAAACCTCAGAGTTCCTTGTATGCCCCGAAATGGACATTTGCTGGTGTATTAGAAGACATAAGATAGCCGATATTTTCTTAGCTATCGATTTTTCGACAATACTGTGTCATTTCAATCGACTCAGCTAGTCGAGACGATCAAAAAGAGATACTATTTGACCCACTTATCTGGATTGGTTATCACAGCCAATATGGCGCCGAATGCCGAAAACAGTCTTTTCCGAACACATTTTGAGAAAAAATGCCGATTACCTAGCGATCTAATTTGTATGCCAAATTGTTCGGCACATATTAAGGCAAAATAAAAACAGTAGCCGTTTTTGACAACACCACTTTGAAAATTGTTGACACAGGCTATTATCCACGTGGATCGCGGATAAGCTATCGTGGATCGTGCTACCAGCTATCGTGGACGTATCTCGCAAGACCAGCCTGCCATCAACTCAACATCTTCACTTCCGACTTCTTGCTACTCTTCACCACCAACTTCTAGACCACTCTACACCTTCAACTCGTCTATAGGTTGGTCCAGAGCCCGCTGATCACTCCGCTGCTTTCTTACTGCTTGTTATTGCAGTTTTTCTATTTTTCATTTTCGTGGGGCGACACCCGTCGCTCTTTTCTCATTTCTTTTCTATTGGGGTGACACCCGTCACCCCACCCGTTTTCGTCGTCATCGTATTTTCGCTCCCTTTGTTCTGCGTGTTTATTTAGATTTCGTTTGGTAGGGTTTTTTTTCCCCGTGATGGGGAAAAAGAGGAAGAAAGGCACTGACCCCAGCTCGCCACAGGACTCTGATTCGGAATGTCCTCATCTGACCACACCCGACGACCATCGCACGAACACGGACTTGGCCTCTGATGTTCCCTCACTGAATTCGACCATTGATGACCCGCGCCGGACAATTCCCCTTGATGACGCCATGGAAGCCCTTTGCGCCTCGCCGAACCCTGCTCGTCCCAAGACCACGACCTCGCCTCGCAATCCAGACCAGATCATCACACTTCACGCCGCTGACCCACGCTCGAACCAGACCACGCCCTCCCAACCTGAACCCATCCGGCCCATCGAACCCTACCTCGACAGTGCTGGCTCTTACATTGTAGTCAAGCCTGTCGAGGAATCCGTTTCCTTCCGCCGTATCAACGTTTTCTGGCCGACTAAGCAACTCCTTGCCATCTGCTCCCTAGCCAATCCCGACATTGAAGCCCCTGCCAACGGAACCTTCGTCATTAAAACCCAATCCCGAGCCCAAACCAAAGCCCTCCTCCACACCACCACATTTTGTGGAAAATCCGTCACCATCACTCTCCATTCCAACCGCAATACCACCAAGGGCACCGTCTTCGCGCTGGAGCTCCGCTTCATGACTGAAGCGGACATCCAGACGGAGCTCAGGCCGGAGGGGGTGACCCACGTCCACCGCATTACCTCATTTAAAGACGGCCAGAAACGCGATACAAGTCTCCTTGTCCTTACCTTCAACTCTACAACCCTTCCCAAGACCCTCCTCGCCGGCTACATCCGATTCCAAGTCCGCGTATTTATTCCAAATCCTCTCCGCTGTTTTAATTGCCAGCGCTTCGGCCATGGCAGTAAGACGTGTCGCCAAACCGCCAGATGCCCTAAATGCGGAGAACCACCACATCCAGATTCCACCTGCTCCAAGCCTGCCCACTGCCTCAGTTGTAACACTTCCGATCACCTCACCACTTCCAATCAATGCCCAGTTTGGCGCAAGGAGAAGGAGGTCTGCGCTGTGAAGGCCACGACCGGGGTGTCATACCCCCAGGCACGGAGATCTGTGGAAGCCACCTCCCCCCCCGACCAAAACTTACGCCCAGGCGGCCACCGTCGCCCCCCCCCCCACACATCGCGTCAACACTACTTCTGCCTCGATTCAAACAGACATAATTCCCGGTTTAGCTCCTCTCAAAAAACGTACTCCACTGACCACACGGACACAAACCACCCTGGCTCCCAACACTCAGACCACTCCGACACAAACCACCCCGGCTCCCAACACACAGACCATTCCGACCAAACAAACGCCAACAAATTCCACAAGGAATTCCAGACCCCGCAGCCATTCGGCTGCCGGGGAAACGCGAGCCACTTCGGTGGCGCACCGACCGAACCCGGGGCGCCCGGTGCAAGCCGGCGACCACGTGACCCGACCGACTCCCAACCGGCGGGCGTCCCCTGCGGCAATGGCAGGCCGCCATGAGACGGCCGCCAAGGTCACCGACCAGCCGGACGGCTCGGGTGCAGCTGTCCGACCTCAAACCACACGCCCGCCTGACCTCCACGCATGGATGAGGCACGCACCGAAAGGTGCACACAAACAATAATATTTCTCCCAATGTCTGTATTTTTACAATGGAATTGCCGTAGTTTAATATCCAAATGGGCCGAACTGAAAGCTTTCTTTAGTATTCTCACACCTATTCTCATCGCACTTCAGGAAACCTGGTTCTTACCCACCGATACATATAATTTAAATATTTCGAATTACTCACTGTACCGTCACGATGAGGTCCGTGGACCACATCGCAGTGGCGGTACAGCACTGTACATCAACAATGATTTTACACATACACAAATTACACTGAATTCACCTTTACAAGCCGTAGCTTGTACTTTGCGTTTGCATGGCAGGAATGTGGATGTATGTTCCATTTATATTCTACCACAAACAGATAACACAAACATTTTGATACAATTAGACAACCTCATAACACAATTCAAGAATACTTTCATATTACTTGGCGATTTGAATGCCCATAGCCCAGCGTGGGATAGAACACGCACACTTACAGACACTCGTGGCCGCATCATTGGACAAATTTTAGACCGACATAATTTAGTATTACTGAACACCGGAGAACCAACCTTTTTTCACCTTGGACATAATACAGAAACAGCTATTGATTTATCAATATGCTCTCCGACTCTGGCCAATGATTATGATTGGACCATAGACACTGATATTCATGCCAGCGATCATTACCCCATTAAATTAACACCCACATTTTCAACTGCGGCAGATACGACACCCAGTTTTATCCCTCGCTGGAAAATTTCGAAGGCCGATTGGACAACTTTTCAGGAACTTTCACATATTCAATACAACCCCAACATTTCTCCCGTCGAAAACATCAACGAAGTTACCAAAACACTTCTCGAAGCAGCTTCCACCGCTATTCCCCTAACAAAACCTTTCACAAAAAGAACACCAGTCCCCTGGTGGTCGATAGAAGTTACCCGAGCAATAGCCGCAAGAAAGAGAGCATTTAGAAAATATTTACGCCATCCCGACCAACAAAATTTAATCAGCCGTAATTATGAACGTGCGAAGACACGCCGCATCATTCGCGAAGCTCGTCGCCGTTCATGGTCACTTTATTTACAACAACTCACCTCTCGAACACCTTTAAGCAAAATCTGGCAGTTAATTCGCCGATTATCAGGACGCACTCCATTTAAATCACTCCCGGCACTCAAAATTCAAAACACCACAATTACAGACCCACAAACAATAGTAAATACAATAGCGGATACCATGGCTCACAATAGCTCTGACAACAACTACAGACCGGAATTTCTACAAAATACACAACACACATTTCACACCGATTTGGCACAATTCGATTCGGACAACACTGAAACATACAATATCCCGTTTCAAGTTTCAGAACTAGATACAGCAATTTCCTCAGCCGGTAATACTTCTGTAGGTCCCGACAATTTACATTATTCCTTTTTCAGACATTTATCCAATGACACAAAACATTGTATCTTACAAACATTTAATGCATTATGGTCTGGCCATACTTTCCCCGAAACCTGGAAGGAAGCTCTCATCATCCCTATTCCAAAACCCGGCAAAAACCACAGCAACCCCAACAATTTCCGACCCATCGCTCTGGGTGGGACCCATCGCTCCGACCCATCGCAAGGAAATTTAGCTCATTATTTGATAGGATTTTTGTCCGGTTCCCGTCATTTTCATCTCCGGTGTAGGTCAGCGATTTCCGATCCACGTTTTCTACAGAACGGATTACCACAGGGGAGTTGTATTTCACCAGTATTATTCAACATCATCATTAATGATATTTTCGATAACATGCCTGCCAATCTATCATACTCGCTGTTTGCGGACGATAGTGCGATTTGGTGTTCCGGCAAAAATTATGAACATTGTTTAATTAGATTACAAAACGCACTTGACCGGATACACCAATGGTCCATCAAATACGGTTTCACATTTTCAGCTCCAAAATATGCCACAATGATATTCAGCAAATCAACTCCGTGCCCAAATCCAGATACACCACTTCACCTCGGAAACACTGACATACATTTTGTAAATTCGTTCAAATTTCTTGGTGTTATTTTCGATCGCAAGCTTTCCATGCACCAGGACGTCAAACACATCCAGACCAAATGTTGTCACAGACTCAATTTATTTCGCTGTATTACATCTTCATCATTCGGATCCGATCGTCACACGCTATTACAATTATACAAATCCTTGGTTCTTCCCATCATAGAATATGGCTCCATAGTTTACGCAAGTGGCAGTACCACCGCTTTGAAGCTTTTGGACACCTTACAAAATAAATTCATTCGCATAGCACTCGGTGCAATGACCACGTCTCCCATTACTTCTTTACAAATCGAATCAGGAATTCCACCATTAGGTCTCCGAAGAATTGAACAAACACTCAGATATGCCGCAAAAATTCAATTTAGAGAACACCACCCCACACACGCATCTTAACAAATTCTCCCAAATCTACACCACGAATATTTAGGTCCCGCCGAAAAGCGAACCGGGCTTACCATAGCTTCACGCATTAAAACATTTTCTACACAACTCCACTACAACATTCCACATATTACAGCTTCACCAACTACACCACCGTGGCAGATGGCCGAACATAATATTTTTTATCTCACCACCACCCCAAAATCACAGCTTTGTCCAGAATACGTGAAACAAAAATTCCACCAGTTTCGCTCTCGTTATCGCCATGTTCCTTTTGTTTTCACCGACGGATCTAAAGACGAAAATTGCACAGGAAACGCCATTGTTGCAGGTACACACACAAAACAACATCGTTTGCCAAACGGGACATCCATTTTCATCGCCGAATTGCACGCCATTCTCACTGCCCTTCGCTATGTCCGCAACCGTTCAATTTGTCGCCCCATGCGCCATGTCGTCATTTATTCTGACTCAAAATCCGTTCTTCAATCTCTTTCTTCACTTTCCTTTTCGCACCATTGCCATATTTCCATTTACGACACACTTGAAACACTTCATCTGATGGGCATGCAGGTCCGTTTCCTGTGGGTGCCCAGTCACTGTGGCATCCCAGGAAACGAGGAAGCAGATCATTTCGCCAAACAATCATTACAATTACCACACATCACAGAAATGCCACCACATTTTGACGCCATCAAATCAACAATAAGATATAACATTCGACATTTTTGGAACCACCAATGGACTGAAACCACAAATTACACACAATTACGTCTCATCAAACCTGACATCGAAAACTGGACCACATCATATCAGAAAAACAGACAAGAAGAAAAAGTTATATCACGGCTCCGCATAGGTCACACTTTTCTCACCCATCGATATATTTATACTGCTTCACCACGACCTTCATGCCCATCATGCAATACTCATCTTACCGTTTCACATATTCTCCTACACTGTCAAAAATACCATGAACATCGCAAAACCCCTACCAACTACTGCCGTACACACAACATCCCCTTTTCTTTGCCCACACTATTAGGAGATACACACCCTTTTCTCATCAATCTCCTTTTCATTTTTCTCCGAAAAACCAACTTACTTCAGGACTTGTAAATTGACTTTTAGAACATAATATTTTCATCCATTCTACTCACGGCACGAAATGGCCTGAGCAGGCCGAAGTGCCCAACCCAACAAAACGGAAATTTGGTTATCAATGAACATATGCCAATACAATATGCATATATATATACAACGATGAATTATATGAAACACATATTCAACAGTCAACTTTCTGGTGAGCTACGGCTACATCAGGTTCACTTGAAGTGACCTGCCAAGCTATGCTTAGAACTTTTAATGAAACTGGTTCCAGTAACAGTTCCATTGATGTTGTTCCATTGCTGTTGACTTTGTTCCACATGTTCTTGCTGTTCTGTAAGGGAAAGCCAGCTTGGTCGTCTCCAGTCTACAACGCGGCAAATGCAGCTGAAGGCCGACAGAGGCACGGTGTGACATTTGGCTCCGCTTGATGAGCGTACGCTAGAGGGCATTAGGGGCGTGCGTTTTATATTATAAAGTGCATGAAATAATTTGATGCAGTCACGCTGAACAATGAGTGTCTCGATTTCGGTTCAGTCTATGGATTTCAGAGTTGGTGAGATGTTGTCTTGTTTGCGATGACCTGAGATTATTTTGGCGTCGAAATTAAACATTTGTTGGATTTGTTTTCATTGGGTGTTTGTGGTTCCACACCATACCACTAGGCAGTACGAGATGTGCGGGAATATGTGTGTGATTGAATGAGGAGCTTCAGTGCTTCTGGGTTTAAGTGATGTCGTGACCTGCTCAGTGATGTCGTGACCTGCGCAGTGATGTCGTGACCTGCTCAGTGTTGTCGTGACCTGGTCAGTGATGTCCTGACCTACTCAGTGTTGTCGTGACCTGCTCAGTGATGTCGTGACCTGTTCAGTGATGTCGTGACCTGCTCAGTGTTGTCGTGACCTGCGCAGTGATGTCGTGACCTGCTCAGTGTTGTCGTGACCTGCTCAGTGATGTCGTGACCTGCTCAGTGTTGTCGTGACGTGCTCAGTGATGTCGTGACCTGCTCAGCGTTGTCGTGACCTGGTCAGTGATGTCGTGACCTGCTCAGTGATGTCGTGACCTGCTCAGTGTTGTCGTGACCTGCTCAGTGTTGTCGTGACCTGCTCAGTGATGTCGTGACCTGCTCAGTGATGTCGTGACCTGCTCAGTGTTGTCGTGACCTGCTCAGTGATGTCGTGACCTGCTCAGTGATGTCGTGACCTGCTCAGTGATGTCGTGACCTGCTCAGTGATGTCGTGACCTGCTCAGTGATGTCGTGACCTGTTCAGTGATGTCGTGACCTGCTCAATGCAATGAGCGCAGCGAGACATTTTTTAGTTACCATCGAAATCAGAAACTCCAAAGTAAATACAGAGTCAACTGTTACAAAAAAATGAACAAAATAGCCAAAAAACGAAAAACATGACGCTGATTAAAGAACAACAAAAGAAAAACAAAAATATACCCCAAAACTCAACGTTCTTGCATTGTCTCAACCAAGGCGAAGACCCAACCCCAAACCCCCACTACACCCCGTACCCCAATTTGGCACCGTCCGGACTGGCGACTCTTCTCAACCGCATCATCTTCGGACTCCGACCAACTCTACTATACTTCCGCTCAACCCAAATCTACTCAACTCTGCTCTACTCAGCTCTACTCTACACTACAAGAATCTACTTCGACACTGCTCAACCAATCAACACCCTCTTCCACCCCTCGACTAATCCTCCTACCATACCCCTCACCCCTTTATACCGCTTAACACCAACACAACAACAACAACCGGAAACAGCCGACATCACCACACGGTGGCAGGCTGGCCACATTCATACACACACACAGTCACGCCGAGGATTTGTCTTGTTTTTGAGGGTCGAGTAACCTCGCCAGACAAGTTGAATGTAAAATCTGTAATTTCTTGCTTTCTGACAGATATCTTTGGTCCGATGATGGCAAAGTCAGTTTTTCTATCGTCCATTTTCAGTGAGTTCAATTCAAACCAGCTTTGAAGTGCTTGATGCGAGTATTCAAGTCGAATTTTGAGCTATGACATGCTGTCGTGATCAAGTGAGCCCAATTTGGGTATCATCCGCGCAAGAAACTAAGCGGCCATAAGGAAAGACATTTATCACATCATTTATAGAAAGACTAAGCAGGATATGACCGATGAGTGACCCCTGAGGCACCCCATACGGTAATCCAATATTTTTGTTTCCAGCTCTCACCAGCTGAGTTCTTCCGCTTAAATAGTTCGAAAACCAGTTAGGCGAGTTCCCATACCACCAAAGTTTTTTCTTCAAAAGTGTTCGATGGTCCACGGTATCAAATGCCTTGCTCAAATCAATCGCAGTAACAGAGGTTACACATCCTGCATCTTGTTCGAAGTCCAGCTGACTAAAACCAGCAAAGCGTCTTCTGTGAAAAGTGATTTTCGGTAAGCAAATTGAATGTCGGACATAATGCGATTATCCAGTAAGCATTCCACTATTTGACTGCATACAATTTTCTCTCTAATTTTGCAGAGTGCAGACGAAAGTGGAATAGACCTAAAGTTTCTTGAATGTGTGCAATCGCCTGATTTTAAAATTGGAATAATGCACGCTGTTTTCCATTGGGTGGGAAACACACCGGAAATATTCGATTAACTTACAATAGTGAGCATTAGTGGTCCCAGTACACCAAAACATTGTCCTATGGCAATAATTAGCACGCCACCCCAGCCCACAGGCCTGTAGCCGCTCATATCACAGACTGCCATAGAAAGTTCGGGAAAAGTTGTGGAGCGCAGCTGAAAGCTGGCCGCGTATGCTCTCGGAGGGCGAGCAGGCATCCGCCCAGCACCAGCAGCCGCTGTCTCCGCTGCCATTGGCGACTCGACGCCGGCGAAATAGGCGTTAATAACATCTGGTTCTGAAGTTGTGTCACAAGCGTAGTTTTCGTCTCTTGTCGCATTATAGCGCAGTATTGTGTGCCAAAAACCACGGTAGTCTTTGGCTAATAGCCGTTGACAATTAAAATCCATACGTGCATGAATAAGAACGCCTTTAATGCGATTGCCCAGTCGACGATAGGTGGCGCGGTCTTCATCAGAGCGACACTGCTGCCAGTCAGTACGGGCGACATTCGTGGCGGCTCTCAGCTCCCTCAGCTCCGGCGCGTCACGGATCCACGGACAGTGCGGCGTTCCAGAACACAGGCGCAGTTCGGGGCGGTGGCGCGTCCACCAGATTTAATCATCTCAACATAAACATATCGAGTTTGGTGTTGACGTCACTGGCTATATCAAACTGAGCTCAGTCCTCTAGCAGCAGGTCCAAACGGAACGCATGCCAGTTGGTTCGGTTCCGTGGTCGCATGATGTGTTCCATGAACTTTAGGTTTTGGGATATGTGTGGTCGTAATGATCGGGTGATAGCCGCTTGATGTCATCATCAAGCACTTTTGGACATTATTCTGCTAGCGGCAGGTTTGTGATAATATGATCAAGTATGGATGAAATGAAGAAAAAAATTAGTGGGTTTGTCTTTATTTGATGGAGCTGTAACTCATGAAAGAATGTAGTGTAGTCAGGAACGCATTGGATTGGGCAACATTAATATTAAAGTCACCAAGAAGCAGGAGAGGTTTTCCGATGGACTTAATCTCCAATAGTTGTTTCTGTAGACATTCTAGTCTCCGAGCCACTAGTCCGATGGCCGGTAGATGACACCGACAATGACTCTCCGTCATCCTCGTCCGCACACGGTAATCCACAGCGTTTGTGTGCTGGGTCATCGGCAGTGAGTTTTCAGTGGTTTAGACCGCAAAGTGCCACGGCAAAGTATGCCTGCTCCTCCGCCTCGAACGCCGGCTTTGCCCCGTCCCAGCATCGCTCGGTCGCGCCGATACAAGTCGGAGCCGAGAAATTTCAGTTAATTCAATGAGCCGGGTTTCGAGCTGTTTTGAACATTTCCGTGCAGTTCGGTTTCCAAGAGAAATAACACATATATTTTGTAATCTTCCGGAAGGTTCAGTTGATCAGTCTCGGCCACGAGTGAAGTCACGTTTATGTGCGCTACCGTGAGTGCACCTGCGCCACAACGGTGGAGCTCGACTGGCCACCGGCCGAGGGCGTCTGTCTGCTTCTCCGTCAGATGTGCTGGCTCGACGGGACATCTGTCATTGAGGGCACTCAGACCTGGCGCGCGGGTCGGTCTGCTTCGAGTGGCTCTTGTCAATGCCTATCTGCTGTAGATGTTTGACCTAGGTTGCTGGTAGCCTCTGAAGGGGCACCGGTCGCAGTGCACCGAGTTCCCTCACAGTATAGGTGCACATGCGGTGAAGCTTTGATGTAGTTGCTTGTTGAAAGATGGCAGCGCTATCGCCATTGTTTGACCTGGGCGGGTCGGCTGGTAACATACCCGGGCCCCGGTTCAAGGTCACCCGGAGTGTCGTGGACCCGGCCTCCGGCAGCGGCAGTGGGTCCGGCAGCGGCAAGCCCGGCGCACCACCACTTTCCAGTAAACAGCGCGTTGGGTCACATGCTCCAATTAATTTTTCCCGGCCAGAATCATTAAGGAAACAAGGAGAGCAAAGCATGAGCTGAATATTGCACGTGGAGCAGGCGATTTGATACTGTGCATTCGAAGCATCGCCTCGCATGCAGTGAGGTTCCGACATAAACGTGTGACGATGTCATCTATCATTGGAACAGCGCATGCTATCATCACTAGATTGAGCAATTAGCCACAGTCCCGCCCTGGTCAATAGCTAGAGTCGATGAAATCGATTGGCCCTAAAACAAGATAAGCTGGGATTTTGGGCAGTCTGGTTCCGATAAACTAAGCGTGGCAAAACATTAATGCACACTTCTTCCAATTCCAATTAGTCGATTCTGCTGAATTCATGGGCAGTTATCCGTTTGGAACCGTCGAATATTTTATGTTGCGATGTCTCCTTCACAATTGACCTACGAGCTTTCCACTTAGCAGGCTGACCCGAAATACTGCACCTATGTTTCAGTTCCCTACCACGATTAAAGCGAACAGAAATCCTGATGGTTAGCTCCAACCTGAGTGTGGACGACGGCGACAAGTAGCATGCTAGTTCCAAAATTGTATTTTTCGTACAAAAAGATTCACTTTGAAATGAAGAATATCTGCATACATGCACTTGAGCATGGTATTCTCTGAATGAGAAAATGGGAGTCCAAAGGGACACCATTGCAAAGTGCTTGTACTTTTCGACTCCAATTTCGTTCTTCTACCCGAGGCGGAGCGGTGAGCAGTAGCACAAAGTGCGAATGCCAGCGCGCGTCCCTCTCGGCGGCATTGTTCAGTTGTACATACTCTTGCATGTATGCGTGCATGAGCGTGGGTGTGCTTGCACGCGTCTGTGTGTGTGTGTGTGTGTGTGTGTGTGTGTGTGTGTGTGTGTGTGTGTGTGTGTGTGTGTGTGTGTGTGTGTGTGTGTGTGTGTGTATATGTGTGTCAGTGTCAGTGTGCCTTTTTCGCCAATCTCCTCCACATATATTGTCATTGTCGATCAAGATATAATAAACAGCATCACCAGACAGCCCATTACATTCATAGACCACCCTTGAACTGAAACATTGTTGGCGTTTCATTGTCCTGCACCTTGTTCTCCAGCTTCATGGTGATGTTCACCTAAGCACAGTCATCTTTCGAATTAGCTGGGCATTACCTATGACATAACGCGGTAAGCCATGCAAATAAATAACATGTTCGCAAGCTAAATTATTTTGCATGCAAACAATACCCAGTATATATATATATATAGATATATATAGATATATATATATATATATATATATATATATATATATATATATATATATATATATATATATATATATATATATATATATACTTGCTCAGATAACACTAAAATAAATTTCCAGTTTCTGACATCCCAACTGACCTATCTCCCCTTCCTCATCCATTAGACATCCCATACGCCCTTCGGTGCAATTCCTTTTGTTTGCGTTAAGTAGCTGCTAGTTGTAGAATGTTGCAGTCTCAGAATGTCTTGGGGTATGTCAGAGAGCGAAATTCCATACCAGGTATTGTTTTCCTCAAGAATAAAACTATAATGCGTATAGGCCATACCTGGCTTTCGGTCTCATCTGCACACAGGCTAGCAGTTTTCTTTTCCACCTGATCCATGTGGCATGGCTGTGGTGCACCATTCGTGCACATTCACATACCAGCTTCATGGAGTATCTCACCTCCCCTTATCGTAACTATGAAATACTATATTTCAATCAGGAAGATCTAACGTAACCTACTTTAAATTAGTAGTGTCATTGCCCTCTTCTACTTTTACTTTTACTTCTTGAACGTAAAAGTACCTCAACTTCCATCAGTTTAATTTTTTTTAATAAATAAGGAGGCCGATATACTCCATGATAACCCATATAGGCACTTTATCTACCACGGTAGGAAGTGTCTCAAGTGGGACTGTTTTGTGACCATCTTTTTACCCATCGTTGACATCCATGCTCCTATCAGGACTGTCAAAATCAGGAACCCTAGACCCCCAGTTGTATCGGATGGAATCAAAGCTTTAATGTGTCTCCGCCGTGGTGCGCTGACACCAGTCTACGGAGTACAGGGACGCCAACCGAGCTGCATGATCTGCGATTAGGCGTGATAGCCGCGACGATGTTGAGCGGCGCATCCGTGAGGACGGGCGGAGGTCGATGTGGCGCCATATCAGGTCATTCGTCGGCGGCAAGCAGGCCATTCGTAAGCTGCCCGACGCGACGGCTGATGACCTAAGCCGACTTTTGTCGGTGTCTGCCCGCGCGCAGCTGACGAGGTCAGCAGTATAGGAGCGACGCCGAGTATTTCCTGCCGTTTGCCGCGGTCGGTGCCTGTGCGTTCACCCTGGCGCCGTTGTCGCTATCTGAGCTGCGAACCGTCATCTTCTGGCCGAACGGCTCGTCGACCTGCGGCGAGGACGGCATCAGCACCGACATGTTCAGGACGTGCTTTGACGCGATAGGTGCAGTGCTCCTGCATTTGGTCAATTCCAGCATTACCCAATCCGATGTTCCTGATTCTTTGGAGGCACTATCTCGTTCATCCCATCTTCAAATCCGCCAATCCCTCTAACCCTTCCAATTTCCGTCCTATCTCCATCGTCCCCATTCATTGCAAAAATTGTAGAGTGTGCCGTCCATCAGCAGCTCTACAATTATCTGTCCGAAAATCACCTCCTCTCTCCAACTCAGCATGGTAGAGTGTGCCGTCCTCGTCACTCGCTGAAAACCGCCCTGACCTTGATATCTGACCAGATCTTATCCGCTTGTTACCATGGAGAGGTGTCCCTTCTCTGCATGCTGAATTTGAGGAAATGGTTTGATGCGATAAACCACTGCAAACTCCTGCTAAAATTAAATCTCCATAGCATCGCCACAACCTGGTTTTCAACTTACCTACAGAACCACACCCAAAGTGTTGGCCTCACTGACATTCTGTCGAAATAAAATCTGCCCCGTTGCCCAACAGCATCGGCATTTTTCAAGGATTATCTCTCGGACTTCTCCTCTACCGCGTCTTCGCCAACGACCTTAGTCTGATCGCTGAAGACGCAGTGGTTATCCAATACGCCGAAGACACCCAAATTTGGCCAGTGGGAAGAAGTCAAAGCGTCGTCGCTCACATGGAAATAGTTTTGGCCTCCCCGACATCTGGTTTCGAGAAAATGGACTGAAAATTAACGTTGCAAAGACTCAGCTGATGTCTTGGGAGCCTACAAAACCTGCGCACCATCCAGCATATCACCGTGAAATTTCGCGATCACGATCCACCCACAATTGCGGAATGCAAAAATATCGGACTTATATTCTCGGACTTAGTTGGGACTCACACTTCTCAGAAGTGACTCGGCTTTGTTTTGGAGTTCTGGGTGGTCTATCGCATCTAAGGGGGCACATTCTACCTGCCGTCATCTTCGCGCTGGTCAATGCCCTGGTCTCGCATATCAGCTACTGATTTATGTGTACGGCAACTGAACCAAAAAGAACCTATATCGCCCTAAAGAAATTATGAACTACTCAGCAAAAGTTTTTTTAGCCGCTAAAAGTTTGACCATGCTTCTGAGCTGTTGGAGAGCCTGAGCTGGCGCAGCGCTGAGGGACCTAGCCAGGTACCACACCCTGTTCCTCACACACAAGGTGCGCCGTAATGGTGAGCCGGAGTCAGTGACTCATGGTCTCACCGCCGTGGTGGAGACTCGCGACCGAACCAATCGTCAGAACCGTCAGCTGTATGCCCCTCCCGGTCCCGCACTGAGATGGGGAAGAGGCGATTGGACTGCAGAGCAATAACAAACAAAAAAGTGTTAAAAACCCTGCCCATATCGATCGGCAGCACAACATTTGACACAGGCACTTGGCCACAGGTACTTGACCCGTTGAATAACCCAATAGCTGCCATTCACCTGAAGCGGCGCCAGTTGCGTTTCAAGTCGACCTGCGCTCACTCACTGACGTACAGATGATCTCGTACGCAGTGCACTCACACTGTGTGCACAAGTGAGCGGCGTGAGCGCCTCCTCCGTGGTCGGGCCGCGTGCAACCACTGATCAGCCAGCCGGCTGCCAGTTCTCATTTCATTTTCAACAGAGCTGCCTCGCAGGTCGACTGGCGATCCGGCTGGCCGATGAACCGGGCGTTCAGCGCCGTATTATAGTGCGGCAACTGCAGGCAAGATATTGTAAGCATATAAGGCTGAATGGCAGTATTAAATATAAGGCTGAATGGCAGTACAGGCAATATTAAAGACGGACGAATAACATCATCGCGCCACCTGTTAAGAATACGCACAATATCCGGTGCGGCCGATTTTCAGCATAAATTCCATCCATCCATTTCTTTTTGCGAACGGTGCGCGGCGCGTCACTTTGCCTGCCAAGCTCCACGGCCGACGCGGAGCTACGTCTGGCGGTGCCGACGCGGAGCTACGTCTGGCGGTACCGACACGGAGCTACGTCTGGCTGTGCCGACGCGGAGCTACGTCTGGCGGTGCCGACGCGGAGCTTCGACTGGCGGTAAAATACCGCTCTGTCCGCCCGACTCAACGAGGCTGCGAATTGCTCCAGCGGGCGGTGCCGGAGCGACTCCAGGATGGTGAAGCCAAGGCAGTTTATAGCAGCAGCATAACCAGCGGGCGGTGCCGGAGGGACTCCAGCGGGCGGTGCCGGAGGGACTCCAGCGGGCGGTGCCGGAGGGACTCCAGCGGGCGGTGCCGGAGCGACTCCAGGATGGTGAAGCCAAGGCAGTTTATAGCAGCAGCATAACCTGTGCAAAACTTGCCTGGAACGATGCAACACACCCGCTTTCCATTGTGCTCTATTTCATTTTGCAAGTATTAAGGAAGTTCCGACTGAAACACTGCTGCTGCCTACTCGAGGTTCGGCCCGACGCATGATGCAAACACCCTCATAATTCTTCACCCGCGGTGCTTCGGATCGTCTCAGCTGCTTCTATGCATCTTTATATGGGACCCGCGATGCTCCGGATGGTTTCAGCTACTTCTATGCACCCTTATAAGAGGAGTTATTCCGGATCGTCTCAGCTGCTTCGAGATGTGCAGACGGATAGCGGCACGCCGAATCAACTCGGTTGCATGAGCGTTCCACTTATGAATATATACCCGATGTGGCTTGCAAGTTGTCTTATCGTCTATGTTTTCACTTTTCATAGCACTTAGATTTTCCTTCCGTCTGTGTGTGAAGCTTACATGCATACTATGGGTTTTGATTACAGTTGATTTTCACGTCATTCGCTTCAGCCCATTGCACTGTGTGTGTGTGTGTGTGTGTGTGTGTGTGTGTGTGTGTGTGTGTGTGTGTGTGTGTGTGTGTGTGTGTGTGTGTGTGTGTGTGTGTGTGTGTGTATGTGTGTATGTGTACAGGGCATATGACGGCTGCTATGACTGTCATGCCTGGTATATGGCAGCTGTTGTGACTGCCACACCGGATAAATGTTAGCTGCTGTGTCTGCCACACTGGGCACGCGGCAGTTGTTGTGGCTGCCACACCGGATGAATGTCAGCTGCTGTGTCTGCCATACCGAGCAGGGCAGCCGTCCCCCGCCGTCGCTGCCGCTCTGCCAGTCGGCTGCGCCGGTGTCCGGCCGGGCCGTGTTCTGCTGTGTCTGCCATACCGAGCAGGGCAGCCGTCCCCCGCCGTCGCTGCCGCTCTGCCAGTCGGCTGCGCCGGTGTCCGGCCGGGCCGTGTTCGGCATACGAGTGTGCAGCCCAGGCGGGGCCGGGTCGGACAGCTCGAGGCGGTATAATTGTCTGCCCGGACGACTACTGCTTTACGAGGTGCTCGAACAGCGCCCAGGGTGTTCCACACGGCGTCCAGGCCGCTCCGACGGGCCGAAAGCGGCCGCGCTTCGTGTGCGGGCGGGCGTCAGCACACCGACCTTGGGCTCAAATCTTCCTTTGGTGTCCTGATCAATCTTCACTGGTGGCGGAGACGGGAGGCGAGATGGGCGGACGTGATCTGACGTGACCTGACGTGACCTGACGTGATGTGAATCTCGGTGCTCGATTTATCACACGGCATATTATCTCGCATTCCCTCGATAATGGGAGTGCATGCAAGTTATAAGGATTACCGTACCGTGGTATCATGGTCTGACCAACTGCTGCTAATGCAACCCCTCCCACCATGGTCTGACCAACCGCGGCTTATGCAACTCCTCCCACCAAGGTCCAACCAGCTGCGGATGATGTGACTCATCAACTGAATATGTTTATAAAGCCTTGTATGACAGTTGGACATGCGAGATGCATCACAATTTCACTTCTGGAATTTTACCTCTTTCTCCAACATAGGAACACGGAGGCCACAAAATGTAGCACAGCTCCGCACCAACGGTTAACACTGGACAATTTATCGTAGGCGCAGAACGACATGCTTCACCATAGCACCAAACCCTGTGTGTCATCTTATCCTTCATGCTGCGATGACCTAAGTTGACTTTTCCACTGACACTAATCTCCATTGTATATCTGCTAGTGATGCAGTACAGGTATAGTCTCAGACCAGACAGTAGAGGACAGCGCGTACATAGCACATTCTGTTCTCGGTATAAAGCCTTACCCCTACTTTAAATTAGTTCATGTTAACAATGTCTGGCACTAAGACCAGCGGCTCTTAAGTTCGGTTCCTGATATGGTAGAAGGCGAAATACTGCCCAAGTCTAATTCTAACCGACAGGAATTCACGCGAATTGTAGATCAGCAAGACGCTATCTCACTGCTTCCCTTGCTCATAGCTCTGTCAGAACAGTCAGTGGGTAGGAAAATGATGGGTGCGTAAAATAAATTGTGTGCCCTCCAAAATATTTGAATACATCCGTGCTGCAGAAGCGGCAGCACCCTTCTTATCATGTGCGTAAGCATGTAAGCACAGTTTAGGGAGCCAATTTGCCGCCGGCGTTACAGGAAGCTCGCAAGTCTGCCACCTGAGCACGACACACCGAGAGGCAAACTTTGTCACGCACGGACGTCTCACCCTCGCTAGGCAACATGCTTTAACGATACTCAACTTCGATTATTAATCTGAAACTTTGGTTCCGGAAACGATATTGCAGCATCGTCAACCAGCTTTAATTCAAAGTAATTATCCCTAGGAAATCTGCGAATGGAAATGGGTACCTTGATGTTAAATCAGATGTTCGCAAGATTGTATCTAAGGGCATGGGCGTAGGCGCACGGGCCACGGACCCCTCGACGCTTTTCAGGAATCGTAGTCATGTGTTGTATATAATCAATCAATATATAAACCAGGCATGTGTTGTATATAATCAATCAGCCCAGAGGTGGTTTGTCCCCCCCCCCATCCCCCACCCTTTTCAACGTTTCTACATTCGTAAGGGTGATTTAGTCAGATCTACACTGAAGCCACATCCCTATATAATAGCTAACCGCTCTCTTCCCTCCTGAACAGATGCGATGGTGCAGGGAACAGATCTCTTCAGGCGATCCCAGTTATCCCCGGCTGAGAGGCTCAGTCGGCGACTGTTCCCATCAGGTCGGCAGAGTAGCAGTGCGTGCGTAGAGGGGATGAAGAGCCATGCCTCAAAGTTAGCGGTACGTTAAGTCATGGACTAATAATCTGCTATTGGATTTCAACCATCGAATCATGTGGGAGTACAGAGTCTACATACGTGAAAAATATCCGCAAAGCCGAACCGCTGGACCTTAAAACCACGCCCAAAGCAATCGACATTCTGCGCGTCAGCAGCCGGCCTCGTCTATTGTGGAGTACTTTTCATTTAAATGCGCCGACTTGCATTTGGCTGCAGCGTGACCTCGACCTGGCAGCCGTCTGGGCACAACTTGACCGGAGCGGCCGTCTGGGCGCAACTGGACCGGAGCGGCCGCCCGTCGTCCGTCAAAGGTTGGCCAAGTTCCGCCCAAATTGACGGCTCCGTCCGAAAATGAAAATGGACGGCACTGCTGAGTCTGCGAGCTGTCCGCAGGTTGTTGGACTGCCGAACTTTGTGTCGCCGCACGCCACCAGTGACATGTGGACAGCTGACGCCGCGTCAGCTGTCCCGGCCCAAGGGAGCCCCCTCCCCCCCCCGACTTCCCTGGATGGCTCAGCAGTCAGCCGCCCAGATAGCCAGACGGCGGTGCCGGCCCAGTTCTAGTGTAAGGGAGCACCGCCCCCCGACTTCCCTAGATGGCTCAGCAGTCAGTCGTCTTAGATAGCCAGACGGCGGTGTCGACCCAGTTCTAGTGTAAGGGAGCACCCCCCGGAGTGGAGTGCCTGTGATGACATTTTCCTCAGTGACGACTTGGACTTTCAAGCATTCCCACACTTAGCATGGGCCCGACTAGGGCTGTCCTCACTCCCAATGCTTGGAAACGTCCAAGATTGCGTGCACCTCGAAATCAGCTTGGCAAGGAATAACCCACAGTGGTCACACACCGCCCAGTCGCCAACATTCTCTCTGGGACTGTGGCTGTGAGTACACAAAGAATATTTGCTGAGAACAGGCCTATGAACATTCACTAAGTAAAAGAGTCTTCAGGTATACTTTGCTACATCAATGTGATTTTTCATTGTACTTATTTCGATAAGATGAGTCTCCCATTCGCTCTTTGTCCATTAGCATAGCGAGTCTGGAGGCCGATTGACCCTTCCTTCCTCGATAAATGCGAAAACTATGTGTTGTACCACATTCATTATCGGTGTGTCGAGTGAAACATTGTAAAATATGTGGTTTAACACTGAACTCCTATTAAGTTTCTGGCTGCACGCCTGCTTTGATCTAGCCCAAATATACAAGAGAAGCATTAATGTTAGGCTACAGCTATGCTATGTACATATAAACACCATGGATCAAACGAATAGCGCAATTTCCAGCCCTGATAATCAGTGGACCTGGGGGCGGCACATCACCAGTTTGTCGGCAAGACCCACAAATTGGTGATGTGCCGCTCCCGGGCCACTACCCTCGGTTGCCCGCCCCTCAGTGGACATGATGGACTGGTCCGGGCCCAGGATTTGTCGGCATCACGGTGATATATCCGAGTAAGGGCGTGTCCCAATCAGCCAGGCGGTCTCCCCTGCTCTTTCTCTCTCTTCTCTCTCTCTCTCTCTCTCTCTCTCTCTCTCTCTCTCTCTCTCTCTCTCTCTCTCTCTCTCTCTCTCTCTCTCTCTCTCTCTATCTCTATCTCTCTATCTCTATCTCTATCTCTATCTATATATATATATATATATATATATATATATATATATATATATATATATATATATATATATATATATATATATATATATATATATATATATATATATATATATATATATATATATATATATATATATATATATATATATATATATATATATATATATATATATATATATATATATATATATATATATATATATATATATATATATATATATATATATATATATATATATATATATATATATATATATATATATATATATATATATATATATATATATATATATATATATATATATATATATATATATATATATATATATATATATATATATATATATATATATATATATATATATATATATATATATATATATATATATATATATATATATATATATATATATATATATATATATATATATATATATATATATATATATATATATATATCTCTCTATATCTATCTCTATCTCTATCTCTATCTCTTATCTCTATCTATACTCTATCTATATCTATATCTATATCTATATTTCCATCTCTATCTCGATATATATATCTCTATCTCTATCTCTATCTCTATCTCTATCTCTATCTTTATCTCAATCAATATCTATATCTATATCTATATCTATATCTATATTTCCATCTCTGTTTCGATATATATATATATATATATATATATATATATATATATATATATATATATATATATCTATCTCTATCTCTATCTCCATCTCTATCTCTATCCCTATCTCAATTTATATCTCTATCTCTATATCTATCTCTATCTTTATTTCTCTCCCTCTCTCCATCTTTCTGTCACTCTCTCTCCCTCTCTCTCTCTCTTTATCTCTCTCTCTCTCGCTCTCTCTCTTTCTTTCTCTCTCTCTCTCTCTCTCTCTCTCTCTCTCTCTCTCTCTCTCTCTCTTTCTTTCGCTCTCCGATTCATTATCGGTGAATTACTTGTTTTTGCTGCCACCAGATAAATATACCTCGCAAAACGTCTCCGTTTCCTTTTATAATTAATGTCATCTACTTGTAAGTGTCTCATCTGACATTAAATCACTTACATGCCAGGATGGATAAAGTGGCATACTCACACCGAAAACCTTGTTAGGGGCAGTGCTTAACACTCCAGAGTAGTGCAAGTGATCTTGGCGAGCCCAGCCAAATTGATGGAGTGACTGCGGGCACCCTTGCTCCGAGGCAGGACGATCAATGGCGACAGTGGTCCCTCGCCGCCCAAACTGACCGTCTTCCATCACACCTATCACGCGCTGATACCATCCCATGACACTGGTACTGGAACAGCACCATGCCCACGGTACTGGTACTGAAACAGTCCGACAACAGCAGCACTGGTACTGGAACAGCACCATGCCCACGGTACTGGTACTGAAACAGTCCGACAACAGCGTCACTGGTACCGGAACAGCACCATGCCCACGGTACTGGTACTGAAACAGTCCGACAACAGCGGCACTGGTACTGGAACAGTCTCATGTCCACGTCATCGATACTGGAACATTCACATGCCCATTGTGCCGATACTGGAACAGTCCGACGACAACGCTGGTGTTGAAACAGTCTTACAACAGCAGCACTGGTACCGGAACAGTCCCACGCCCACGGCACTGGTACTGGAAAGTTCTCATGCCCATTGTACTGGTATTGGTACTGAAATTGCATTGCACTGGTACAGCACTGGTAGTGAAACGTGTCACGACGGCAGAACTGAAGCGATCCCACTGTACCAGCACTGCTCCCATGCCACGGTACCGTGGTACTGTGGCGCTCTCACCGCGCTGGTACCGTTGCCATCTCATGACGCTGACCAGCACTGGTCCCATGCCACGGTACCGTGGTACTGTGGCGCTCTCACCGCGCTGGTACCGTTGCCATCTCATGACGCTGACCAGCACTGCTCCCATGCCACGGTACCGTGGTACTGTGGCGCTCTCACCGCGCTGGTACCGTTGCCATCTCATGACGCTGACCAGCACTGGTCCCATGCCACGGTACCGTGGTACTGTGGCGCTCTCACCGCGCTGGTACCGTTGCCATCTCATGACGCTGACCAGCATACTGACCAGCACGGTCCCATGCCACGGTACCGTGGTACTGTGGCGCTCTCACCGCGCTGGTACCGTTGCCATCTCATGACGCTGACCAGCACTGGTCCCATGCCACGGTACCGTGGTACTGTGGCGCTCTCACCGCGCTGGTACCGTTGCCATCTCATGACGCTGACCAGCACTGGTCCCATGCCACGGTACCGTGGTACTGTGGCGCTCTCACCGCGCTGGTACCGTTGCCATCTCATGACGCTGACCAGCACTGGTCCCATGCCACGGTACCGTGGTACTGTGGCGCTCTCACCGCGCTGTTACCGTTGCCATCTCATGACGCTGACCAGCACTGGTCCCATGCCACGGTACCGTGGTACTGTGGCGCTCTCACCGCGCTGGTACCGTTGCCATCTCATGACGCTGACCAGCACTGGTCCCATGCCACGGTACCGTGGTACTGTGGCGCTCTCACCGCGCTGGTACCGTTGCCATCTCATGACGCTGACCAGCACTGGTCCCATGCCACGGTACCGTGGTACTGTGGCGCTCTCACCGCGCTGGTACCGTTGCCATCTCATGACGCTGACCAGCACTGGTCCCATGCCACGGTACCGTGGTACTGTGGCGCTCTCACCGCGCTGTTACCGTTGCCATCTCATGACGCTGACCAGCACTGGTCCCATGCCACGGTACCGTGGTACTGTGGCGCTCTCACCGCGCTGTTACCGTTGCCATCTCATGACGCTGACCAGCACTGCTCCCATGCCACGGTACCGTGGTACTGTGGCGCTCTCACCGCGCTGGTACCGTTGCCATCTCATGACGCTGACCAGCACTGGTCCCATGCCACGGTACCGTGGTACTGTGGCGCTCTCACCGCGCTGGTACCGTTGCCATCTCATGACGCTGACCAGCACTGGTCCCATGCCACGGTACCGTGGTACTGTGGCGCTCACCGCGCTGGTACCGTTGCCATCTCATGACGCTGACCAGCACTGGTCCCATGCCACGGTACCGTGGTACTGTGGCGCTCTCACCGCGCTGGTACCGTTGCCATCTCATGACGCTGACCAGCACTGTCCCATGCCACGGTACCGTGGTACTGTGGCGCTCACCGCGCTGGGTACCGTTGCCATCTCATGACGCTGACACTGGTCCATCCACGGTACTGGTACTTCTTTTTTTTACTATGGTTAGGTTTCTTAGCGCTCACGCGCTGGTACCGTTGCCATCTCATGACGCTGACCCCGAAGTCGCCCCAAGGCACTGGCGCCAGCTCGTCCCACCACACTGACGCTAGCTCATCCCACCACGCTGGCGCCAGCTTATCCGACCACGCTGGCGCCAGCTTATTCCACCACAGTGACGCTGGTTCATCCCATCACACTGGCGCGGATACCGTCTCTCCTCAACATTAGTAGGACTGTGTCTACTGCCTTCTCGACGACAGCAAGGGCGATCCGGTCTCGCTAGTTCTGGTGCACCCACCCTGCTTTCCACCGGCAGTACACAAGTCCTTCGCATTCGCTCACTATATCCCTCTCGTCGGTGCTTCACGACTGCATTCTCATCAAAACGATTCCCTGTCACGGACGTCTTGCATGCAATAGATTGCTTCT